>CM032339.1:77113149-77291803 GCA_019022885.1 Schlechtendalia chinensis
ACTTTTCTCACTTCACTTATTTTGCCAAACATACGATCACGAAAAACTATTGCACTGGCAATCCGCTGAATGATTCGCAAAACAATTGGTGGATAAATCGGCAATCGATGAAACCACACAATGCATCTCATTGCCAATAAACTTTTGTATAATCACAGCAATCACATACGAATTGATTCACAAACTTTACCCAAATATCGTACAGAATTACAAAAGCCATCAGTGGCTCAGTACAGGTGCTATGTTAGCAGCGAAAATTAAGCAATGTCAAAGTCATCAATTTCGTCATTTGAAACAAAATACCAGATGAAGCTGTAAGAAAAGTTATGGAAATGAAAGTTGGATGAAGAAGAGGAAAAGGAAGATCGAAGAAGACTGATTGAAAAAGTGATTGAATGCGATTGGGTGTGATATGAGGACTGCTGGTATGTGTGTATATGATGTGGTTGATCGCGTCAAGTGAACACGTTTTGAAGTATTTACGTAGCATAAGACTCTTCATATTCATGTATAATGTATTATATATTAATTTAAGTTTCAATATATATTTCAGGTCATAATGCGTAGTCAATTAATAATGATTAATTTGTAATTTCTCTTTTTATATATTTCAGTTTAGATTCTGGTTTTCAGTCGATAGTCGAATAATTCAAACTTCCAGTCTCAGTATGGGAAATGAAAATCATTATGTATTTATAACAATCATGTTCATTGCATCTCTGTTTATAGACGTCTGTGAGTTATTTCATAAAAAACCGTATTATGAGAAAAACAAATTACGAAAATTAAATGTTTTAATAGAACATAGTGTTTGTTATTGTGAGTTCATGTTTCTACCTACGATAAAGATGGAATGATTCATCGATAATTTGGTAATGAATTAATTGTAAAAAAGCTAGCGATCCGGGAGTGTTGTGGATGTCAGTTGGATATTTAGACAATGATTTTATAGTTTTTTTATTTGAGTTTTTTCTTTCTATTAAAGTAATCCATAAGTACTCAAATCATAACCATAATGATTTTATAGTTGGTAGTTATTTTGAATTTGAAAGGTATGATAAATGATTTTATTCAGAGCGACGCTAATAGGTTTAAAATGTAAATTACAATTTAGCGTTAATGACGTTCGATTTCACTATAATGTATAGAAGTAACACTACAAATAATTTATTTTGGTCCTTAACGTCGTTTAACCCAAATTACTGTCCAATTCAAACGTTAAGATAATCTAAATCCGTGTTAAGAGAACTATCAACTATACATATGATTGGAACATTTTTACCGGAATTAAGGATCTCACATACAAATTGGAGCATTTGTGTTATACAGACATATGATGCCGGGCATAAAAAAACGCATGATATTAATCCAATAAAATCTTTTCTATTCTTTGAATCAACAAATATTTGTACTACAACATATATTTTTAAAATTCTAAATTTTTTTATTCATAAAATTTGTTACGCATTGGAACAATAAATATAATAGATAATCTATATATATATATATATAAATGAATTTTGTGTCTGTATGTTATCGATGCCTGGCCAAACCTTTGGATGGATTTTGATAGGGTTTTTTCCTACGTATTCAGCGTGGACCCGGGATAATATTTGTCTCCTAAATGTTTTCAAAACTCAACTCCTTGAAGGTGTCAAAACCCGGCACCGGTAAACCGGTGGTCCTTCGCAACTACGAGTTGTTTACCTTTCGTCGTAACTAAGGGTATGACGTCAGATGCTTACCAAGGGCAACTGTCATATGTTTTTTATAAAGATTCTGGCGTGGTTTTTTATTAGTTTGTCATTAGAAAATACAATTTCTCAGTTTTCGTGGGTAATTAGTAATGTTGCGCCTTGCAAATGTGTAGGTAGTTTGCGTGTAGTAGCAATGGTAATGTATCCTTTATCGACCTTTATCGTCAACGTTTTAACGTCGTACGTGAGAATTACATGCCAACTTTCAAAATCCAAGGGCAAATCTATCATGGTGCTTCTACCTCTGTCAGATTTTGATTACAAATTTCACCACTATATCATCGACAGTTATGCCCCCCAAACAGAAATCAATTGGCCGATCTACATCTGTAACACAAACGATAATGGCCTTTCGAGCTTCCGAAATAACCGAGCAACAAGCATCACGATTAGAAATCATGCGAGATCGAACTGCTCATGTCCGCTCGATTGAAACTGGAGAGCAGCGAGCATCACGATTAGAAACCGACCGAGAACGAACTGCTCAAGCCCGCTCGACTTATACCATTGACCAACGGAGAGCAAGTCAGACTTTAAGAAGAGAACACTATGATTGATCCAGACGGACGCTGCACGTTGAATTGGATCTTGCTGCGTTCCATTACGATGCGGAATATGATTACAGTTACCAACGAAGTGTCGTCATCGGAAAAATGGACAAGTTATGCAAATCTTGCCGTGCATTGAAATTTAAAAGGAAACTCTTGGAATGTGCTGCGCAGGTGGAAAATTTAAATTGCCAGAATTTTCATACTTCCGACTACATTTGGAGGGAGCCCACGACGTATGTATGAATACGCACAAGATGCAATGACTTATGTTCGCGCATACGACTGTCCGGATTTTTTCATAACATTTACGTGCAATCCTACGTGGGATGAAACTAGAGAATTTCCGTTGCCTGGACAATCATTTTCGGATCGCCATGACATCATTGCACATGTGTTCAAACAAAAATTGAAATCTTTATGGATTTAATTTACAAGTATCGTGTTTTTTCATCAGACAAAATTAATGCAGTCATCTCAGCAGAAATACCAGACGTCGATATTGATCCAGGCTTATTCGAATTTATTACTAAAAACATGATTCATGGCCCACGTTGAGCGATCAACACCAAATTTCCATGCATGAAGGATGAAAAATGCAGGAAACGCTATCCAAGAGACTTACACGCCGGAACTATCACTGGCAATGATGGATATCCCCAATATCGTCGACGATCAACTGACGATGGCGGCAAACTCATCACTATAAACGTGTGCAACAATGACATTGAAATCGATAATCGTTGGGTTGTGCCGTATTCACCATTACTCTCTAAGATGTTCAAAGCACACATCAATGTCGAGTATTGCAATTCAGTAAAATAGATCAATTACATATGCAAATATTTTGACAAAGGATTCGATATGGCAGTTTTTGGAGTGTAAAATTCAATCGATGAAATTGAAAGATATCAATTAGAACGCGACATTAGTAGCAATGAAGCTTTTTGGCGTATTTTATCGTTTCCTATTCATGAAAGTCATCCAACAGTTGTTCATTCGGCTGTGCATATAGAGAATGGACAGCGCGTGTATTTTACAACGGCAAATGTATATGCAAGAGCATTTTTGCCACCGCAAACAACGTTAACTGCGTTCTTCTCTTGTGTACGGATGATTTGTTCGCAAGAATACTTCTTTACTCAGAAGTGCCAAAATACTACACATGGAACGCATCAGCCAAAACTTTTCAACTTCGCAGACAGAGTAAATCAGTTGAAGGACATCCGAATTTATATTCGTCCACGCCTTAGGCGGTCTCTATACAGTACATCCAAACAATTAAGAATGTTTTTACTTGCGATTACTATTAATTAATGTACGTGGACCGGAATCATTCCAAGAACTAAGAACAGTCAATGGTGATGTATGTGCGACCTATCGAGAAATTTGCCAGGAATTAAATCTGCTTAAGAACGATGCCCACTGGGACACAGCACTCGCTGGTGCATCAAATACTGCTCAACCACAGCAAATACGTGCATTATTTGCGATATTATCGACAACGTGTTTCCCATCCAATGCAAAGGATCTTTGGAAAAAATACAAAGATAACATGAGTGAAGACAACCTTCGTCGTTTGCGAGCATCGAATATCAGCTTGTAATTCTCACCAAACGTGTATGAGGCGTTGTTTTTGATCGTGGATATATGTTTGGCAATCGCTAACAAAGATTGGTGCAATTAGAAATGTGTGCACCGATCCGATCTACTAATATCGCATATGATCGTGATTTGCAACGTGAAAAACAATTTGATATCCATGATTTGGGTACATTTAGTTGAAAAAAATCTTCCAAAATTGGTATCAGAACAGTACATTGTATATGAAACAATCATACCCGGAGGTACAGGAAAAACTTTTCTCATTTCTATGATATTGGCAATAGGCATTCGATATTGGCATTGGTATTGGCATTCGATCACAGAAAAAAATTGCACTGGCAATTTCATCATCAAGAATTGCGGCAACACTATTAGAAGTTGGTCGAACAGCGCATTCAGCAATGAAATTACTGTTAAATTATTAATTATAATTATTAATTATATATTATATAATAATTATATAATTATATAATTTCTAATTATTATATAATATTATAAATATAATTATATTGGTAAAATGTCTAAAGAACGTCTGACTGTCTTAGTTTCAGCAAGTATGACTGGTAAAAAATGAAACTGATCATAATTGGAAAATCCCGTAATCCACGATGTTTTAAAAATATCAAAAGTGACTGTCTACCGGTAACATATGTATCAAACTCCAAAGCTTGGATGACTGCAGAGTTATGGTCTAAAATTTTATTAAATTGGGATTTAGAATTAGGAACAAAAAATGAAAATATTTTACTCTCAGTTGATAACTGTCCAGCACATTTCACTGTTGCATTACGCAATATTAAACTTGTTTTTTTACCCAGTAATTGTATGTCTGTTCTTCAACCAATGGATCAAGGCGTAATAAAATGTATGAAAACTTATTTTCGAAAAAGTTTGGTGCTAAAAATGATCAATAATATTGAAAACAAAATTGAAACGAATATCAGCGTATTAGATGGTATATTACTGATTTTTAAAGCGTGGGAAAAAGTATCAGTCATTACAATTCAAAATTGTTTTCGTCACGCTGGTTTTGATAATGCAATACTACAACAAGCGGTCCAAGAAGAACAAGAAGAAGACATACGTTTCCCAAACATAAATGAATATGTTAACTAATAATGATGTATTAACTTCAGAACTATTAAGTGATCAAGAACTTATTTCTTCATTTATTAACCAACCCGAAGAACCCAGGAAGACGATAATAGTGAAGAAACTGATACTCCCGATGAAAATGTATCAATCAATGCAGTGTTTAATGCAGCAAAAGTGTTAGCAAATTATATGGCTCTGAATAACGTAAGTCCGAAAACAAATTTTGAAGAACAAGAGAAAAAATAGAGCATGATTTTTGTACTAAAAAAGTTCAATGTAAAATTACAGATTTTTTTTAACAATATTTAATAAATTTATTTATATAAATAAAATTAATTATTTAAAAAAATAGGTAATTTTGGTTATAATTGACAACCGGCTACTACGACTTATTTTCTTTGGTCCCTTGAACGTCATTATAAACGGTTTCTACTGTAGTTATATTATCCGGGGCGACAGGAAAATAAAACGTGGGGGGGGGAAGTGAAAACTAGTTTCGTCCGTTTTAATGTTCGTGTGCGTTTTTTCGTTTTCTTTTTTTGGCCGTATTCGAATATTGTTTCGTTACAATTGGTTAGGCTCGGAAGGCGTCACCAAAACAATACCGCATTACAATAATAATAGCTATTCCTCGATAGAATAACTCGAATAACCTCTCTCTCTCTCTCACACACTCTCTTTCTCTGTCACTCTCTTTATAAGTATATAAATATACGTGTCGAAAAATATACATTTACTATACGACGGGTAAAAAAATACGCCCGTCGTCGCCGTTCTTGGTGAACCGGCCCGATTATTATCGCGACCGTATCGTTTAAAATATTGTGTTAACAAAATGTGTGCGCACGAACATTTAAACGCGACACGCGAAATTGTGTACGTTCGAACATATGTTTATGCACTGTCGATTTAGGTATGCCCGCCGGTGTGGATAGATAGGGTGTTTAATTAATAACTTTTTTTTTTATCATAAAGGGTTACATATTAAAGTTTTAAAAAAAAGGCATTAATTCATAACGACAACGTTAATGAATAATAAATTGTCCGTATAGACACCTACAAATAGGATTTTACGCGTAAAACAGCGCAAAGTTCACGTACACTCGGCATGAAATATGTTTTATTAAAATCTGTACGAGAGTCTCTGTCTTGGGAATGTTTGGATATGATCGTTTTCCAAACTCGACACAAATAACATACCGTTTAAGAGGAACACGATCGGTCTTTTCGATTTCGCGCTGATATTTCCATCGAATAGTTTGATTTGAGAAAATCGCCGACGTAAGACCCGGAAACATTCACCGTATTCAATAAAAACAGAAAATCGATAGTGTGTGTGATTCGTATTTATGTCACAAAAACTTGTTGTACATAATATATTACGGTGTTGCACGTTTACGATACATATTAGCTATGTAAAAAGTCCGTTCCCGTAAACTACGTCGTATCCACATAAATAGAAGAACGACCGTTACCCACGATAAAAGTCTAAACGATAATACAAAACGATCTAATAATAGTTACAAAAAAGGTGGACACTGTATTCAACACAAATATCATACACACATGCATCAATTAGTCGAGAGGGGGGAGGCTTAAAACTAACAAACAAAATATTACGTACACATAGTAGGCTAACAAAATCTTACTTACAAATAATAAACGTAATACAAATTTGGACGAATAGCGATGGTATAGAAACGGAAGTGAATTCGCCTGGCGGACTGTTGTCGACGGAAAGGAAAGTCGACCGCGCGTGTAGAACACTCGCGCGCGTCGTCATCCAGTCGATCGCAGTGTTGCCACGAGGTGACGTGTTACATTGTCCGCAGGTGAATTGGAGTGATACCAAACAAAACGCAAAATAATTCGTTCGAATATCGAACGCCGGAAAATGAAATTCGTACCGGATGTGTTCTCCGGTACCTAATTTTTGGTTATAACTCAAAAAAACAATTGACTTTGAATGTCAAATTCTTTTATTACTTGTTTCTAATGAACTGATGATTGCTTATTTAGGTTAACAACCAACTTAAAAATAAGACGAGTATCCGGATGTTAAAAAATTAATTTAAATCCTTTGATCTTTTTATGATGTTCGGTTCGAGTTCGGATAACCCTCGATAATATGTGTTTGTAACATCACTAATTTAACCCTTTATAGAGCACTGGTAGCACAATTTACCAGTGAGTTTTTTTTTGTTTTTTACTATTAATTCTATAATATAAAGAGACCAAATGTTAATATGTTAATATTAATAAAATACTTTGTTATTTAATTTGGATATTTAAGTACTTCAATTTTTTGTCATGAAAATTTTGTCATTTTTTTTGAATATTTGTCATTAAGTTATTACTCTTTGACCACTAATTATTTGACCACTGATTTATTAGTGCACAACCATTCTCTAGATAGACATTGATAAACTATTTGACCACCTCAAAACTCAGAAAGTATTAAAAAAAAAAATTTAATTGATGATTTTTAAAATATATATTATAAGGATTGTAGGATAGGCGTGTCCATACGTTTTTAACTGGTCGTGCACAAGATAAATATTCACATATGACACTATATAACCAAAAAAGAAATAAAAGACGACCCTCAATTAAAGAAAAAATTATTATTACCTTATAAATGTTAATAAAATAGTAATTAACACTTTTTTTTTTTAGTAAAATATATACAGTATTAGCTTTATAAAGATAGACAGAAAAAGTGCTAACATTTTAAAAAGTTAAACATATTGAATAGTTGTTACTAATATAATTACAAAGGTATTTTAAATACTTATTAAATATTAATTTTTACTAATAAATATCTTTACAATTACAAATTTTACTAATTCATATTATAATTCTAATCTAATTATTTTACCATCATAAGAATTATAACTTAAAGATTTCTTTATGAAGAAATCATGAATTGTTTTTTTATTATTCATTTTTTTCGTTTATCAATTTTAAAATTATTAAACAGGCACAAATACACAATAATAACGTGAAATCGATATGTTATCGTATCATCTTTTAGGTTTATTCGCACATGTTTCGTTATTTATCAATTTTCATGAGCTATCTATTATCAATGGTGAACAATATGTTGTTTGTCGTTATACTGTAAAGAACTAATGTTTTATAATGCTCACAATACCTATTAATATATATATTAATGTATATATTAATACCACTTCAAATTAGTATCTTTGGGTAATATGATGGTACTCGTATTATCAATTATCATAGATAAGAGCCAAGGTGTTAAAAGTACAAAACCACTAATTATACGTAAATTGTTCTATATTATGTATTACTAATAATTGTTCTGTGATAAAAGTGATATGAAATATAGAGATAGAAATGTCGAAAAATAATTATTAATATTAACACTTAACAAATAATTGGAACCGCAATAATTGATAACATTAGGCCAGTGGCGTACTTTAGGGGGGGGCAACAGGGGCATTTGCCCCCCCCGAGAAGTTTTTTATTCGTTTGCTTAATGCATATTTATTTTTTATTATATGTTTTCTACAATACAAGCGTGTGGATATTCCGTTATAGAATTTTGATATGACTTATCAATCTATTTATATCATAATTTGACCAAATTAATATTAAAAGTAATGGTTTAATCACATTAGAACTTTATCAATAACTTTTTTTTCCACGTTTGTAAACTTTACATAAGACAGGTGATAGCTGATGTTATCTATCTTTATCGTTTAAAAGTTAAAATTGATATCTATTTTCACCATAGACATTATACCCATACTCGTAAACAGAGCATGGACGTAGTTCCATGTTTTAATTTATTAAAATTAATCAATTTGTATTTTTATAGATTTTGACATATGCTTTTGCACCATGCATGAATAGTTATATTAATTAACATTACTTTGTATGTTTACATTTAGACTAAAAACTTGGTTAAGGTCAAATATGGGCGAAGAACGCTTAGTTGGGTTAGCGTTACTTAATATTCATAGGCATAGAGTCATTCAAGTTGATGAAGTTATTAATATGTTTGCTGGTACTAAAAAAAGAAACTTAGATTTTGTATTATAGGTAATTAATTATTTTAGTATAATAGTTTAATTTAATATATAGAATAATGTTATTAAACTTTTACATTTTAATAATTTTAAAATAAGGTATTTAATATTTTGCCCCCCCCCAAAAATATTTCACAGGTACGCCACTGCATTAGGCCAAATTTGCAGGTCGTGCCTATGCATGACAGGCACGACCCGTAAACACGCCTATGGATTGTGGATATCATTTTTCAGCAAATCCTGACAAAAATTACCTTCTGCCCTATAAAGGTTTTAGTGTCATATAATATTTA
Organism: Schlechtendalia chinensis; assembly: GCA_019022885.1. Lineage (NCBI taxonomy): Eukaryota > Metazoa > Arthropoda > Insecta > Hemiptera > Aphididae > Schlechtendalia > Schlechtendalia chinensis. The sequence goes on from CM032339.1 coordinate 77,122,503, forward strand.
ACATCCGTACTAAACACCGATTGTTGTTGTTGTTATTATTATTATTATTATTAATGTTATTATTATTAATGTTATTAATATTGTTATTGAATTTTATGACCAAATTAATGAAATCACTACAAACGTATAATGAATTTCCGTTTCTCAAAAGTGTATTTCTAAACACGCTGTTTGTTTACATTATTTTTCTCGCTCACGTCCGTCAAGGTCCACAGACGGTTACTTAAACGACACACGGCCGATTCGAAATAAACAAGTACACGTTTAGCTTTTAAAATCATTATTTAATATCGAAACGAATGCCCGTTACCGTTATAGTTGCGCGTGCATACAAACGCGACGTACGCCGGGCTCGTATTGTATTAAATTGTTTAACAATACAATTGCATCCGTCGAGTAGATGTCAAACTGTACCGGTTTGAATATGACATTCTCCGTCGTCTTTTATTTATTTATTATTATTTTTTTTATTGTGCACTTCTATCGATTTATAATGTTTATAAGGGACTTAGATATATATATATATATATATATATTATACATGATCACGACAATGACTTGCCGGGACTTTCGACGTCAGTGTCGTCGAGAAGTTCAATTTCGGCCGGGTCAATGTTCTCCGTTCTCCGTTCTCCAATCTCATACATTATTGTGGTCATTACCACTATATCACCGTGTCCACTGCGCACCGTAGGAGACTCCGTGTCTCGTATATATTAGCGTACGCGATGTTTACGCTTTTTAACAGCGTGTTTTACGCCTGCGGCAAAGGCGTACCAAATGCAGCGCGATATTGGTTTATACACGTATACTTACCGAAAAACAACGAATTCAAACTTCGTTGCTATACGTTTGTATAAAGTATCGACATGTTTAAACTTGGTGGTTATATTTAGACATCATTCCTATTTAATTATTTCTTATGTACACACACGAAACGGTAACGTAATGCGCAACAAAAAAAAAAAAAAAAATCGGAGAAATTTAATAACACGGTATACGTAACACGACAATTACTTTTTTTAAATCTCACTGGTTTTTAATGGAAACGATTTAAGCAAACCAATTGAGTGCATTCGTTGAAACGAATCTTCCATAACTGATTTCAGAATATCACATTGCCTCTGACAGAATTATGCATGCAATTACAAGTCAATACGGCAGGTTGAATTTCCTAGATACGCCCGAAGAAACAGGAAAAACTTTTCTCATTTCACTTATTTTAATTTGTGAAATTTTGAACTTGTGATTTATTAATTTACCGACCATAGTTGTAACATAAATTAAACATATGTTGTAATACTTTCTAATACTTCTAACACCTTCCTCGACGTCTCTCAAGCGTTCGATAGAATTTGGCAAACAGATATATTATTCAAATTAAAACTGTTCTCTCCTAGCTATTACTACTTACTCCTTAAGTCATACCTTTTTTTTTTTTTTTTTTTAACTGTTAAACATAGGACCTGGTATACCTTAAAGATTGCTTCTTTTCTGTACGCATAGGTTTCACCACCTCCTCTCCTACCGAAATAAATGCAGGTATACCACAAGGTGCCTTCATTGCTCCCCTAATTTTCAATATCTTTACCTCAGACCAATCTACATCAAATTACACAGTTGTTTATGACTTTTCCGACGACAAAGCTGTGTTAAATAACAACCAATATCCAAACTAAGTTTCCTCTCTCCTACAAGAACATCTTGACCATTTGGAAACGTCGTACAAACTATGGGGTGTAAAAATGAACGAAACTACATCTTTCCACTGCACTCGCTCTCTTCGTAAGAGCACATACTCGACACTCTTTCTCAACAACCAATCTCTTCTTTCCGTCCAACAGGTACGCTACCTTGGCATCATTATTTATCGTCGGCTTACCTAGCTGCCGCACATAGCCAACAAAATCCGACTACTCAACGCTCGACTCCAACTTCTTCGCCTTGTACTTACATGTCATCACATTAAACTTCCTGTAAAACTCCTTTACAAACAACTTTTAAGTTCTATATGGACCTATGGCATCCACACACACACACACACACACACACACACACACACCACACACACACACACACACACACACACACACCACACACACACACACACACACACACACACACACACACACACACACACACACACACACACACACACACACACACACACACACACACACACACACACACACACACACACACACACACACACACACACACACACACACACACATATGAACTGTACATGAAAATATAAAATATATTATTCGTATGTATAATACGTACGAGCGGGACAAGAGTGCGTATAAAAAGAAACCGGTCCGATCGCTCGCGTACTTTTTTTTTTCGTTTTTGCTTTTGTTTTACGACCCGACCGAACACACAAAACGCGTTCTTTGTTACGCGCCCGTTGACGAGATTTACGATCTCTTCACATCGGCGCCTGTTATTTTATATAGTGTCGGGTGTGTGTGCGTCCATACAAACCCGGAGACTCACAGGAGCATAATTATTAAACGCAATCGTATGACGAATGCGGATTCACGCCGAACTCGACGTTTCTTTCCGAACGTGTCGAGCTCAAATATAGTCCGAGAGCCTACGAGTTCCTAACACGTTTCGACGTTAAAATTGATGGCTCCTTTGGTTACTCTGATATTGCATACCGATTTCGATTGTACGCTGTGTTAGTGAAAAAAACGCAATTTGGAAATGATCGATTGAAAACCTAGTTAATGATTACAATTATTTCACTCTTCGTCGCCAACGATAATTAGTATAAATTCAATTTAACGACGATGCAACGTCAACATAATCTACAGTTTTTAACACCAATGTTGTGGACGGTATTTGCCTTCAACAATGTTGCACATTGTTTTTATCTATCCAGTCTGTCCAGAACAAGACAGTGGATTAAGTTCGAATATTTGTCGTCCGTCCGATTGTGGTACCCATCAAGGAGCTCTTCTATCTTCTTTTCTGCACGACAGCGCTTCCTTCGTATTCAATCGTGTCTTAAGATATCGGACGTATTCCATTAAACTGTTCAAGTATTTTGAACATGATTTCGAGTTAAACGTTAGATTTTCCGGGGAAGACGTTTAAAGCCTTCACCTCTCGAAAGGTCAAGTCGTGTTTTAGAGTTCTAGTTCTCTTTGCGTGTACGTCGTCCGCCTAGCGTGGATACCGATGCTAAAATTGGTGTTATTTTCGTTTCCGTCTCTCTCGTAATCCGTGTCTCCGACGTACCTGTGTGTACGTATCGAGTGTCAGTTACATTTCGCCATATGTATATGAGTATAATATTGTCGCGATCTGATTGTACGTTATTCCTGTTGCGATCAAAAATAAATACAAAATAATCGAGCCATCTTAATATAATTGTTTTGTAACATCACGATAGTTGTTATTAACAGTAAAATATGCGAAAAATCGATAGTAACTTCAAATATTTAAGCTCGTAAAAACAAATATTTATTTGAGTTTTTTATCGTCAGATCGCGTTAAAAAAATCCGTGGTTTTGTTTGAAACCCGTATGGAAATATTCCCAATTAGCCGCCAAAGAACTTACGGGAATGCCGTGAAACGGACACATCACACAATACAACGTGAACATTCGCGAGAGCGTCACATACGCCGCAGTCCGTTTTATTTTTGTATATTATTAATAGTAATGGTACGAACCAGTGGCGGCTGGTGGGTGTTGTGAGTAGTGGGGCAAAACTTATATATATATTAAGAGGTTGAAACAAATTTCATTGTTACATCGGATAAATAAATATGGAGCAACCTGCCTAATACCAGTATTAATATGGTATTTCTTACTAAACATTGTACACACTTATATAGTTAAAAGTCATTGATAGGTGTCTATAATATAATATTAGAAAATCATACAAAACATTTTAAATTAATTATAACAAAAAATAAATGGAAACGTAAAAATTATTTTTTTTTTAAATTATTTTAGAATTTATAGAAGTTTTAAGTTTAATAAAATGATAAGAAGTTCGATTTTTCAACACGGAGGTACCGGCACCTATATAGCGTCCGTGTATTTTCATAAACGTGGATTATGATAAGAGTTTAATTGTGATAAATGACTATTATAATCACCTTGATTCTCCGAGCAGAGAACACAATTTTTATGTGATATTTTGTCGTTTGGTATTAAAAATTATATGGGACATAATGGTGTGTACCTATGAGGAAATTTTTTATCTGCCTCAGTCTACCAAATAAGATTTCGAGCACCCCACCACTTGATATTAATATTTCTATAGAGCAACTGAACCTAAATATTTTTTGCCTCTCGAGCATTCTCGAGGTTTCTCGGGCTTCTTCGCTGTTACCATTACAATAATCGTCATCATACATTATGATTGTAATATTCAAACACGTTAATTCAAACGCGTGTTTTTACGTGAATCACGTATGTCAGACAAATAAGATCTGCACCGAAGTCGTACATTTACATCTGGACTCTTAATATACCATATACAAGAAAAAATTAAATAATGAAGAGAACTCAATCTATCATTTTAAACTATTGAAGGAGGACCTTTTTTTGAAAGGACCGAATTCATATGCACCAGCGATATACATTCTTAGTCACTTTTAAATTACTTTCTATAATGAAAGATGCTCACTCCAGTTGCACCTACACAAGGACTACAATTTTAAACATTAAGGAAGGTATAACATAATTTGAAGAGGCGAAAATATAAAAAGGAATAAAAAAAGGAGTTGTAACTTATCACCTACCATTATTCAATTTATATATATAGAAGAAGCGCTAAAAGACACAAAAAAGAATTTTAGGAGGCATTTAAGCAAATGGAATGTTTGTACAAATGCTGTGGTTTGCAGATAACATTACAATAATAGGAAAACTTACAGAAAATGTTAGAAAAAATGCATAAAAGACTAAAACAGAAATACAACATGAACATAACAAGTAGATACAAACATAATTGTAGACAACATCAAACTAGAAACAGTTAATAATCTTACATATCTTGGAAGCAAAATTACATATTATGGTAAAAGTACCATGGGTATATGTGTAAACTGTAGAAAATCACAAGCGAAACAAGTGTTAAATATAAAGAAAAACTATTCACGTACGATTAATGGATACCAGGAAAATACTGATAAAAACATTAATATGTAGCATTGTATTGTATGGATCCGAAGGACAAACTACCAAAAATGCAAACTACAAGCTCTTATGAGGTACATAGAATATATAAGGATAAACAGGATGAGCAATTGAAGTACGGATAAAGGAACATTAAAATGACGTAGATTATAGAAGTACAGAAGGATAGGAAAATCATCAGTGGCAGAACATGTTGAACAAGAAGAACAAAATATTCATTTTAGCCAAATAAACATTTTGAACAGATAATAAATTACGAAAAACAAATGTTAAGGAAGCGATAGAAATAGATTAACCGAGATGATGCTTTGAAAGTTAGCATTGTATAGAAACCAATTACCCATCAAGTACAAAAGTGTTAAAAAAGAAAAAAAAATGAAAATAATTATTCAGCAAGAAATATTTCTATAAAAAAACAATAACTTGAAAAGATTATCGACAAATGAATCGGGACAAAAATACAGATTTAAGTAAATGAAATGCTAATCCAAGACGTAAAAAGAACGAACAAACGAATGAGTCACCGGAGAGCGCTATCGTAGAAAATAGAAAACATGTTAGCTGAAAACGCGGCAAACATACAATAGAGTTACTACGTTGTCAGCAGCCACAAACAAGCGAAGACCACTTGGGTGTCAAACAACATTAGCAAGACTGCAGTAACTAGAGGAACACTCTACCCGGTTCTAAACCGAATACAGTGCCATCCCGATGAGGACTAGAATACATATCCTCAAAATGTGTGCGACGCCTATACTCACATACGCTGAAACGGCTTGGGCCCCGTTCAATGGAAGATCCAACTGGGCCAGAATGGAGGCTGTGCAAGCCATACGTCTGCGTACGGTGACTGGCATTCCAAACTTTGGTCAGGAACGTGGTTTTACTGAACCAGACAAGGACCAAATCATTAGCGGGAAACGTTCAAGCCCGATCGCTAACGATGTGACATACATATCCAAGATATCGGTAGAAAAAAACACGTGCAGACTAATAAAAAAAAAATAACCCCGACCATGCTCGTAGGCAGCAGGGTGAATAAAAAACTGTGTAACACGACGTGCCAAATTACAGTCTGCTAGCAAAAACGAAAGCCTGGAGAGGTGTAAGCCGTCCTCACAAAGCAAAGCAGACCACTCGGAACAGGCATTGAGACGAGTACTATACTCTGAAGATGAACCGGGAAAAAATAATTTTAAATCAGAAAATTAAAATAATTTTAAATTAAGAAAAATTATAAGACTGTTACACTATCACTTGTGAGAATATTTTTCTAATATTCTTCTTACCGTCCCTCAATATTGATAATTTGATTTTGAATATTTTAGATTCTGAGATTAGCGAAGAATGTATAAGTTTTACAATAATGTGTTATTTTAATTTTCTTTTTTTATGTCTATACCAAACATTTTATTTAAAAAATTGTTCCAATTTAAGGATCCAATCTAATTTATTGCTTTAATTCAGGGGTAATGAGGTTTTTTTTGATGAAAAATTCATTCTAGATTTTATTATTATTATAATTTATAACACCCACGAGAATTTTAAAACATTTTTAAAGTATCGAGTCAAACCAACAGATAGAATTTTATCTTCAAAAAATCTAGGTAATTTCAAACTTGAGGACCGTTAGGAACCCAAAAGAACCAACAATTTTAATTTATAATTTTATACGATTCCTGTTCCGGAACAAGTTCTATGGAATATGAAATATAGGTTCCGATATCGGTTACGGTTCTTAAAATACCACCAGAAACCGGTTTGAGGACCGGTTCTTTTATGTCAGGTTTCAGTCCCTGGCCCGAACACTAATACTTATACAGTACTCCATCGTTAACACAAACCCGATGGGACCGCAAAATGACGTTCTCGTGTTAAAAAAAAATTAGTGTAAATCAATACGCTTAACACGAATTCGTTTGCGTCAAAGAAATTATACTTACACGAATGAATTCGCGTATCGTTTTTGAAATCTCCATAACGTCATTTGAAATGCAAATCTCCTTTGCTTTCTCCCGCACTAATGCGCCCGACAGTGGAATGTTGGAATCTCTGGCTTTTTTGAATACCACTTCAAAAGTTCCTGTTCAACGTCGTCCAACATAGGTTTTCGTAGTCGGTTTGCACAGTTTGTTGAACCAAGCGCAACTGCTTCGTCGATCTTGTCTTCATTTTTACTAATTATTGGTAATTTTGATTTGGGAATGCCAAATTTCTCCGTGATTTTTGTTTTAGGTAGTATTCATTTTTCTGTATACTTCTACTAAAATGAGCTGTTTAGTTGTTAGATCGATGGACATTTGCTTCCTTTGCAAACTAGTTTCGGTCGACACTTTAACTTTACACAACAAGTCAACTTGAAACCGATCGATAGAGCAATTGGCTTGAACGAGAGTGATTAGTACCGAACCAGATTGTACATGTATACAAGACATGGGAAAAAAGAGGGATAAGATAAGACTTCGCGATAAAACTACTTAGCTATAACATCGAAATATTAAATGATATACGCGTAACAAAACGAAAATAGGAAACGATAATCTTCTGTTCGTGTTAATCGGCAAAACGACAATATGTGTTTTAAAATGTGTTCGAATTTCGCATTATCCAATAATTAGTGCTAACCGAGTTCATGTTAACAAGAGAGTACTGTACACCTAACATACACATTTATGTCCACAACACTTTCAATTGAAATGTGCAAACAAATTTACTAGAGGCGACCGTTTGAGACGAAGTAGAAGTAGATTAATAAATATTTGAATTCTTTCTATGTTTTTATGTAATGAATAAATTTCATCCTAAAAGTTCGGTTAATTCACAAGGTGAAAACTTAGTTTTTGTAATAACTCAAATATGCTATACTTTATCTTGTTTTAGAAATTTTGAGCTAAAGGAAAAATAAATTAAAACACGAAACTTCCAAAACCACACCTATACGAAACAATTATGTCTTCGTATTTTAATCATGTTTGACTTACATCTGAGCACAATATATTGAACACGATATATTGAATATTATACTGTTGGCATACATGTATGATAGGAACAGTGATGTTTTTTTAAAATTTTACAATACCACCTGACAAATTTTGTCACCGTTCAATCGAACATTTTAATTTGATATCGACATTTCGAAATATATAAAAATAATGTAATTTAATACTGTGAAAACTCTAAATTACAAATGTTATTCGTTGCAATCGTTGCTATCGTTTATTGTTAAAATTATGCAATCCCGAAAAACAATCTACTTTAAAATCTACCTTTAAATGTTCCGAGTCTGTGGAAATTTCCTACCCTTGCCCCTTATTAAATATGGCTCTTCTCGTAGGTATATTATAATCAAAAGCTTTTCAAACGAGTGAGTTAATAATGTACCATCGACACAGACCTGTATAAACACATGTGAAATGCGAATTTTTTCGAACATCTGAAACCATATTACTACGCAATATAAAATGATGACATTTTTTATCTATAAGATGAATTTTATTCTATCGTTGAAAAGTCGAAGAAACAAAAATTTTATGATGATAATCTAAACGCCGGAAGTCGTTTGAATAAAACGGTATATTTCTATAGTGAATGTATTTTTTTGTACGCGTAAACATGCATAGACGATAAAATAAAATGAGGCTCTTAAAAAATATTTATATTGTAAACATATTGATTATAGAGTATTTCAGGAAAAATCGTTTTCTATTATTTATTTTGCTACAAACTGTAATATTATTCAAATGAAACTGTAGGTCTGTACGAATCATATTAGCACATTATAATTTCCGAACGTCCCGTCTATCATTAGGCCGCTAATACGTTTATCACCATTTTTTACAAATGTATACGAACAGTCTGTTCTGTAGCCAGACGACAGGGACACTGGGAAAAGATTTTTTAATGGGAAGGGATGTTATATTTAAATATAATGAACTTTCGGAAGAAGTCTTCCAAGCTCCTTTTTAGTAGTTTTTCTTCCTCTAATATAAAATTGTAAATGTCTTTAATCCTATGCATGGACGTTTAATAGTAAATTTAATATATTTTGTTATGAAAAAAGGGTCAGTATGGGTATATATACCCTATCCTTTCCCCACTGGGCATGCCACTGGCCAACACTATTCGTTTACTTCAGGGCAGCACTTACTTTCATGCACTATTGCAAGAAAAAAATGGTTACGAGTCGCGAAAGCTATGGAATCCCAATATCGTTCCTATTTTTTTTGTGTAATCCTCAACGAGATCCATTCAATTGTCAAAATATCACAACACACACGTTAATTTTATTATTGTTTAAATAAACATTTCATTGATATTTTGATTAGTATAAGTTCATAAATTGAATACTAACAAAGAAAAAAAGAACAATATATTCTTTATACACTAATATAAACCTTCATAATGATATGATTTATAAAGTTCTAAAAATATAATAATCAATATGAAAATTCTTGAACTAATAATTGGTTTTACCGGCGGGGACCCGCTATCTAATTTTATTTTCTTATCGATATCTAAATGAAATATTATGTTGACCGAAATTCAATTAGATATTGACTTTTATTTTCAACACGCTGTCTATGGTAAAACAAGTTAAATTACGTATGTATTATTTTATTATCATTTTGTATTAGTATTTTAAGTAATCATAGTGGAATATTGACATTATTTTCAATTTAGTATTTGTATTATTCAATTAAATAGGGTTCGTTGTTTAATTATAATTATGGACATAAAAAAAAATATTTCAAAAAACCAAAACTTTGTAAAGCTTCATCTGTTTCAATTGAAATAAATGATACCGAGTCATCGGAATCGCGTGTCGACGGTGTAGTTGAAAATGCTTCGATTACTATGAATACAAAAAATAATGACGTTGGTGATGTTGGTGATAACCCATGAAAAATATATTGGAAAATATTTAAACGTCGAAAATATTGACGATTATTTGAAATTTAAACTTTTACGTAATCTTTGGGTACCGAATACTATTTATGACTTTAAGAACGATTTAAAACTAGGAAGTACTCAAGCATTTAGACATCAATGGTTGCACGAAAACGGTTCATGGTTGATATATTCAGCTGTGGAGAGTGTGAAAGAAGCTTTTTGTAGAATATGTGTATTGTTCAAGCCATCAATTCATAGAGGTGGATTTATTATGAAACCGTTTACAAAGTATAAGGATTTTCATTCATCTTCTAAAATACATATGTCTTCAAATTGGCACTCTAAATCAATATCAAGAGCGAAAGATTTTATGGATATTATGAATGGTAAATAAATGAGTGTTATTGAACAAATAAATTCTGGAATGCATAAAGAAATAGAAACTAATAGACAAAAATTAAAACCTATTATATCAACTATTTTGTTTTGTGGAACACACGACCTTCCTTTACGAGGGAAAAAATCAAATTCTGGTGTTTTCCATGATTTATTAAATTTTCGTGTTGAATCTGACGATGAGATAATGAAAGATCAATTTTTAACAAATTGGGGAAATGCTAAATATTCATCCCATAGAACTCAAAATGAATTAATAACATTGTGTGAAAAGATATTAAAAGAAGATATAGTGTGTGAAGCTAGTGCTGCAAATGCATTTCCAATTATTTCTGACGAATCAGCAGATATATCTGGTGTAGAACAGTTATCAATTGTAATTCGATTTCTAGACAAACAGTAAAATCCTTCAAAGATACAAGAAGAATTCCTCGGATTTTTAGCGTTAGATCAATTAAACGCAGAATCAGTTTCTACTAACATTTTATCATTTATGGTAAATAGTGGCTTTAATTTAACTAAACTTTGTGGACAAGGTTATGACGGCTGTGATACAATAGCTGGTAAAGTAGGTGGTGTTGCTAAACTAATTCGTGACCGATATAACATAGCTTTATTTTTTCATTGTGCTAACCACTGATTAAATTTAGTTATTAATGATTTAAACAAAATTATGGTTATTCGTAATACCACTGGTACAATTAAAGAAATTATTATATTTTATCGCGAAAGTACTCTTCGAAAGAAACTTATACCTAACATACCCATTTTTTGTGAAATACGCTAGTCTTAAAAGTATAAGAGTATTAGGCAATTTTCTGAAAATTTTATTTCAATAACTCAAAACCTTCAGTCTATATCTATTAATAGTCTTATAAATTCGAGTACAAGACAACATGCACTTTATCTATATATTTTAATAGCAAAAAACAAAAATTCATTAAACAGTTAATTATAAGGTTTGCAATAGAACATCCGCGAAAACTTGAACTTTTATTTAATAATGAATAAATAGCATATAATTTTAACGTATTTTGTAGATCGAAGAGAATAAAATTTATTTTAAATACTTTTTGGTGTTTAATTTTTATATGCCCCTCCCCTGATAAATTTCCTGCGGGCGCCCATGAACTCAATTATATGATATTCAAACGATAAGATAAGAATAACAATAATCTGGAAAGATTACATATATTTAATTTAGTTTATCGTATATATCGTATAGGTAATGACCGAAAAATATACAAAAAAATTTTGGGATTTTTAGACATTCATATCTCAAGAATATAAGTCAATATGATGAAACTAGTATTTTATTTTAATTAAGGTAATCTTCAAATGAATCAATATTTATTCACAAAACATTGGCAACCACATGTTTTACTTTTTTTGTCAACCAATGTTATACATTCTGTCAGTTCCGAAATTGTATTTAGTGTATAGCGAGTATTATTCGTACTGTTGGAAAAGTACATGTAACTTAATGATTTTTACGTATACGATAACGATGAACTTGTTTTGAATTCAATTTTTAATAAATGAGCATTATTAAAAGTTTTTTGAACACAATTTATATTTTTTCTGAAAATATAGTTTTTTCCTTCATAAAATATAAATTTTCTGGGTTGTTAAAAAAATTCTTAAAATTTCAATAAAAACGTAAGCACATAGGACCATTTGTCCATCCTATGCTTCGACAACAGTTTACAGGGATATATCGCAACGAGCATAAATATGCTTTAACTATGGTTCAGACTAATGTTACCAAAAGAATACCGATTATTTCAGATAGGCACCATAAAAAATGATGAATTTTATTCTGCGTCATAATGGAATTTGAAAGATTTAAATCTATTCGCATTTTTTATTTGTACATAACATGTATTGACATATGTTCAAGTGAATATCGAAAATAATAAAAACGCATATGTGTACATGTTTTTTTTTAGTACTCATATTGAAGTCAAATAAGTTTTTTCGAACTCTTGTTTTAATAATCATTTTGGAAGTATCCACTTATCATTCTGCACCAAGTTCAAGTATAAAATAATCTTCATTGGTAAGTATAGAACGTATTTTATACTTTATTAACTTATAATTGATACATTTACAAGTAATAACAATGTTATCGTTACCAATGTCATTTAATGTATATTAAATACATATTATATAATAAATAATAAAGTAGTGAAAATAAAAAGAAAATAAATAAAAAGTAAAAAGGATATGCAAAAAAACAAAAATATAAAAGAAGAGAAATAAAAAAATAATAGAATAGAAATAAATAAATATATATACATATGTATACAATTTTTTTTTGTACACATTATATATTTTAAATTATGAGACAATGCATTAACACGTGTAGGTTTCATACATAATACAAAGAACATAGTAATAATATTAGTAACGATGATAATATGGTAATGTCTAAAAATATTTCAGTTGTGCATCTTTTGTATTAAAAGAATAGTGTTATATTACTAGAGCTTAAATTATTTAATTTTAAGAATCAATCTGTAGAGTGGAGCAGAAAAACAGGAAAATTCAAAACCACGAGTTAAGGAAAAACAATGTTTCTTTAAAATGTATTGGAAATGAATTGTATTCAACACAATTGGAAACTGAAAAAAAAACGGTCTGGAAATCAGGTGGGCCCATCACTTTCAGAATTCATTGAAATGACACGGTTACTGAACAACGGTCTGACTGCTGACATCGACAGCCCAAAGGCAACGTTCAAGGTTACCCCGTCCTGCTTAAAAATACAAGTGTTTTCAATGTCGATGTTTGGTAAAATTTGACGTGTTTCATTCACAACCGTTTCAAACGTCGTGCAAGCGTTCGAATGTTTTGTGAAAAAAATATTTTTCCGAGCGGATCGATAAGGACTTTTACGGACGGCGGCTTGTGAGTTCTCAAAATTGACACATGAGACATTCGTGCGGCTCCAGGAGTTTCTTTTTGAATGCTGAACTAGTCTCATTAAAATGGCGAACTCGAGTTTAAATCGCGCGAGCGAAAATAACACAGCCACAAGGAATAATACAAAAATGACGCCAAAATTCTCGTTGCGTGAATTCTTCACCAGTCCACTGCTCAGCGATAACTAAACTTCCGATCTCCTTTCTCAAGTTGATGTACAACTGAAACTTCCAACCATCTAATAACGGGCAGATGATAACCAATTCAAAATTCATCGTTTCCCTGTACAATGTAAATCTCGGATCATAATACGTGGTCGATCCATTTATTCGAACTATTGATACTACGCTCAATAAATGCCAGTTTTGGTTTTGGTGTTTACCTAACAGCTTAATTGTTTATATTTTCAGATTCAACATGCAGAACAAATATTATTCAATATTTATTATGAGCATGTTAATTGCATCTTTGCAGTTTATAAACGCTAGTGAGTATTTTTGTTATAACCAACAATATGTATAAAAAAGTAACCGAAACTGTTTTTATGTTTCTATCATGTGGTAAATGTCGACATTTTATTCATTAGGGATAATCTGAAAATCATATTTTCAGACAAAAATTTCAATGCTAAGAAATTGCTTGAATTGCATAATCGTTACCGAGCGTTACACGGGTCGAATGCATTAAAATTGGACTCGAAGGTGAATATTATATTATAATATAAACATCAGCATAAGTAACGTGGTTATCATAAAAATATAACAAAACACTTACATAAACACAAATGGATACCTGCAAATATTGTAAATGACCATTCAGCAATAAAATTCTTATTTACTTTTTTATTTTTTTATTTTATCTACAATCTACACACAAACATTGTACAGTAAGTATATTTGTTGAAAGAAAAACAATATTATAAAAAACAATGAGTAATATGATAATAATATTAGAGGATTATCCAATGGTAACAACTAGTACTTAAGTTAATTACTTACGTACTAAAGAAGAAGATCCCTTATGGTTAAGCTTGTGTAGGAACACTATCTTCTTTTAAGTCTATGGCGTGAGTTATCGAGAAGTGTGTTAGTTAGCTGCTGTTAGTTTGCTGTGAAATATAACGTAATATGTTTTACACCAGAAATCAGATTTAAATTTTGAATTTTAAGATCTTTGCGAAGATTGTAGTTGGCAATGTACCAAAGTGCAGAGGAAATTAGTCGAAGACTGATGGACTTAAGACTTGAATTGTATTGATGTTGGAATGTTTAACAGCACCCCAAAGTTGAATGCCGTATGTTCATAGCGTTCTAAGTAGAGACTTGTAAATTAATAGTTTGTTATTAATATTCATTTTAGAACGCAAAGGGGCCTTAGGAGATGAAAACGAGCATTAAAGGCTTTTCGTTTATTTTTTAGATGGGAATTTCGGGTTAGTTTATTATCTATTATAAGGCCTAGGTATTTTACATTTAAACATATTGGGATTGGAATATTGCCCATTGAAACTTGGGAGCATGTTTTTTTTTTAAGGTAAATGTTATGTAGGAGGACTTTTTTTATATAAAACGTGGTAATACTAAACTTCTCACCCCCAGGACATTCCGCCGTAACTTCTTCAGGCGAGAGAAAGTGCCGCCATCATTTATTTAAATAACATTACATCATAACATAACTATAAAAAGTGGCAATAACAATAACAATTGTAATATGGAAATGCACAACTACAACTATAACATCTATGAAGGATTCATGACCCCTCCTCTCGATCCGGCTTGGATAGCCCGCCAATCTTGAATCGCGTTCGGGGGTTGTTCTTCCCGATCTGGCTACCCAGCCGATCTCACTGTCACGTTCCCGGAAGCCTCTGTCTGGCCCTCTCCACTGCCTCATTCATCGTCATAATTCTTTTTATTAGCTTAAAAACAAGGATCCGTGACGTGCGACCGTAAGGATCGTGGTGACGACAACATAATAGCCAACAGGTTTTCAGAGGAGATCTTTTCCACATTGATTTCAGCACGGATGGCCCTTCAGCAGTGCTCCCAAATATCACAGTTGAATAACCCGTGCTCAGCGTTGTTTGGAGCAAAGCCACACTGCACGCACCTGTCAGATTCCTAAATGTGGAATCTACACAGATATGCCGCAATACAACTATGCTCCGTTAACACTTGCGATGTGTGGAATGTTACCTCCCCGAAACAACGCGAATGCCATTTCTCAATGTCGCTGATTTGTCTGTGGGTCTATCTTCCTTCTGGGCATTTGTCCCATTCCCGCTGCCAATTTGGGATTAGCTCACTTTTAGCTTCCTCGCGGTTGCGTCCGTTGAAAATGGCCGTACGCTCCTTAGCCAGCAGATGAATGGATGTAATACCCGAGACCACGGCTTCCGCGACATAGGACACAGTCTATAGCAGCAAGCAAACCTCAGCTGTGAATGCTGAATTACCGTCACCATTATTTTCCAGCCTCTTGCCTGAGTCATTTCGGACCAGAATGACGCTGCGTACAGCATCCTAGACGTCACGACATTTGATGGCAGACGCCGTGACTTCTATCGTGGGCCTCTAAGGTTGGACATAAGGTACCCCAACTGTCTAGTCACTACTACCCTGTCCGCGACTATGCCCGTGTGCTCTACGAAACCCAGTTTTTTGTCCACCTGGACACCGAGGTATCTTAGAGTCAGCTGTGATTTGACGGTTTAGCCAGCGCATAACACCAAGATTTCATTGCACACCCTTCTTTTTGTTATAACCATGGCGACTGTTTTTTCCGCCACCATATCCAACCCGTGAGCTATCATCAATCGTATATCAGCTGGAACACATTTCCCCGGCTTTCTTCGAGCAGTATTAGTATGGGTGCCATCGAAACGACCGTTACTTCGTCGGTAAAAATGATAAGTTCCACCCAATGGGCATTTTGTACCTACAGAGACCGTCGAACATCAAATTACACAGATTGGTTCCTAGGACCGATCATTGTGGAACTCCGCATGACATCTTCCTGGCGAAACTTGTACCACCTGCTGAAGAGGAAACCTCAACACTCTCTCCGATAAATATGCTCCCAGCATTCTTCGTAACCATCTGGGAATGCTTTTTTCTCTGACTGCCTCGAGGACTCCCAAGGTGCTGAGTTGAAAGCGTTTCTGACATCGTCCATCACTAACTTGTGGTGGTACATGTGGCCGGTCGTAACGGTCTGGACTATGAACTTCAGGCATCCAAGCGCGTCTAAAGTCGACCGACCGTGCCGGAAACCGTACTGGTTGCTGGCAATAGCTCCGTTACCTGTCAGGTGGTCCCTTAACCTTAAAACCACAAGCTTCTCCAGCAACTTGCCGCACCCATCCAGAAGGCAGATTGGTCGATATGCCGCTGGGATATGCAGAGGTTTTCCGGGCTTCCGGATGAGTACGAAATTACCATTCTTCTACCGCTTTGATAACTGCCCCTCCTCTAGGCATCTATTAAAGACGTTATGGAAAGTTTGCGGGTTTCACGAAACCGCTACCTTCAAAATCTCGTTAGTGACATTATCAGGTCCGTGTGCCTTTTTTTCTCGGCAGCGACATGGCAGCCGCGACGATTTCACCTATAAAGAAGGGAGCCAAGGGTTAGTAAACCCATAAACATTAATGTCTACACCATAGACCCAAATTTTAAACTGTGACTATTGCTCTCCGTGTTGGAGAGTAGTAAAAATAATAAAGGTATAATTTAATATTTTCGATAGTAGATTTCCATATGAAACCCTCATTTTTCGTTATTTATTTCAAGTTATTACCAAAATCGACGTAATTAAGAGGAGATGTTATGAAAATTGGCGGTTGTTGAGGTTATTTAATGAGTTCCGCGTTTTCTTCGGTGTCCAATTTCTTATCTTCCGCGATAGGAACAATTGGAGAATAGCGAATAGAGAAAATAAAATTTGTTGATTCGTATATTTTATTTATTTATTTTTTTTTTATTTTTTTTTTTTGTACGAGATGAGATAATATTATTAAGTGATCTAACGCGTTTGTTTGTTTCAGCGTTTTTCCAGTCCAGGTCATTATCTAAAAAGTCAGTCGGAATTACTTCTTCGTCGTGTGTTTACTTGGTTTGCGATAGTCAGCGGGGATGAGCTTTTTTTCGTTTTATTTTTGGCATTTATTGTAACTAAATTGTTAGTTTTCATGGTGCGATAGGATATGGATAGTAAGCCACGGGTTATGGCCTACGACGGTGGCGGCAAACGTTGTGAAGATTTATTTAATTTAATTTTTAATATATATACACACATACACACACAGAAGATTATATAAAACGAGATGTTGTTTTAATATTTTTTTTCATTTAAATTAAAATTAAGTTAAGATATAGAGCTTAACTTGGTAGTCATTAATTTTAACTGATGAGCTAAGCGCCGAGTGATAAGTGCACGTGTGCATCGGACGGCTGTTGCTACGGTACTGATGAACAATAAAAATAATCAATTAAATAATAACGGTCAACTACAAAACACGGTGTTCGACACGAACACTATAGCTATAATATCTTTAGAGTTGAGAAATAGACCGATCCTTTTTCAACATCCGACGAACACAATGAAAAAATAATATAGCTCAGTATAATCAATGACATGGTGAACCTGAGTATAGAATAAAAAATGATCCATAAATAGATAATTTTTAAATATGACTTAATTTTTCTGAGGTAAGTTCTAAAATATTATGAATTTTAAGAAAAAATCCTTGTTTCTACTTAATTTAATACTAAAATCCGGGTACAAAAAACATTAATTTGTCCGCAATTAAAAAACTACCAGACCCGAAACTGCGTACTGTTATACTTAAACATTGTATCATGTGATGTACATGTACTGATATGTAAATCTATATTCTATATTTTTTCATTTGTTTGATAATATTCATGGGATTTGTTATATATATAAATATATTTGTGAAATTGACTAATACCCAAGAAACTTAATAATCAAGAATAATTTATATGCATACCTATTTTAATTACAACGTTTTTTATCTTCAATATCCTATATAACTTCAATTTTTTTTTAAAACTTATAATTAAAAAAATATATTTCTAAGCTAGTGAGCATTTTTAAGCTTCAAATACTAAAGGACTAGATGTTCAGAGTCAATATGTTGACAATTTTTTCATGTTTTCATTCTAATAATTGTATGAATGTTTTCAGTGAATTTTCCAAATGTTTAAGAAAATTACATTGAGAAAATTGGATAAATTGTCCATTGAAATATTAGATGTTTAACATATTATATATATATTATATTTTTATATGAGATACAATTTTCTTCTGAATTTTATCGCATGTAAATATAAAACGGAACAGTTTTTCTATACAAAGAAACTAACACATGCAAAATTTTAGAATTTTAAAATGCATTATTTTAATACCCATACATAATTCTGTTATAAAGTAAAAAAAATTCGAGAAAAGAAAAATTCTATGATAATATGAATGTTATTAGATAGTAAAAAACTGCCCATTGTAGCATTGTCCTTAAATATTCTATATGTATGACAAGTTTTAAATAATATAGTAAATTATCGATTTGTATAAGCACTATAAGCATTTAAAATGTCTGTAATTATATTATGGTATTTTTTGTTCAGATAAGTGCTTTAGCAATGGAAGCAGCCCTAAATGAAGCCAACAATATACCCTATGAAATTAAAGATTATGGAAAAAATATTTATCGTATTGATAATACTGACGAAATAACCGCTGAAATCGTGTTTGATTTCTGGTGCAATGAGGGGACAAATTACAACTACTTTGAAGAACCATCAAATATGGAACCTATAAGTAAATCACCTCAACAATGTTTATTTAATTTTTCGATATAACTTCATATAAATAATAACAATATAATTAAAATAAGTAAAAAATTCATTTTAAAATTATTTAATTTGAAAGAGATTTTAAGTAAAATATAAATATATACAGTGAAGGCTTGTGGTCCCTGATGGAGGGAGTGTGACTTTAAATATGAAATGGTCCTCTTTTGGAATTAAACCTTCACCCCTTCCGAAATAGTTAATCATTTAGCATTAATAGCCAATAGGAAATAATGCTCTACGTCAAATGTCTCCAACATACGGTCCATTAAGCTTTACAAACCGGCCTACCAAGTTTAATGATATTTTGAAAATATATTAGTATAAACTTTTTGATTTTCACTAAAAAAGCAATAATAAAACAATAAACAAAAATGTTTAAATATGGGTATTCGCCGAAATACTATTCGGTACACCGGTTCAAATTCAAATTAAACGTGTATACTACAATCATTACACTGCCATCGGACCAGATAACGGTCACAGCGTGTGTGTGTGTGTGTGTGTGTATAAGTCGCACATCGTGTGGTGTTGTTATCACCCCAGTCCGCACGGAGCCATCAGCGTCACCACCTCGCCATCCACCTTCGAATTACAGCATGATAAAAAAACTAACCGTGACCTAGCCAGCGCATAAAATTATACGAGTCTGTGCGAATACACAAGTCCCGTTGTTGTTTTTCCGTTCGTCCGAACCACTTATGTCCAACGAAATTTACTCGTCATAATTTATATTCCGTCTGGCGTGAGCTTAAAGAAAATACGGAAAGTCAATAAAGAATGCTGTGTTTTTAACGAAAAGTGGAATTATGATTATTTCTTCGTCGAACAAAATAACTTTGCATTGTGCGTCATTTTTAAGGAAAAAGTTGTCGTTTTGAATGAAAATAATATACGATCATTTTTTTATAAATCGATTCCGTCAAAATAAGTCTCTTATAAAAGCAAGTTTTCACGTAGCTCATACTCTGGCGACAGCCAGAAAACCTTTTACCGACGGATGAAATTGTAAAGAAGTGTATTTTGAAGACAGTTGAAGAAATTTGAATGTTTGAGCTCTGAATGTGGTTATGCAGATTGTAAATTTTATTCGAAAAAGTGCTCTCAGCCACCGTCAGTTTAAGAACTTTCTCGCTGAAGTTGAAAGCGAGTACCCGGATATTCCCTACCATTGTAAAGTTCGTTGGCTTAGCCGAGGTAACGTCTTTAAAAGATTTCTTCATCTCCGTTTAGATATCGACATATTTATGACAGAAAGAAATCGCGTTGTGCCCGAGTTAGTTGATTTTTGATGGTTATAGAAACTAACTTGTCTAGTTTTTTTTTTTTTTTTTTTTTTTTTTTTTTTTAATCGGCAATACTCATTAATTTCCCCCCGGAACATTCCTCCGGAACCTCTTCAGGAGGAAATCAATGCCGCCCTCGTTTATTGATTTTAACAATTTCATATTACATACATAAATTACTTTTAAATTAAAATTTATTCTACTCACAAAGCAACTAATTAGAAAGAAATCTGATTCATTTTCCACCTGCACAAATTCAAACTTGAAAATAATAAAATTCCCTGTCGATTTTGCTGTTGAAATGATCACCCATTTGCAAGATATTCCAGACCCTTAATTTATTTCCAAAAAGCATAAGAGCGCGACTGGTGGTGGTTCAATTCCCTTTTCCCGATCCGGCTCTTCTAGCCCGCCGATCTCGAGTCACGTACGGTTCTCGTTCCCGGATGGCTGGCCTTGTCTCAGGCGCTCCTCGCTCTCTCTTGCCATCATGATTCTCCTTACGAGCGAGGAGATAACCGCCCAATTAGTTGCCGACTGAAGCATGGTTTGGACCATGTTCCCGGCACTCAGATTTGTGACATCCAGCTGAGCGCACGTGGCCCTCCTCCAATTCTCCCAAGCATCGCAATAAAACACCGCGTGCTCGGGATCGTCGGGGGAGAAACCACATTGCGCGCAGCCGTCCGACTCCTGTATTCGGAATCTCGCGAGGTACGAGGCGAAGCACCCGTGGCCCGTCAGGAACTGTGACAGGTGGAAAGACACCTCCCCAACTTGTCTAGTTGATATGACGCAGCTCCTGAATGAATTAAATTTAAAACTTCAAGGCGCAAACTCGTTAATTTCCGATTTATATTCATACATTAAAGCTTTTAAATTAAAATTTATTCTACTCACAAAGCAACTAATAGAAAGAAATCTGATTCATTTTCCCACCTGCAGCAAATTCAAACTTGAAAATAATAAAATTCCCTGTCGATTTTGCTGTTGAAATGATCACCCATTTGCAAGAGCAGTTCCAGACCCACTTTAAAGATTTCCAAAAAGCATAAGAGCGCATTGGTATTTTCGAAAATCCATTTACCACAGAATTTGAATAATTAGCAACGGAGCTTCCGCTCGAAGTTATCGAGCTCACATAAAATAACCAGCTTAAAGAATATTTCAAGGAAAACGAACTACAAAAGTCTTACGCCATGTTGCCGGAGAAGTTTTTTCCAAATCTCGAAAAGTGCGCACGTGAAATGATTTCAATATTGAGCTCTACCTACTTATGTGAGCAAACATTTTGAAAAAATGAAATACGTCAAATCTAAGTATAGAACCAGTTTAAGTGATGAACATTTACAAGCGACGCTACTGATTGAAACCACCATGTTTGATCCAAACTACCAAGACATTTTAACTGACAAGCAATTTCAAACTTCTCATTAAGTAAAATATTGCAAAACAATGATTCCTTATTAAATTATAATTGAATAAAATAATGAAATAATTCTTATCAATCTTCAATTTCATTACCTCTCTATCCTTCTTTACACAATTTTGGCCCGTAATGACGAAGCGTACTTCAGATTCGGCCCGCCGCAAAAAAAAAAGTTTGAAATCCCCGTTCTACGTGTTTGTGAATCGTATTGGCCGAGTAAAACGAATTATCGTTGATATTAACGGGTCGACTGTCTCGTGTACATTTTTTTGCACTCAAAGTTATGTCTCCATACCTGTACGTGAAAATTGTTTGTGCTATCCAAAAAAAGTTTAGAGCCATAACCGGCAAACCCTTCGTTTCTGTACACGACACTAGTTCGGTAAAATATCCCGTGTACAATAAAATGCGCGCCAGAAACCAGAAATGGCACGTAAAAATGTGTGCACAATAATGGTCTCTGTTCAAGAGTCCCGAAATTTACAGCGACGGCCGACCTGTTAATAATAATATGCTGTGAATTTGTTGCTTGCATTCGATAGTGGTTCCAATGTATCGTCACACGCATGTAAAATCGCGTCTCACGGCATACACAGATGCCTGTGTACGTCTCGGACCACTCGACTTTTCGTTCATTTACGTCACTACACACATCACTCGATGCGTACTGCGTACGGTGCTCGCAACAAAACGATACGACGTCAAAAAAAATTCATGTTATTATTATTTTACTTGATCCAATGTTAACAATATTTGAATAAAGTTATTAAATTCATACATTTAAAAATAAAATGATAATTTTTAATTTCTTTTAATTTTAAGTAGGGGTGGCGATCGCCTTGGCGTCCAAGCCAAGAACCACCACTGTATAAATATATATAAATATATATATATATATATATATAATATATATATATATATATATATATTATATATATATATATATAGAGTGAGAGAAAGCAATCAAAAGCTAATATAAACGTTTTTTTATATTTCAGAAAATTTCACTCAAATCCTATGGGGTGAAACAATTAAAATTGGTATTGCAATTGCAACAGTTTACAATAAATCGGTCGTCGTTGCTTTATATTTTCCAAAAGGAAACATACCATCAAGGTATAGACATAATATTAATATCCCCAATAATTTCTTTTCGTAATTTATTCGATATTCACTACTAGACATTTTAATGTTATTTATTAACACGAGTTCAAACAAGCTGGTTACACACCTAGTGTATTCACGGATGTATTCAAAAATTTTTATTTGTTTATTTCCGATTACGATTAATGTTAACGAAAATATTATATCAATTATTATGATTATTTATTAGCGAGTCGAAACGATAAATTCGATTTGATAATTGCACATTAATGTCGTGTCAAATTAATTAACATTTTTGAATTAAATTGCTTATAATATGTATATATGTGCTTATATGTGTGTGTTTGGTACTCGATTTTATTGATTATTTCGTTACTCTACTTCCTTTGATTGTCGTTATAACACACGCAATATTATTATTTTATGTGTTTTTCCTTATTGAAAAATCTGTTGCTTTTATTGTTACACGAATGTGTGCAATTAATGTGACCATTTTATCCAGAGCCTATTTTTTTTTCTTTTACTGCATGAACTTTAAATTCGACAATCGAAATGTCAGAACTAGATTTGTGTTTTTAATGTTATTCATTTATATACGGTTACCCGAGTAATATGTTGGAAAACAACGAATTTAATTCCATTTTAGAAATCCTTACTTTCCTGTAGATTTCTGTTTCAACGGATCGTTTTAGAACAGTTAAAAACAGAAGTTTTGAATGATCATTGAACGTCAACTCTATGAATATTAGTGAAATAATTTCCAGTTTGTTGGTAAACACCAGTGGCGTGCTCAGAAATTTCGAATGGGTGGGGAGAGGGTTAAAATGTTTTTTAATATTATTCATATTATGTGATATGTCTTGTCAGCAACGCACCCATAATTTTTTCAAAAAGAGTGTCCTAGGATAATATGAAAATTTAATTTATACAATAAAGATAATTTTTACTTTTTATTATTAAAATTAAAATGTATGGTTAGAAGAAAAACATATATACTTTTTTGATATTATAAACTACAAAACAAAAGAAATCAAAAAATTGATTATGAAAAATCTAATCGACGTTTATCTGTTACCGATAATCAAAATTACCTTACACAATTTTTCTTTTTAGAAATACTCAAGGGGGGAGAGGTCTGAATTTGAGGATTATCCTCTTGGTTACGCCACTGTGTGTTGTTATTGTAAGATAATTCAAATGCATATTCCAGAAGTCTGAATAATAATAATAGTAATAATAAAAGATTATAATCTAATGAACTAGAGTATGTAATGGTTAGGCTATTACCATAGTATCATTTGTGTTTAAATTATTATCAAATAATACAGGACTGATAAGAAAAAAAAATATGTTTCGAAAATTGCCTGATATCAGATATGAGATCTAGCATACAGTTAAGTACGTAAAAACCAAATATTTTAAAAAATCAAAGAGGGGTGAGAGGGAGATTTGAGCAAACCCATGGTAAGCACATTAATATTATTCGTATTACACAAAGTGTGTCGCAGTGCACGCAACTTCGGCCATTGATTCGAGGGTAAAATGTAAATAATAACGACAATATTTCTAACGCCTTTACAAATACAAAACGAGTAAAATAAACAGATATTCGTGCCATTTGGGTCAAACGTAAGATCCGCCAAACAGTTGATCAAGTGTCGACCGTACCATAAAATCAGCACTTCCACCTTCAAACACATTTCGAATGTCATATTTAATAGGGAAAGATATCGAAAGAATTATGTTAAATATTATGAGTACTTATAAATGAGGCGAAATGGCAAATCCGGTTTCTTCGAACTTAATTGATGAGTATATTCATTACGAGTGCGAAAAATTAACGTTAAAACCAGTTTACATGTTCAAATCAATTATTAACAAATCATTCGTCCAGCCTGTGTTGCGGCTTCCCAATAGATGTACATTAAGGATCTACCCGTATATAATTACCGAAAAATAACGAAAGTATTTAAAACGACGAAAATATAAATTATATACTAATTTGTGTCATGGTGAATAGTTGCAGTCGAGCTCTACAGAAACTCTTGTTGACGCTGTAGCAGAGTACCGGGGTCGTCACTCCGAGAATTTATTAAAAATAATATAATAATTAATTTGAGCGGTAAGTTGAGACATGAAAGTACAACATGAGATCTTATCTTTGTCGTATGATGATCGTGATTGCCTTGAAATGCGAAAATACGAAGATGTTTCTAAAGGCAAATTGATAAAATAAATATTACTGACGCGCTGACGAGAAGTCTAGCTGATTAAGCTTTCGTCGGTGAGAATACCATTATTTAACAGAAAAATGCTTTCAATATTGGTCTATACATTAATGTTTGGAGAATCAGTATTGATATTTTCTTACTGACCGCATTTACTAATTTTTGAATAAAGAATTTATATTAATTTTAACGACATGTATGTATATATAATACAGAGTATAACATTATAACTCTTATATTTATTCAAATAATAGTACAAAAATATAATATTATAGATAAAAGTAGTAAACAGTGGCGGCTTGAATTTTTATTTTTCTTTGAATCACATAAAATAAAACACCACCCACCTGAAAATTTTTTGAAATACAGAGCTATACGATTGAAATTATTGATACTACATAGGAGTTCTTACAAAATAAAAGTAAATAACTAAATTAATATTGTGAAATTAATATTTATTTATTTTATTTTAACATAAGGTGTGATTTCAGCAAATCTGAAGAACAACCAAACCTATTTATAGTTTCTTCAATATTTATTTCTACATTCTTTTCACAACCTAAAATAATAAGACTTTCAAGCCGTTCATTGCCCATTGTTGAACGTAATCTTGTCGTCACAAGTTTTACCTAGATTTAAATTGAATGGTAAATCATAAAATATAAAAAAAATTTACTCATAATTCATAGTTGGTTTCAATAATCATAATTATTATAAAATACCTACTTGGAAATTAATTAAGTACCTTAAAAAAGCTTCGTTCGGCTAACGCTGAAGATGCTGGTACTGTTCCTAATGCTTTGTACTCCAAATATAAATCTAAGAATGCAGATATTAAATCAAAAGTTGTTAATACATGTAAAATACTTGATACAATAATAGTATTTTTGTAACATAATGATTCAGTTTCATCATGGTCATTTTCGGATTCACTAATTTGTAAGGTTTTTAAGTTTAATTCTTTTGTTCTCTCACCTATAATGTTTGTATCATGAAGATTCAGTTCGTTGAGTTCATTGACGTCTAATTTTTACCACACACACACATTTTATCCATATATTTATATATAAGGTAACAAACAATTTTAACGAAAACTAAGTTTATTGATAAAATATATAAATTTCAACTTAAAAACAACACGTATAACCGCACTAAAATTAAACGTAGGTATACATTAGACAGTTTTCGATAATGATAAACTTTAAACATTTCAAAAATTGTATAAATTATGGCTGGTCACCGATAGAAAATAGAAATAAAGTTATTTATTATCATTATTATTATTTAATATTTAATATTATTAAGTCATTCATGTTAAAGCGAATAACACAAAAAATTTTAAAATTCTAAGAACAACATGAACTGGGTACTGGAGACTGGCGCGCAGAAGCGTGTCCGGCGGGAAGGCTTGGTAGGCTCCGGCCTACCCTGATTTTGAATCCTTAAACATACCCAAAATATGCCTTTTGGAAATAAATATTTTTAAATTAAAAACGTGAACTTTTGTTATAAACACATCGAACATTGAATGTGAAATGTGAATGCATAGGCGTACTGCGTAGGTACCCGTACTCCTGTATGGCCTTGTATTAATCATATTTTTTGCCATGAACAATAACTATTATCTATCTATAATAGCAATTTATGCATTCCAAACGAGTTTAACTATACGTCATGATATATTTTTTGAAGTATAAAAAGATTGCGAACACGTATGGAAAGTTCCTCGTCATAGCGATAGAAGATAGGTTGCCAAATATAAAGGTTTTCATTTTTTTTAAATTCGATTTGAACATGTTGTAAATGTTTTGTCATTATGTTCAAAAAGTTCAAGAAAGAAGAAAGCCGCAGAAGCCAAAGGTCTGTTAAATCAAGTTGTTATTTTAACATAATATTTGTTCTAACATTTCTTGATAACATTTTATTAACTATCAACGTACTTTAAATACACATGCAATCTCCTACCTAATAAAGCAGTAAGTCAAAGCCGATTAGCTAAATTAATGCCCAGTAGCTGTAAAAATTGTATGGATTTTTACAAAGAAATATGCGATATGACTCATATCATATGAGAGTCATTTGAGGAAATTTAATTGGTTATTGAACGCGTGTTAAATATATACCGGTAACTTCGGCTTCAGCCGAAATAAGTTTTTCGGCGATAAGAAGATTCAAGACATATTTAAGAACATCTATGACGTAGTGTTAGACGTAGTGTCTTCACAATTTAGCGTTAATTTCAATCGAAAGGGAGTTTAGTTCGGAGTTATTGGAAGATAAATGATTATTGACGAGTTCGCCAAAATGAAAAATCGAAAACTTCAATTTACTAAATAAATTATTAACTATTATAACTATTATAAATATTTATTATTATTATTTATCAGTTTATATTATGATTGCCTACAAAAAAAATATTAAAAATTCCCCTTAAAAAAAATGTGTATAATACTTACACATTTTATTGTTAAAATTGGGCCTATTCAGAATTTTGATCCTGGATACGTCTCTGCTGGCGTGGTATGAAAATACCGGGCAAATATCGAAAAATCAGTTGACATTTAAAAATTTATATATATTGTAAAAATGTAAATACTTAAATTTAATTGGTTAATACTTAATTTTAAATAAATATCAAAAATATGAAAAGAAAATTCCACTGTTTAATGTTTATGATGACAAATAGACAATAACAGAAAAATATTGGACAATACCTGTACAAAAATTTACTTTTACGAATGTAACTGTACGGATAACGTCGCATCCAATCACAGCATTTCATTTTTCTTTACAACAGACATTGGCCCAGTGATCCATCTGTATTCACATGGTCTGTACTTTAATAATCATTATCGAAATATCCACAAAACATTTTAAATCACGTTCAAGTACAACATAGTTTTAATTGGTAAGTTTTTATATTTGAAATCACCATTAAGTTTTAAACAATTTTTTTTTAATATTATTATAAAGTGCATTGTAATCAATAAACGATCAATAAACGGGCAGATATTAACGTGTTCAAAACATTTCGTTTTCCTGCACTATTCTGCACAAAGTAAATTTCGGTTCATAATAAGTGATCAATCCATATGCTTGAACAATTGATATTACGTTCAATAAATGCCAGTTTTCATTTTGATATCTACCCAACAGATTAATTGTTTATATTTTCAGATCCGACATGCAGAGCGATAATTATTCTCTATTTCTCATGGTCCTGCTTATTGCACCTCTTCAGTTTATAGATGCTGGTAAGTTTTTGAGTGACAACTAACGATATGATTAGAAAAAACAAAATCATTTATATTTCCTTCATGTGCATAAATTTTAACAATTTATTTACTTAGAATAATCTGAAAATCATGTTTCCAGACGACAAATTTGATATTAAGAAATTGGTTGAATTGCATAACGATCGCCGAAAGATCCACGGATCGGATAAATTGAGATTGGACCCGAAGGTGAATTAATTATGATAATGGAGTGGTTCTCAATCTTTTTAGGACTGTGACAATAATTCTTCGTCGAAAATCTATCGCGAACCACAGGGTTATATACTTACAGAATAAAAATATTAGTTCTCCAAAAATTAAAAAATTTATTAAATAATTTGTTTATTACTTTCAATACTTATTACCGTAGTTGTTCTTAATGAATATAATTTTACAAACTTATTTTTCATAATGAGGCGTATGTGAAGTGTGTGCTTGTCTTCTGCCACAGTAGATAACAGAACCGACGTCGACGACAATCATTTATTTGTTATTTTCTAACTTAAATTTATGTAATATAATGTAAAATTCAATTATAATATTTTATTTTAATTTGTGCATATGGTTATCTCTATCGACGATGTCTATAACAAAATTTCATATCGGGAAACTTCAGATAATATTTTATTCACTAATTAATCGTTTTTGTATTGTATACAATACAGCCGTGATTATGCGATCCATGAAAGGGTTAATGTCGACCTACGAAAAAATTATATATGAAATAAAACAATCATTTCATATAGTAGTAGTTATATATATATATATATATATATATTTCCCCAAACAATACAATTTAAAAAACATAAATTATATATTTCTTAGAATATATATTTTCTTTAAATCTTCTCGGTACCCACCAAAATTATTCATGACTTACAGTGTAAAAAACGCTGTTATAATGTCAACATGAGCATGATCAGTGACGTGGTAAACATAAGTAAATAATAAAACACTTGCATAAAAACAACTGAATACGTGCACATATCGCTAAGAATAAAAATCAATTTTTTTTGATAAATAATAATATGCAAATAAATAATAATGATCATCTACAAAACACAATGTTCGACAAGGGACTGGAACTGAACCCAAATGAACTGGTTCTAGAGGGTATTTTAAAAACCGAAACCGATTTTGGAATCTATATTTTATATTGCATTGAACCAGTACCAGAACCAGAACAGTATAAAAATATAAATTAAAATTTTCGGTTCCTTGGGGTTCCTAACAATTTTCAAGTTTAAATTTACCTAAAAATGTTGAAGAGTAACTTATATCTGTTGGTTCAATTTTATATTTTGAAACTGTTTTAAAATTTTTAGATTTCATTTCGTAAATGTCATATGTTATTATGATAACAATAAAATCTATAACATATTTTTTATCAAAAAAACCTCATTACCCCCCAAAAATTGGAGAAATTCTTTAAATAAAACTATTGGTATGGATATACAAAAAAAATTAAAAAAAAACACAATGTTGTGAAACTTATACATTCTTCACTAATCTCAAATTCTCAAATATTCAAAATCAAATTATCAACACTGTAGGACCAAAAAAAGAATATTAGAAAAATATTCACACAAGTGAATATTGTAATAGTCATCTACATTTTTTCAAGAAAGTATAAAAATTTATAAAACTGAAATGATCAGTCACACTAAGTAATAATTGGTATTATTACTTCTAAGCTGAAGATGTCTAAACAAATTACTAAACCTTTAATAATTACACTACAGTATTATAGATAAATTATCACTTTTAATCCAAATTTATATAACTTTATGAACTGATTAGACCAAAACCGGAATTGGAACCGAAATTCACAATATTCACGAACCAGAACCGATACAAGAACCGAATTTTCTTTTTTAAGAACTGAAAAAAAAAATCATTAAGGTTCAAGTCCCTGATTCGACAACGCTATATTATTTTTAGAGTCAACAAATAAACCAATGTCTCTCTCAATATTTGCCAACCACAATAAACAACAATTTTTTTGTCAGCTTAACCGTCAACGATTTGATTAAATACGAACTTCAGCTGTCTTACAAAATAATTTAAACAATAAATATAAATATATATTATATATATATATATATATATATGACTATTATTGTCCAATATCATGAAAATGTTTGCAGTTTTCCACTTTTGCCATTTTATAAATATTTTTGGCAAATTGACAAACTGTAAATCGGATGACATGTAAAATGAAATATAAAATGATTAATATATTATAATATAATATTTTCAATAAATTTAAATTGATATGATATACAATATTCTTCTAAAATTTATCGCATGTAAGTTTAAACTGAACATTTTTTCTACACAAAGAAATAAACACGTACAAAATTCTAGAATTTTAAATTCATTAGTGTATTATAATCATACATTGTTTACTTATAATGTACATACAATTCTAGAAAAGGAAAGTTCTTTAACAATAAAAGTGTTTAAAGATAGTAAAAAACTTCCCATTTTAGAATTGTCCTTAAATATTGAATTTGTATGACAAATTAAAAATTATATAATAAATTATAGATTTTTTAGTGCACTATAAGCATTTAAAATATCTGAAATTATATCGTGGTATTTTTTGTTTAGTTAAGTGCTATAGCGATGGAAGTAGCCATAAATGAAACCAATAATGCATCATCCAAAATTGAAAACTATGGGTTAAATGTTTTTTGGGTTAGACGTGATGATTCGTCATCAACTTATGAAGTAATGGCTGAAACCGTGTTTGATTTCTGGTACAGCGAGTGGCAATATTGTAACAACCCAGGTGGTACATTTAATCCAGAAAAAATAAGTAAATTTTCATTCCTATTTATATTTTTGATGTAACACTATACGAATAATAATTATGATATTAAGTAAAAAATTAATTTTATTGATTTGAAAGATATTTGAAGTTAAAAATAAATGTATACAAAGAAAGAGATGGACGGAAAGCTAGTACATACATTTTCTTAAATTTCAGAACATTTCACTCAAATCGTGTGGAGAAGCACAACAAACATTGGTGTTGCGATTGCTCATGGTAATCAAAAATCTGTCGTCGTTGCCATATATTCTCCAAAAGGAAACATACCAACAATGTACTCATCTAATGTTTTCATGCCATGAATCCATAATTCATTCATTATTTACTATTACACTATTTAATGTTTTGTTTTACATACGAAATTAAAAAAAAATCCATCGCCGGTTATTATACGCTACATACTGTGTGTGATTATGTATGTATTGATTATTATTTTTTTTTTTTCGATCGCATTTAATTTCAACTGTATTCTTTTTTTCTTTGCATTAATTATTTGTTTTAATATTTCAACAACATTGATTTTTATCGAAAATATTACTTTAATAATTGATGAGTATTACTTTAATAATAAATGAGTATTTAAAAATGAGTATTTATTTAGCGAGTCAAAACTGTATAACAGTTTTAATAATTACACATGATGGTCATGTCAAGATAATCAAATTTTCTTAATTCAATTATTTAAAAAAAAAGGGTGTGATTGGTATTCAATTTGTTGATTTTGTAGTTACCGTATTTTTTTAATTATAATTATAA
Source organism: Schlechtendalia chinensis (assembly GCA_019022885.1). Taxonomy (NCBI): domain Eukaryota; kingdom Metazoa; phylum Arthropoda; class Insecta; order Hemiptera; family Aphididae; genus Schlechtendalia; species Schlechtendalia chinensis. Next base: position 77,154,663 of record CM032339.1, read on the forward strand.
TATATACAATATTATTATTTTATATGTGATTTTTCCTTAATTGAAAAAACTGTTACTTTTACGGTTACATGAATGCGTTCAAGTGATGTGAACAATTTATAAATGATCTAATTTTCTTTCCTTTTTTTTTGCACTGCATGAATATTAAATTTAGCCATCAAAATATCGGAATTATATTCGTAATTTTAATGTTATTAATTTATAGAAGTTTACCACAAAAAATATGTTGGAAAACAACGAACTTAATTTTTTTTTTGATAATCCCTATTTTCCTGTAGACTTATGTTTTAAGAACCGTTTTGGGACAATTAAAAACTACAATTTAGAATAATTATTAGACACGAATCCTATGAAATAATAAAATAACAGATTGGTGTCCAGTTGTCCGGCAAACACAATAGTACGCGTTACTGCACAACGTGTGACGTTAACCCACGCAATCTCGTCCTTTGATTCGGAGGGTGAATATGTATATAATCATGTATATAATAACGGTATTTTTTCTAACGTTTATTGGAAAGATAAAACGAGTAAAACAAACAGATATTCGTGTAATTGAAGCAGTGGCGGTCAAAGGATTTAGTCATAGGGAGGGGAGGATGAAGCGGTTTTTTTAATATGAACATTGATCATTGAAATTGTAAGACATAATTTAAGGATATAAGATCATTTTATTAAATAATTGTCTTAATATTGAATCGATTTTTTTTTTGCCAATTCATTGAGTAATGCTTCTGTCAAGCACGAACGCATATATAAAATATGTACATAATTTTGAATTACTTTATATGAAAGTAATACGAAATTTTATTATTATTTACGTATTAAATAATATCGTTGGAAGTTTGGTTTTTTTGTAAATATTTATTATCTGTTATTGAATATTATTCATTTCATGTACTTGTACAATATGTTAAAATGAGATAAACAAAATGAGAAAGATTGAAAATAAGAAGGTATGGTTGATAGTGTAGTAGTCAACAAAATAAAATAATTGATATTAATACAAAGTTAGATGAGTTGGAGACGACAATCCTAGAACATGGGGATAAGTTATAATGGTTGGATAATAAACAACAAAATGTGAAATATGAGTTCAATAAAACACAACAGTCCAAGACTATTGATGTTGGGTATGCAAAAGATTTACTATATAACGTAACGTTCACACACAATCGTAAAGATGATTCGATGATTTCATTGAGATATTAAAAACAATCAACAACCAATGTAATACACCATTTAAAGTTCATATAGATAATGTATTACAAGGTGAAGCAAGAAGTTGGTGGAGTACAAGTCAACATTAAATGACCTGTAAGCCAAGAAATGAACAATTAAAACATTCATTAGAATTATTTAAAATTAAAATTTTGTGTTTTATGTTTCATAAAATGGTAACTAAAGAATTGGTAACAGGGAGATATAATAATCAACATAATAAATTACATCCATGTGCATACTTTCGACGACTATAAATAAAAGCTAAGTCATGTCCACAACCATTAGCAAAAGAAGAAATATGTGATTATATTCCTAGATATTTAGGCACAATATATGAAGACGCAGGGATAGCAAAGTTACAAAGTACAAATGACAGTCTCTACGAATTGTTAGAAAGAGTTAGTACAGCTTGAATCAAAAAAGATTTAGAAAATAAAAATTTGGGTAAATAAAACATAAGAACAGTAACAAGATTCATCATGCCAGTTCAAAACAATCACACAAATTACATATCAAACCTAAGAGTACATAGTAACAATGGTAGAAATATCAGTTACAATGGAAATAGACCAAGTTGACCTCAAAATAATTATAACCAAAATAATTAGAGTGTACCATGGAAAATACAACTACAATCATAACAATTATGGTGGTAATGATTAGCAATCCGTACATAAATATACGGTAGATTATTAATTATAAGTGAATAACACACACAATATTTAATATATTAAATATTTAAAAAGACACTGCTTAATTCCAACAAACACCATAAAAAATGATTAATTATATTTGTTTGTTTAAACAATTGGCTGTTCAATCACAAATATGTACAAACTTGCAAAACAATCGGGTGAATATCGAAAACAATAAAGAACCTAAGTGTCTATTTTATAATACGTATAAGAATCAGATTGTTTTGAACTCTTGTTTTAATAATCATTTCAGAAATATATACAAAATGTTCTAAACCTCGTTCAAGTGTAATATAGTTTTTATTGGTAAGTGTTTATATTTAAAATCACCATTAAGTTTTAAACAATTTTTTTTTAATATTATTATAATATGCATTGTAATCCATAAACGATCAATAAACGGGCAGATGTTAATGTGTTCAAAACTTTTCGTTTTCCTGCACTATTCTGCACAAAGTAAATTTCGGTTCATAATAAGTGATCCATCCATATGCTTGAACAATTGATATTGCGTTCAATAAATTCCAGGTTTCATTTTGATATCTACCCAATAGATTAATTGTTTATATTTTCAGATCCGACATGCAGAACGATAATTATTCTCTATTTCTCATGGTCATGCTTATTGCACCTCTTCAGTTTGTTGATGCTGGTGAATAATTTAGTGACAACTAACGATATGATTAGAAAAAACTGAAATCATTTATATTTCTTTCATGTGCATAAACTTTAACAATTTATTTTCTTGGAATAATCTGAAAATCATGTTTCCAGACGACAAATTTGATATTAAGAAATTGGTTGAATTGCATAATGATCGCCGAAAGATCCATGGATCAGATAAATTGAGATTGGACTCGAAGGTGAATAGATTATGATAATGTATCGATTTTAAATCTTTTTAGTACTACCACGCAAATTAATCGCAAAAAATCTATCGCGAACCACAAGGTTTTATATTTACAGGATAAAAAAAATAGTTCTCCAAATATTAATAAAATTGATTAAATTATTTTATTTAATACTGTCAATACTTATTACCTTAGTTGTTCAAAATGAATATAATTTTACAGAATTATTTTTCATAATGAAATGTACATAAAATGTGTGCTTGTTTCCTGCTATAGTTAATAACAGCATCGACATTGACGCCAATCTTTTTATTAGTTATTTTCAAGCTTTAACTTATGTTTTATACTGCCAAATTAAATTACAATATTTTATTTTATTTCATGTATATGGTTATCTATATCGACGACGCACAGTGGTAGGAATGGCACTTGTAGCTGGCCAATAATAGAAAATTTTATTAGCGAATAATGCATATGTTACTACATGTATCTTCAAAATATAACCTAGCGATATTGAATAAAGGAATATTGTGGTAATCTTTATGACATTAAGATAAGATTTGCTATATTAATGTTATTTCTAATGCGGTATTGTATGAAGAATCACGTTAATTTAACGATTTTGTTTAAATTTGTTGTACACATATACAATTCAATTTTAGAAATTTTCGCATTGAAAATATTAAAATGTATTCATAAAAATTGAATTTTCCACTGATAATATAGAGGCAAACATTTTTGGGGGTTTTTAGAGGTTTTATTTATCATTTATTTTAAACACATTGATGTTTACTTTTAAATATTCCTTTGATAAGTTGCCCCAATTTGCCCGAAATTGAAATAATTATATTTTTCTAAATAAAAATAAAGTACCGCAAAATGTGAAAAACCGCTGTTTATTTGAAATCTTACAAAATAATGGATTTACATTACATTCGAGTTCTTCAAAATAACGACATATTTTAACGACTTACTTAAAACATAAGCTGGGAGAGAAATGGGACTCAGAACAAGAGGAATTTGAAAAATGTATTAAGGGAAAAGTAAATGGATTTTATAGTACATTCAGTAGAAAATGGAAGGAATTAAATCGTTGTTTGGCAAGATTTTTAATAAAAAATAAAAATTCGTTATTTGTTGAATTGAGTGATCGTTCTAAACGTAGGCAAATAAAAATCTAAGAGTAATAACATCAAAAACTCAAAAGTAAATTGTTTAGATACTAGTGAAATTGAAATAAGTTGTAGCGATTCTGAATGATTGTATATAATAACATTAAAAATTTCTCTAATTAATTAATATCTCTGTATTAAAATTTAACAATTGGAAAAAAATGTATAAAAACATATTGCAATCTAAAATAGTTTAATGTAATACAAATTTAATTTAATTGTGTTCGTAATAAAATTTAATAAGTATTTCGACGCATATCCGTTTTATGCCATTTATTTGCAATTACACATTTCGAAATTGGTAAAACACTCATATCAAGGTTAATAATCAACATTATATTAAACAAATATTTGCTCATAGTAAATACAATGCTATTATATTTATAAAAATTAAACTATATGGAATTTGATAGGTGTTTAGACTCATAACCAGCTAAAACTCTTATTCCTCTCATTGTGCGACGTCGATAACAGAATTTGCAATCGGGATACCTTAGATAATATTTTATTCACTAATTAATCGTCTTTGTATTGTACACATGTTAGTGGTGAATGTTTGGGCACTGAAAAAATTTATATGAAATAAACAATCATTTCATATATATTATAGTTAGGATTTATATAAATATATTAGCAAATATATATTTCCACTAACAATACAATTTAAAAAACATAAAATATATTTTTTTTTTTTAAACTTCTCCCGACCCACAAAATATTCGTGACTCACAGTTTAAGAAACAATTTTATAATGTAAACATGAGCTTGACCAGTGACGTGGTAAACATAAGTAGAAAATAAAACACTAGCGTAAAAATATTTGAATATCTGCACATATCGTTAACAACTAAAATCACATTTTTTTGATAAATAACAATATGCAAATAAATAATAATGATCAGCTACAAAACACAGTGTTCATCAAAGGGCTGGAACTGAACCCAAATGACCTGGTTCTAGAGGGTATTTTAAAAACCGAAACCGATATTGGAATCTATATTTCATACTGCATTGAACCAGTACCGGAACCAGAATAATAAAAAAATATAAATTAAAAATTTTGGATCTTTGGGGTTCCTAACAATTATATCAAATATCAAAAAAAGTTTAAGCTTACCTAACATTTTTGAAGAGTAATTTCTATCTGTTAGTTCAATTCTATATTATGAAACTGTTTTAAAATTCTCAGATTTTATTTCGTGAATGTCATAAATTATTATAATAATAATATAATCTAGAATGAATTTTTTATCAAAAATCCTCATTACCACTAAATAATTGGAGGAATCCTTTAAATAAAACTATTGGTACGGATATAAAAAAAAATATATTACAATAACACTTTGTTGTGAAAACTACATGTTCCTTACTCATCTCAAATTCTCAAATATTCAAAATCAAATTATCAACACCGTAGGACCAAAAAAAGAATATTAGAAAAATATTCTCACAAGTGAATATTGTAATAGTCATTTATATTTTTTCAAGAAAGTATGAAAATTTATAAAACTGAAATGATTAGTCACACTAAGTAATAATTTGTATTATTACTTTTAAGCTGAAGATGGCTAAACAAATTACTAAACCTTTAATAATTACACTACAATATTATAGATAAATTATCACTTTTAATCCAAATTTATATAATTTTATGAACTGGTTAGACGAAAACCGGAATTAGAACCGAAATTCACATTATTCACGAACCAGAATTGAAACAGGAACTGAATTTTCTCTTTAAAAACCCGAACAGAAGAAAACATTAAGGTTCTAGTCCCCGGTTCGACAACGCTGTATTATTTTTACAGTACACAAATAGACCAATGCCTTTCTTAACATTTGCCAAACACAATAAAACAACAATTTGTTTGTCAGTTTTACCGTCAATGACTTGTTTAAATACGTACTTCAGCTGTCTTGCAGAATATTGTAAACAATATATGCATATATATATATACACATATATATATATATTTATTTATTTCATTTTTGCAATTTTATATATATTTTCTTTTTGGCAAATATACCATCTGTATACCGTATAATAATTCCATTTATATATAAGATGATTAACATATTATAATATATTTTCTTAAATTAAAAAAATATATAACATATATAACTTTTTTATATGATATACAATAGTCTTCTGAAATTTATCCCATTTAAGTATAAACTGAACATTTGATCTTCACAAGGAAATTAACACGTACAAAATTCTAGAATTTTAAACGCATTGGTGTAATATAACCCTTGCATTAAAAATATCTATATTTATATTCTGGTATTATTTCAGTTAAGTGCTATAGCGATGGAAGTAGCCATAAATGAAACCAACAATGCACCATCCGTAATTGGAGACTATGGAATAAATGTTTATTGGGCTAGACATAATGATTTGTCATCAACTTATAAATTAAACGCTGAAACCGTGTTTGATTTCTGGTACAGCGAGTGTCAATATCATAATAACCCAGGTGTTATTGTTGATCCAGAAGAAATAAGTAAATTTTCATTCCTATTTAATTTTTTGATATAACACTGTACGAATAATAATTATACTGTTAAATAAAACGTTAGTTTTATTGTTTTGAAAGATAAAGAACTAAAATAAGAACTTAAATATAAATGTATACAAAGAAAGAGAGAGAGAGAGAGAGAGACAGACAGAAAGTTAGTACATACGTTTTCTTAAATTTCAGAACATTTCACTCAAATCGTATGGAGAAGCACAACAAATATTGGTGTTGCAATTGCTCATGGTAATCAAAAATCTGTCGTCGTTGCTATATATTCTCCAAAAGGAAACATACCAAAAATGTATTTATCTAATGTTTTCATGCCATAAATCCATAATTCATTCAGTATTTACTATTATATTATTTAATGTTTTGTTTTACATACGAAATTTAAAAAAAGTCCATCGCCGGTTATTATACGCTACATACTGTGTATAATTATGTATGTATTTTATATAATTATATCATATTTATATGATATTTAATAATCATACAAAATGGTCCGGTCAAACTAATCAAATTTTTTTAATTAAATTATTTTAAAATAAAGGGTGTGGTTGGTATTTAATTTGTCGATTGTTTAGTTACCGTATTCTTTTGATTATAATTATAATAAATACAATATTATTATTTTATATGTAATTTTTTTTTAGTTGAAAAAACTGTTACTTTTACTGTTACATGAATGCGTTCAAGTGATGTTAACAATTTATAAAGAGTCTATTTTTATTTTTTATTTTTTTCCACTGCATGAATCTTAAATTTGACAGTCAAAATGTCGAAATTATATTCGTAATTTTAATGTTATTTATTTAAAGAAGTTAACCAAAAAAATATTTTGGAAAACAACGAACATAATTTCTTTTTGAAAATTCCTATTTTCCTGTGGATTTTTATTTCTATTATCGTTTTGGGACAATCAGTGCCGGATTAACCATTGTGCCGCCTTAAGCACAAAATAAATTGCCGCCTTTTAATATAAATATTTTTCTAGTCTAAAAAATGTTATTAAATCATACAATTATTGTTTTTTCTTTATTATTTAAAATTTTAATGATGAAAAATAAAAATATACAGCTGTTATAAAAATGCATACATATACATTCATATAAAATATGGTAGTAATAAATACTTAAATAGTTAATTATTATATTCAAAATTAAATAGTTAATGTCAAGTACTTATCGGCTTTCTGCGCGACTTTTGAGTCGTAAAATCATCTATTATGGCATCGAAGTCCATTTTGTTCACTAGTTCAGTTTCAATTGCCAATAAACTCAATGAATTTAGTTTATCCCCTTCCATACTTGCTCTCAAATAATTTTTTACACGTTTTAACGTAGAAAAAGACCTCTCGGCTGAACAATTATTTATTGCCATACATAAAAGCATACGTAGAGCAATATCTACGTTAGGAAAAACTGTAACTAAATTATTACCGCGTAAGTGTATTGATAATTCGATAACTCCATCAATATTTGTATTAATACTTTGAAGATATGCTCGAAAATGAACACATTCACAAGCGAATGATTTTTCTAAATCATCGCTATAAAATTCTTGAAGCTTATTAGCTTTTTGAGTTATTTCTTCTAGTGAAAGTAGTATTAAATTAGTCAAAAAGTCATATTTGTCAAATATATTAGTATAAGCAGCGCATCTTTTTTCAAGTTCACTCTTCACTCGGCCCAGTATGGTAAAATATGTTTCTATTCTTAACTTATCATTTCCAGTCATATGAACTTCATTTTCTCTTTTCTCGTCTGCTTGAAGTTTGCGTTTTGTAAGTCCTTACTTTATCAAACTCGTACTCTTCACTCTTTATTTTTTTTGCCAAAATTACATATTCATTAAAACATTTATCATTTCGAATAGATGTTATGAAGTTAATTAATGATTTATAGAGTTTGACACCTATTCCTAAATCTATGTATACTTTTTGAAGCTCTTTACTTGTGCTATTGAAACGCTCCAAAATTGCATTCCAAAATACAGTCATAAAAACTGTTTCAAAACGGTCAAGTTGACGTCTTAAGCCAGCTGCCTCACAACGCGTCGTCGCCTTTTCAAAATCATCTTCTTCTAATAAATTTAAACTTCTCATAATACCGTCATAGTTTTGATATAAGCTGTCACAAGCTTCATGCCGAGCAGACCACCTAGTTCCATCTGCTCTTTTGACAACTTTTTTACCGAGCGTTAGGCTGGACTTTAAAATATCCCATCGTCTAGTAGATGCAGAAAAAAAAGAATAAAGATGTTGAATAGTGTTGAAAAACGATAATCCTTCTTTCACGCATTCAGCTACAAAAGTCCCAACCAAGTTTAGCGAGTGAGCAGCACATGGTACGTAATACGCGTAAGGATTTTTTTTTACTATCCTTGCCTGTAAACCTGAGTAAATTCCCGACATATTGGCGGCGTTGTCGTACGACTGGCCCCTGCAGTTGTTTATGTCAATATCATGTTTAATTAAAAAAGACAATACGGCCGTTTCAAGTGTTTCAGACTTATGCCCAATATTTGGTAAAAAACACATAAAGCGTTCGACAGGAAAACCGTCATCTCTAACGTAACGAATAACGTATGCTAACTGGTCTGTGTGGCTGATATCAGGAGTTGAGTCTATCACAATCGAAAAATATTTTGCACTTTTAATTTCTTTTATAATTACATTAGTAACTTGTGTTGTCATTAATGTAATTATTTCATCACATGTTGTAGAAGAAAGGTAAGATGTATGACCACTGCCCGGGTTTCCATGTTGAACTATATGATTGCTTAGAAAAGGGTCAAATTCACATATTAATCCTAAACACATCATAAAATTACCATTATTTTGACTTCCAAATTTTTCCACGGAACCTCTAAATGGAAGACCACGATTTCCCAGTTTTTTTATGACAGCAAACACCCGTTTCAACACATTTTTCCAATAATCTATTTCATTATTTTTTTGAATACAGAGATCACTATCTATTCTCCCAATATCATTGCTCCTACGTAAAAATACTATTTGACAGTTAGTATGTTTCTTAGAGACTTCATGTTGTTTTACAATCTTAATAACGTTTCTCCAGTCCATTAAACCTTCTGTAGCAAGTATAGTAGAACCTCCAAACATTCGACAGGGAATACAAAATAATGCATTTTTACTACGAGAATAAATTAAAAATTTTCTAAGCTGTTGTTCTCCATTTAAAAGTTTCCGATAAAATACACTTTTTTTTAAGTATCTCGTTTTATTCCCAAACTCTAATTTTGTTGATAATAAATCATAGTTAATATTTTGTTTTATTTCTTTTAGTAATAAGCGACCAATTGTCAAATCATTAATTACCCATTCTGCAGGATCCTCGCTGATTAAATCGACTATTAGTACATCATCTTTTTCAGTATTATTATTTGAACAACTTTCTGAAGATGTGACGTTTTGAATATAAGTGATGTCCGTAGTACTAGTACCCGAGTTTGAACAACTAGCGAGCGTTTTCTGTGTAGTTTCATAATTGTCAACTTCATTTAAAAAAATGGTTGGTTTAAAAAAAGAATCTGTTTTTGGGATCTTTTGCACTAAGTTATTTAATTGATTTTTTTTTCGTCCACGATTTTTTTATACTTATAGCCACTTAAACGTGATCGACCGTCACTCATTTTACTATAGTTTTATTAAAAATGTTACAAATAAAAATTTAAAAAATCAAATATTCATACAAATAAGAAAAGTGTGAACTTCGTCTGCATTAATAAAAAATAACACCGAACACGTTCGTTACTATAATACTATAGAACATGCCACACTATGAGCTCGTTCGCGATTGCATTGACTAATGATTGGGTTTTTTTTTATTGTGATTAGATACAGATAAACACACAATCGTCAACCCATGTTATATAAATAACTTATTTTACGATCGTCGTATCCACTTGTTTACAACACGATAACGAAAAATTTACAAATAATGCAGCAATGCTATATAATAGAGCGATAAACTCTACGATTATGAAATTGAAAAACATAAAATATAAATATTACCACAATCCCGTTGGTTAAAAACATTTTATAATTAGTTGCATTTATTTTAGTAAAAATGTAATATTAAAAATTATTTTCCGCCCTTGAGAAATTGCCGCCCTAAGCACTAGCTTATAGTGTTTACTGGTAAATACGGCACTGGGGACAATTAAAAACGGTATATTTGAATAACTACTAGACGCGAGTCCTATGAAATAACAAAATACCGGATTGGTTTCCAATCCAAAGACAACAGTGCGCGGTACTGCACAAAGTGTATCGTTAATGCACGCAATCTCGGCCTTTGATTCCGAGGGTGAAATGTTAATGTTAATGGTAATTTTTCTAGCAACTAATGGAAAGATAAAACGAGTAAAACAAACAGATATTCGTGTAATTATAGCAGTGGCGGTCAAAGGATTTAGTCATAGAGCTCCTCCTATACCTAACCTAACCCTCCCCCCCACCACGATGAAACATTTTTTTCAATGTGCACATTGATCATTGAAAACTTAAGTCATAATTTAAGGATATAAGATCACTTTATTTAATAATTTTATTATCTATTAACGTTGCAAGTTTGGAACTTTCGTAAATATTTTTTAACTGTTATTGAATATTATTCACTTCATGTACTCGTGCAATATATTAAAAGAGCATAAACAAAATGAGAAATATGGAAAACAAGAAGATATGGTTTCTAGTGTAGTAGTTAACAAAAGAAAATAATTGATATTAATATAAAGTTAGAACAGTTGTAGACGACAATACTACAACATGGGGATAAGCTATAATGTTTGGAGAAAAAACAACAGCATTTGAAAGATGAGTTGAATAAAACACAACAGACCAAGACTACTGATGTTGGGTATGCAAAAGAAAAATTACTACATATCGTAACGTTCACATACAATCGTAGAGATGATTCGAATGATTTTATTGAGATATTAAAAACAGTCAAAATCCAAGGTAATACACCATGTGAAGTTCATATAGCTAATGTATTACAAGGTGCTGCAAGAAGTTGGTGGAATACAAGTTAACATAAAGTGATCTTTATGCCAAGAAATGAACAATTAAAACATTAATTAGAACTATTTAAAATTAAAACTTTTGGTTTTATGTTCCAGCAAATGATAATTGAAGAGTTGGTGACAGGCAGATATTATAGTCAACATAATAAATTATATTCATGTGCATACTTTGTACAACTATTAAGACGAGCTAAGTCATGTACACAACTATTAGCAGATGAAGGAATATGCAATTATATTGCTAGATATTTTAGCACAATATATGAAGACGCATGGATGCCAAAGCTATAGAAAAACAAATAACAGTTTCTAGAAATTGTTAGATCTATTTAGTACAGCTTGAATCAAAGAAGATTTAGAAAATTAAAATATAGGTATTTAAAACACAAGAAAAGTAACAAGATTTAACATGCCAGATCAAATCAATCACACAAATTATAGACCAAACCTATAAGTAAATAGTAACAATGGTGAAATATCAGTTACAAAGCAATTAGACCAAGTGGACCTCAAAATAATTATAACCAAAATAATCCGAGAAATTATGAAAATTACAACAATATTAACAATTATGGTGGTAATGGTTAGCAATTCATACATAAGTTTACGGTAGATTATAAATTATAAGTGAATAATACACACAATAATAAATATATTAAATGTTTAAAAAGATACTGATTAATTCCAAAAAACACCATAAGAAATGATTATTTATATTTGTTTGTTTAATCAATTGTGTGTTCAAACACATATGTGTACAAACTTGCAAAACAACCGAGTGAATATCGAAAACAATAAAGAACCTAAGTATCTATTTTATAATACGTATAAGAATCAGATTGTTTTGAACTCTTGTCTTAATCATCATTTCGGAAAAATATACAAAAAGTTCTAAACCAAGTTCAAGTAAAATATAGTTTTTATTGGTAAGTGTTTATATTTGAAATCACCATTAAGTGTTTAACAATTTTATATAAAATGTATTATAAAGTGCATTGTAATCAATAAACGATCAATAAACAGGCAGATATAAACGCGTTCAAAACATTTCGTATTCCTGCACTATTCTGCACAAAGTAAATTTCGGTTAATAATATGATCGATCCATATGCTTGAACAATTGATATTACGTTCAATAAAAGCCAGTTTTCATTTAGATATCTACCCAACAGATTAATTGTTTATATTTTCAGATCCGACATGCAGAACGATAATTATTCTCTATTTCTCATGGTCATGCTAATTGCACCTCTTCAGTTTGTAGATGCTGGTGAGTATATTAAGCACAACTAACGATATGATTAGAAAAAACCAAAATCATTTATATTTCTGTCATGTGCATAAACTTAAACAATTTATTTTCTTGGAATAATCTGAAAATCATGTTTCCAGACGACAAATTTGATATTATGAAATTGGTTGAATTGCATAACGATCGCCGAAAGATACACGGATCAGATAAATTGAGATTGGACTCGAAGGTGAATAGATTATGATAATGTATCGATTTTAAATCTTTTTAGTACTGCCACGCAAATTAATCGCAAAAAATCTATCGCGAACCACAAGGTTTTATATTTACAGGATAAAAAAAATAGTTCTCCAAATATTAATAAAATTGATTAAATTATTTTATTTAATACTGTCAATACTTATTACTTTAGTTGTTCAAAATGAATATAATTTTACAGAATTATTTTTCATTATGAAATGTACATAAAATGTGGGCTTGTTTCCTGCTATAGTTAATAACAGCATCGACATCGACGCCAATCTTTTTATTAGTAATTTTCAAGCTCTAATTTATGTTTAATACTGTCAAATTTAATTATAATATTTTATTAAATTTCATATATATGGGTTATCTATATCAACGACGTCGATAACAGAATTTGCAATCGGGATACCTAAGAAAATATTTTATTCACTAGTTATTCGTTTTTGTATTGTATACAACACAGCAGTGATTATGCGATCCATGAAAGGGTTAATGTTAGAATACGGAAAAATTCCAAATGAAATAAAACAATCATTTCATTTAGTAGTAGTTATATAAATATATATATATTTATATTTCCACTAACAATACAATTTAAGAACAAAAATTATACATTTCATGGAATATAATTTTTTTTTTTTTTAAACTTCTTGCGTTCCACAAAAATATTCGTGATTCACAGTGTAAGAAAAGCTGTTATAATGTAAACATGAGCATGCTCGGTGACGTGGTAAACATAAGTAAATAATAAAACTTTTGCATAACAACCGCTGAATACGTGCACATATCGGTAACAATAAAAATCAAATTTTTTTGATAAATAATTATATGCAAATAAATAATAATGATCATCTACAAAACACAGTGTTCGACAGAAGACTGGAACCGAACCCAAATGACCAGGTTCTAGACGGTATTTCAAAAGCCAAAACCGATAATAGAATCTATTTTTCATTATCTATTAAACCAGTACCAGCACCAGAACAGTATAAAAATATAAATTAAAATTTTCGGTTCTTTAGGGTTTCTAACAAATTTTAAGTTTAAGTTTACCTAACATTTTTGAAGAGTAATTTTTATCTGTTGGTTCAATTCTATATTTTGAAACTGTTTTAAAATTCTTAGATTTCATTTCGTAAATGTTATATGTTATTACGATAACAATAAAATCTGTAATGAACATTTTATCAAAAAAATCTCATAACCCCCCAAAAATTGGAGAAATCCTTTAAATAAAACTATTGGTATAGATATACAAAAAAAATATTAAAATAACACATTGTTTAGAAACGTATTCATTCTTCGCTAATATCAAAATCTCAAATATTCAAAATCAAATTATCACTACCGTAGAACAAACAGAAGAGTATTATAATAATATTCTTACAATTGGATATTGTAATAGTCATCTACATTTTTTCAAGAAAGTATGAAAATTTATAAAACTGAAATGATCAGTGACACTAAGTAATAATTGGTCTTATTACTTTTAAGCTGAAGGTGGCCAAACAAATTACTAAACCTTTAATAATTACACTACAGTATTATAGATAAATTATCACTTATTAATTCTAATTTCTACAATTTTAAAAACTGGTAAGACCGGATCCCGAATCGGAACCAATATTCACAATATTCACGAACTGGAACCGATAAAAGAACTTCTTTTTTAAGAACTGAACAAAAGAAATCATTAAGGTTCTAGTCCCTGATTCGACAACACTAAATTATTTCTTAGAGTCAACAAATAAACCAATGTCTCTCTCAACCTTTGCCAAACACAAAAAAACAACAATTTTTTTGTCAGCTTAACTGTTCGAGCAATATAATAGAAGTCCACCTTTGGACCCGGTCATATCTCGGAGCGGTCGACGTTACGATATCGGACCGCGAGAAATGAGTCGTTCCCGAGACACCCCACTGATCGGTGGACGACAAAATTTGAATTTAAATTGTGTAGGCTTTTTTTAGTTATATTGTTTTTTTGTATAAGCCTAATTGTGATTCATCGTCGTGTAGGCGATTCATATTGTAGTTCGTCGCCGTGGTCGACCCATCGGGGTAAAGAATCATTTGTTAAATTATATTAGATGAAATTTATTGTAATGTATCATAATACGATTATGATTCCTTTTAAAATATAAAATGTTAAAATGTATTTTTGCCTGTGATACGTTAATTTGTTATTATTATTCCTATAATTACTATTATGAGCACCTAGTATATTTGTGTGTATATATATATTTCTACTCAACCCAAATAATACCACATTGACGGGCTAACCATCGTATCGAATAGGTGCTTACGAATTAGTCGCCAAACATTAACCGTCAACGATTTGTTTAAATATGAACTTCAGCTGTCTTGCAAAATAATTTAAACAATATACGAGGTTAGGTTATACAACTATTATTGTCCAAAGTCATGAAAATTTTTACAAATTTCCATTTTTGCTAATTTATAAATATTTTTGGCAAATTTACAAACTGTAATACTGATAATATGTCCATTAAAATATATGATTAATATTTAATATTATATCTAAAAAAAAAAATATATTATTTATATATTATTTTTTTTATATGATACACAATATCCTTCTAAAATTTATCGCATGTAATAAACTTAAACAATTAAACAATTAAACATTTTCCTACACAAAGAAATTAACACGTATAAAATTCTAGAATTGTAAAAACATTAGTGTAATATAACTATACATAATTCACTTATAATGTACATGCAATTCTAGAAAAGAAAAATTCTTTAATAATAAAAGTGTTTAAAGATAGTAAAAAACAATCAATTTTAAAATTGTCAATAGTAAGTGTAAAATAACCTAATAAATTATCGATTTTTTAGTGCACAATAAGCATTTAAAATATCTGAAATTAAATCGCGGTATTTTTTGTTCAGTTAAGTGCTATAGCGATGGAAGTAGCCATAAATGAAACCAATAATGCACCATCCGAAATGGACGAATATGGGTTAAATGTTTCTTGGATTAGACATGATGATTCGTCATCAACCTATGAATTAACCGCTGAATCCGTGTTTGATTTCTGGTACAGCGAGTGTCAATATTGTGAAAACCCACATGACCCATTTGATCCAGAAAGAATAAGTAAATTTTCATTCCTATATAATGTCTTGTTATAACACTGTACGATTAATAATTATAGCTATAAATAAAACGTAAATTTTATTGTTTTGAAAGATATTTTAAGGTTAATATAAATGTATAAAAAGAGAGAGAGAGAGAGAGACGGAAATCTAGTACATACGTTTTCTTAAATTTCAGAACATTTCACTCAAATCGTGTGGAAAAGCACAACAAATATTGGTGTTGCAATTGCTCATAATAATCAAAAATCTGTCGTCGTTGCCATATATTCTCCAAAAGGAAACATACCACAAATGTATAAATCAAATGTTTTCATTCCATGAATCCATAATTCATTCATTATTTAATATTATTCTATTTAATGGTTTGTTTTACATACGCAATTTAAAAAAAAATACCACGCTGGTTATTATACGCAATATATTGTGTGTGATTATGAATTTATTTTTATTTTTTATTTTTTTAACGCATTTAATATCAACTGTAATCTATTTTTTTTTTTTTGCTTTAATTGATTGTTTTATTATTTTAACAACATTGATTGTTATCGAAAATATTACATTTATTATAATGAGGATTTATAAGCGAGTCGAATCTTTATATCATATTTAATAATCGTACAAGATGGTCCGGTCAAACTAATCAAATGTTGTAAATTAAATTATTTTTAAATCAATGGGTGTGGTTGGTATTTAATTTGTCGATTGTGTAGTTACCGTATTCTTTTGATTATAATTATAATATATACAATATTATTATTTTATGTGTTTTTTTTTAATTGAAAAACTGTTAATTTTACAGTTACATTAGTGCGTTCAAGTGATATTGAAAATTTATAAATCGTCTATTTTTATTTTTTATTTTTTTCCACTGCATGAACTTTAAATTTGACCACCAAAATGTCGAAAATATATTCGTAATTTTAATGTTGTTAATTTATAGAAGTTTACCAAAAAAATATGTTGGAAAACAACGAACTTAATTTCTTTTTGAAAATCCATATTTTCCTGTCAACTTCTGTTTCGAAGATCGTTTTGGGACAATTAAAAACTACAATTTTGAATAATTATTAGACGCGAACCCTATGAAATAATAAAATAACAGATTGGTGTCCAGTTGTCCGGCAAACACAATACTACGCGTTATTGCGCAATGTGTGTCGTTAACGCACGCAATCTAGTCTTTCGATTCCGAGGGTGAAATGTATATTTAAACGGTATATTTTCTAACACCTATTGGAAAGATAAAACGAGTAAAGCAATTAGATATTCGTGTTATAAGGGCAGTTGCGGTCAAATAATTTAGTTATAAAGGGGGTGGTGGTGAAGCTGATTTTTCAATATGAACATTGAACATTGAAAATGTAAGTAATAATTTAAGAATATAAGATCATTTTATTAAATAATTTTATTATTATTGAATCGATTTTTTTTTTTTTGCAATTTTTCCAATATTTATTCTGTCAATGACGAACGCATATATAAAATATGTAAGTAATTTTGAATTACTTTACATGAAAGTTATACGATTAATGACCATTTATTATAATTTATGTATTAACGTTTTTATCTGTTATTGAATATTAGTTACATAATGTACTCGTACAATTTATTAAAATGCAATAAACAAAATGAGAAATATGGAAAACAAGAAGATATGGTTTCTAGTGTAGTGGTCAACAAAAGAAAATAATTGATATTAATATAAAGTTAGAACAGTTGGAGATGACAATACTAGAACATGGGGATAAGCTATTTGAGTTGGAGAAGAAACAACAGCATTTGGATGCTGAGTTGAATAAAACACAACAGACCAAGACTATTGATGTTGGGTATGCAAAAGAAGAATTACTACATATCGTAACGTTCACACACAATCGTAGAGATGATCTGAATGATTTTATTGAGTTATTAAAAACAGTCAAAAACCAATGTAATACACCATTTGAAGTTCATATAGATAATGTATTACAAGGTGAAGCAAGAAATTGGTGGAATACAAGTCAACATTAAGTGACCTGTAAGCCAAGAAATAAACAATTAAAACATTCATTAGAATTATTTAAAATTAAAATTTTGTGTTTTATGTTACATAAAATGGTAACTAAAGAATTGGTAACAAGGAGATATAATAATCAACATAATAAATTACATCCATGTTCATACTTTCGACGACTATAAATAAAAGCTAAGTAATGTCCACAACCATTAACAGAAGAAGAAATATGTGATTATATTCCTAGATATTTAGGCACAATATATGAAGACGCAGGGATAGCAAAGTTACAAAGTACAAATGACAGTCTCTACGAATTGTTAGAAAGAGTTAGTACAGCATAAATCAAAAAAGATTTAGAAAATAAAAATTAGGGTAAATAAAACATAAGAACAGTAACAAGATTCATCATGCCAGTTCAAAACAATCACACAAATTATATACCAAACCTAAAAGTACATAGTAACAATGGTAGAAATATCAGTTACAATGAAAATAAACCAAATGGACCTCAAAATAAATTTAACCAAAATATTTAGAGTGTTTATGGAAAATACAACATTAATAATAGAAATTATGGAGGTAATGTTTAATAATCCATACATAAATATACGGTAGATTATTAATTATAAGTGAATAATACACACAATAATTAATATATCAAATGTTTAAAAAGATACTGATTAATTCCAAAAAACACCATAAGAAATGATTATTTATATTTGTTTAATTAATCAATTGTGTGTTCAAACACATATGTGTACAAACTTGCAAAATATTCGAGTGAATATCGAAAAATCTAAGTGTCTATTTTATCCTACGTATAAGAATCAGATTGTTTTGAACTCTTGTCTTTCTAATCATTTCGGAAATATATACAAAAAGTTCTAAACCAAGTTCAAGTAAAATATAGTTTTTATTGGTAAGTTTTTATATTTAAAATCACCATTAAGTTTTAAACAAATTTTTTTTAATATTATTATAATATGCATTGTAATCCATAAACGATCAATAAACGGGCAGATGTTAATGTGTCCAAAACTTTTCGTTTTCTTGCACTATTCTGCACAAAGTAAATTTCGGTTCATAATAAGTGATCGATCCATATGCTAGAACAATTGATATTGCGTTCAATAAATGCCAGTTTTCATTTTGATATCTACCCAACAGATTAATTGTTTGTATTCTCAGATCCGACATGCAGAACGATAATTATTCTCTATTTCTCATGGTCATGCTAATTGCACCTCTTCAGTTTGTAGATGCTGGTGAGTATATTAAGCACAACTAACGATATGATTAGAAAAAACCAAAATCATTTATATTTCTTTCATGTTTATAAACTTTAACAATTTATTTACTTGAAATAATCTGAAAATCATGTTTCCAGACGACAAATTTGATATTAAGAAATTGGTTGAATTGCATAACGATCTCAGAAAGATCCACGGATCGGATAAATTGAGATTGGACACGAAGGTGAATTAATTATGATAATGGAGTGGTTCCCAATCTTTTTAGGACTGTGACAATAATTCTTCGCCGAAAATCTATCGCGACCCACAGGGTTATATATTTGCAGAATAAAAATATTAGTTCTCCAAAACGTAAAAAACTTATTAAATAATTTGTTTATTACTTTCAATACTTATTACCGTGGTTGTTCTTAATGAATATAATTTTACAAACTTATTTCTTATAATGAGGCGTATGTGAAGTGTGTGCTTATTTTCAACCATATTAGATAACAGCATCGACGTCGACGATAACCTTTTTATTTGTAATTTTCAAGCTCTAATTTATGTTTAATACCGTCAAATTTAATTATAATATTTTATTAAATTTCATATATATGGGTTATCTATATCAACGAGGTCTATAACAGAATTTGCAATCGGGATACCTAAAAAAATATTTTATTCACTACTTAGTCATTTTTGTATTGTATACAACACAGCCGTGATTATGCGATCCATGAAAGGGTTAATGTTAGAAAAAGGAAAAATTCCAAATGAAATAAAACAATCATTTCATATAGTAGTAGTTATATAAATATATATATATTTATATTTATATTTCCACTAACAATACAATTTAAGAACAAAAATTATACATTTCATGGAGTATAATTTTTTTTTTTAAACTTCTCGCGACCCACAAAAATATTCGTGATTCACAGTGTAAGAAATGCTGTTCTAATGTAAACATGAGCATGCTCAATGACGTGGTAAACATAAGTAAATAATAAATTACTTGCATAAAAACAGCTGAATACGTGCACATATCGTTAACAATAAAAATCAAATTTTTTTGATAAATAACAATATGCAAATAAAGAATAATGATCATCTACAAAACACAGTGTTCGACATAGGACTGGAACCGAACCCAAATGACCAGGTTCTAGCCGGTATTTCAAAAACGGAAACCGATATCGGAATCTATTTTTCATTATCTATTAAACCAGTACCAGAACCAGAACCGTATAAAAATATAAATTAAAATTTTCGGTTCCTTCGGATTCCTAACAATTTTCAAGTTTAAGTTTACCTAAAATTTTTGAAAAATAATTTCTATCTGTCGGTTTAATTCTATATTATGAAATTGTTTTAAAATTCTCAGATTTCATTTCGTGAATGTCATAAATTATTCTAATAACAATAAAATCTAGAATGAATATTTTTCAAAAAACCTCATAAAACCTAAATTATTGGAGGAATCTTTTAAAAAAAACATTGGTTTGGATATTAAAAAAAATTTTAAAATAACACATTGTTGTGAAAATTACACATTCCTTATTAATCTCAAAATTCTCAATTATTCAAAATCAAATTGTCAACAACATAGGACGAAAAGAAGAATAATAGAAAAATATTCTCAAAAGTGGATATTGTAATAGTCATATACATTTTTTCGAGAAAGTATGGAAATTTAAAAAACTGTAATAATCAATCACACAAACTAATAATTGATACTATAACTTTTAAGCTGAAGATGGATAAACAAATTATTAAAACATTAATAATTACACTACAGTATTATAGATAAATTATCAATTTTTAATCCTAGTTTCTATAACTTTAAGAACTGGTTAGACCAGATCCGGAATTGAAACCAAAATGTACGATACTTACGAACTGGAACTGAAACAAGAAAAGAATTTTCTCTTTTAAAAATCGAACAGAAAAAATCATTAAGGTTCTAGTCCCTGGTTCGACAACGCTATAAGAATTTTAAAGTTAACAAATAGATTATTGCCTATCTCAACATTTGCCAAACACAATAAAACAACAAATTATTTGTCAGTTTAACCGTCAAAAAATTGTTTAAATACGAACTTCAGCTGTCTTGCAGAATAATGTAAACTTTACATATATATTTTTCTTATTTATAAAATTATTAATTGTCCAAGGTCATGAATATTTTTTCAATTTTCAATTTTTGCATATTTATATATATTTTTGGCAAATATACAATCTGTAAATTGTATAACTTGTCCATTGATGTATAAGATAATTCATGAGAAAATAAAAATATATATTATATAAAACTTTTTGATATGACATACAATTATCTTCTAAAATTTATCGCATGTAAGTATAAACTGAACATTTTTTCTAAACAAGAAATTAACACGTACAAAATTCTAGAATTTTAAACGCATTGGTGTAATATAACCCTACATAGTTGAGTTATAAAGTATATGCGATTTAAAAAAATAAACATTCCTTAATAATATGAGTTTTATACGATAGTAAAAAACATCCCATTGTAGAATTGTCCTTAAACATTCATTATGGATGGCAAATTTAAAATAATATAATAAATAACCGTTTTTCTACTGTTTGCATTAAAAATATCTATATTTATATTCTGGTATTATTTCAGTTAAGTACTATAGCGATGGAAGTAGCTATAAATGAAACCAACAATGTATCATCTGTAATTGGAGACTATGGGATAAATGTTTATTGGGTTAAACAAAAGGATTCGTCATCAACTTACGAATTAACCGCTGAAGCCGTGTTTGATTTCTGGTACAGCGAGTGTCAATATCATAATAACCCAGGTGTTTATGTTTACCCAGAAGAAATAAGTAAATTTTCATTCCTAATTAATTTTTTGATATAACACTGTACGAATAATAATTATACTATTAAATAAAACGTAAATTTTATTGTTTTGAAAGATATTTGAAGTTAAATATAAATGTATACAAAGAGAGAGAGTGAGATGGAAAGCTAGTACATACGTTTTCTTAACTTTCAGAACATTTCACTCAAATCGTGTGGAGAAGCACAACAAACATTGGTGTTGCGATTGCTCATGGTAATCAAAAATCTGTCGTCGTTGCTATATATTCTCCAAGAGGAAACATACCAACAATGTATGAATATAATGTGTTCATACCATGAACCCATAATTTATTCAGTATTTACTATTATACTATTTAATGTTTTGTTTTACATACGCAATTTAAAAAAAGTCCATTGCATGCATGTATGTATTGATTTTTTATTTTTTTTCCACAGTATTTAATGTCAAATGTAATCATATATTTTTTTTTTGCTTTAATTATTTGTTTTGATATTTCAACAACATTGGTTTTTATCGAAAATATTACATTTATTATTATGAGTATTTATAAGCAAGTCGAAACTTTATATCATATTTAATAATCGTACAAGATGGTCCGGTAAAACTAATCAAATTTTTTTAATTATATTATTTTAAAATAAATTGGTGTAGTTGGTATTTAATTTATCGATTGTGTAGTTACCGTATTCTTTTGATTATAATTATAATATATACAATATTATTATTTTATGTGTTTTTTTTCTTAGTTGAAAAAACTGTTACTTTTACTGTTAAATGAATGCGTTCAAGTGATGTTAACAATTTATAAAGAGTATTTTTATTCTTTATTTTTTTCCACTGCATGAACTTTAAATTTGACAGTCAAAATGTCGAAATTATATTCGTAATTTTAATGTTATAATTTATAGAAGTTTACCAAAAAAATATTTTGGAAAACAACGAACAAAATTTCTTTTTGAAAATCCTTATTTTCCTGTTAGTTTTTGTTTCTATTATCGTTTTGGGACAATTGAAAACGGCAGATTTGAATAACTACTAGACGAGAGTTCTATGAACTAACAAAATAACATTGGTTTCCAATTGGCCGGCAAAGACAACAGTGCGCGGGTGATTTGATTCCGTTGGTGAAATGTTAATATTAATGGTAATTTTTCTAGCAACTAATAGAAAGATAAAACGAGTAAAACAAACAGACATTCGTGTAATTGGGACATTGTCGGTCAAATGATTTAGTCATAGGATGAAGGTATAAGATAGGGGATATGAAGCTGATTTTTCAATATGCACATTGATTATTGAAAACATAAGTCATAATTTAAGGACATAAGGTCATTTTATTTAAAAATTTTATTATTATTGAATCGATTCTTTTTTTTGACAATTCATTCAATATTACTTCTGTCAAGGACGAACGCATATATAAAATATGTACGTAATTTTGAATTACTTTACATGAAAGTAATAAGACCTTTTATTATTATTTACTTATTAACGATTAACGTTGGAAGTTTTTTAATTTTCGTAAATAATTATTATCTGTTATTGAATATTATTTACTTAATGTTCTTAAACAATACGTTAAAATGGGATGAAAAAAATGAGAAATATGGAAAACAAGAAGATATGGTTTATAGTGTAGTAGTCAACAAAAGAAAATAATTAATATTAATATAAAGTTAGAACAGTTGGTGATGATAATACTAGAACATGGGGATAAGCTATTATTGTTGGAGAATAAACAACAGCATTTGGATAATGAGTTGAATAAAACACAACAGACCAAGACTATTGATGTTGGATATGCAAAGGAAGATTTACTATATAACATAACGTTTGATTTAGTACATCATGAATCAAAGAAGATTTAGAAAATAAAAATATGGGTAACGAAAACATAAGAACAGTAACAAGATTCAACAAGCCAGTTCAAAACAATCACACAATATACATACCAAACCTAAGAGTACATGGTGACAATGGTAGAAATATCAGTAACAAAGAAAATAGACCAATTGAACCTCAAAATAATTATAACCAAAATAATTAGAGTAACCATGGATAATACAACTACAATCATAACAATTATGGTGGTAATGATTAGCAATCCGTACATAAATATACGGTAGATTATTAATTATAAGTGAAAAACACGCACAATAATTAATATATTAAATGTTTAAAAGGATACTGATTAATTCCAACAAACACGATAAAAGATGATTAATTATATTTGTTTGTTTAAACAATTGTGAGTTCAAACACATATGTGTACAAACTTGCAAAATATTCGAGTGAATATCGAAAAATCTAAGTGTCTATTTTATCCTACGTATAAGAATCATATTGTTTTACAATCTCTTATCTTTATAATCATTTCTGAAATATATACAAAAAATTCTAAACCAAGTTCAAGTAAAATATAGTTTTTATTGGTAAGTTTTTATATTTGAAATCACCATTAAGTGTTAAACAATTTTATATAAAATTTATTATAAAGTGCATTGTAATCAATAAACGATCAATAAACGGGCAGATATTAACGTATTCAAAACATTTCGTTTTCCTGCACTATTCTGCACAAAGTAAATTTCGGTTCATAATAAGTGATCCATCCATATGCTTGAACAATTGATATTGCGTTCAATAAATTCCAGGTTTCATTTTGATATCTACCCAATAGATTAATTGTTTATATTTTCAGATCCGACATGCAGAACGATAATTATTCTCTATTTCTTATGGTCATGCTAATTGCACCTCTTCAGTTTGTAGATGCTGGTGAGTTTTTTAGTGACAACTAACGATATGATTAGAAAAAACCGAAATCATTTATATTTTTTTCATGTGCATAAATTTTAACAATTTATTTGTTTGGAATAATCTGAATATCATGTTTCCAGACGACAAATTTGATATTAAGAAATTGATTGAATTGCATAACAATCACCGAAAGATCCACGGATCGGATAAATTGAGATTGGACCCGAAGGTGAATAGATTATGATAATGCAGTGATTCTCAATCCTTTTAGAACTGCGATACAAATTCTTTGCCGAAAATCTATCGTGACAAGGTTTTATATTTACAGGATAAAAAAAATAATTCTCCAAAAATGAAAAAACCTATTAAATAATTTGTTTATTACTTTCAATACTTATTACCATAGTTGTTCTTAATGAATATAATTTTACAAATATATTTTTTATAATGAGGCGTATGTGAAGTGTGTGCTTGTTTTCAATCATAGTTGATAACAGCACTGACGTCGAAGATAATCTTTTTATTAGTTATTTTCAAGCTTTAATTTATGTTTAATACTGTCAAATTCAATTATAATATTTTATTTTATTTCATGTATATGGTTATCTATATCGACGACGTCGTTCACAGAATTTCCAATCCGGATACTTCATATAATATTTTATTCACCAATTAATTGTTTTTGTATTGTATACAAAAATGTTTGTAAATGTTGGCTTATGAAAAAATTATATATGAAATAAAACAATCATTTCATATAATAGTAGTTATATAAATATATATATATATCCCCTAACAATACAATTTAAAAACATAAATTATATATTTCTTAGGATTTATCAATTTATTAAATCTTTCGCGACCCACAAAAATATCGGTGACTAACAGTTTAAGAAACGCTGTTATGATGTAAACATAAGCATGATCAGCGACGTAGTATACATAAGTAGATAATAAAACACTTGCATAAAAACAGCCGAATACATGCACATGTCGTTAACAATAAAAAACAATTTTTTTTGAATATTTACAATATGCTAATAAATAATAATAATCATCCACAAAACACAGTGTACGACTAGGGACTGGCACCGAACCCAAAAGACCTGGTTCTAGAATGTATTTCAAATCCGAATCCACTATCGGAATCTATATTTCATATTCCATTGAACCAGTACCGGAACACGAACAGTATAATAATATCAATTAAAATTTTCGGTCCTTAAGGTTCCTAAAAATTTTCAAGTTTAATTTTACCTAAATATTTCGAAGAGTTATTTCTGTTAATTCAATTATATATTTTGACACTATTTTAAAATTCTCAGATTTCATTTCGTGAATATCAACCGAATTTTCTCTTTTAAAAACCGAACAGAAGAAATCATTAAGGTTCTAGTCCCTGGTTCGACAACGCTATAATAATTTTTAAGTTAACAACTAGATCATTGCCTATCTCAACATTTGCCAAACACAATAAAACAACAATTTATTTTTCAGTTAAACCGTCAAAAAATTATTTAAATACGAACTTCAGCTGTCTTGAAAAATAATGTAAACATTAAATATATATTTTTTTTCTTATTTATAAAATTATTAATTGTCCAAAATCTTGAAATTTTTTTCAATTTTCAATTTTTGCATTTTTATATATATTTTTGGCAAATATACCATCTGTAAATCGCATAACTTGTCCATTGATGTATAAGATGATTAACATATTATAATATAATATCTCAAATAAAAAAAAAATATATTATATAAAACTTCTTGATATGATATACAATAATCTTCTGAAATTTATTGCATGTAAGTAAAAACTGAACATTTTTCCTTCACAATTAAATTAACACGTACAAAATTCTAGAATTATAAATGCATTGGTGTAATATAACCATACATAGTTCAGTCATAAAGTATATGTAAATAAAGTATATGGTGTCTGTATGTTATCAATGTCTGACCGAACCGCTGGATGGATTTTGATAGGGTTTTTTCTTACGTACTACGCGTGGTGCCGGGATGGTTTTTGTCTTTTAAAAGTTTTCAAAACCAGGCTCCTTCTATGACTTATAACCCGGCTTCCGGTAGTTCTTCTCAACTACGAGGTGTTTACCTTTCCCTGTAACTAAAGGTGTGACGTCAACTTTTTTCAGAAGGTTACCAAGGGTACAATGCGTCATATGTTTTTCTGTCATGGTTTTTTATTAGCTTGTGATTAGAAAATACAATTTCTCAGTTTTCATGGGTAACTAGTGATTTTTCGCCTTGCAAAGGTATAGGAAGTTTACATGTAGTATCAATTGTAATGTAGCCACCTTTATCGACAACTTTTTAGCGTCATACGTGAGAATTACATGCCAACTTTCAAAATCCAAGGGCAAATATATCATTGTGCTTCTACCTCTGTCAGATTATAATTACGAATTTCTCCACTATATCATCGACAGTTATGCCCCCCAAACGGAAATCGATTGGCCGATCTACATCTGTAGCACGAACGATAAAGGCCTTTCGAGCTTCCGAAATAACCAAGCAACGAGCATCACGATTGGAAACCACGCGAGAACGAACTGCTCAAGCCCGCTCGACTTATACCATTGACCAACGGAGAGCATGTCTGACTTTAAAATAAAAACACTATGATCTATCCAGACGGACGCTGCACATTGAATTGAATCTTGCTTCGTTCCATTACGATGCGGATTATAATTACAGTTGCCATCAAAGTGTTATCATTGGAAAAATGGACAAGTTATGCGAATCTTGCCGTGCATTGAAATTCAAAAATGAAACTCCAGGAATGTGCTGCGCAGGGGAATCGATCGGGAAACTGTTACTGCATTAAAAAATGTATTTGATCAATACAACGAATTAGTTCAACTGTTCAGGACAGCGCTCGAGCGAATGCCAGCTGATGATCACGTTGTTGTCATAAAAGCCGAAGTTTACACAAGTCAAGTAATCGAATGTCCGCACGTTCGCGCCGAACGAAATGGCAAATTGTCCGTTTGGCCGCGTTGCAGGCGTAAAAACTTCGCGAACTTGCCTCCCTCCCGCCGTCTCATCTCTAAAACCCGACGTCTTTTCTGGTGTTGTGACGCCGCCGTAGTCGTTGTTGAGCTGCCGTTGGTGTGGCTTGACATTGCAGCGTGTGCGTGTGTTTTACGCCGTTGCTGTGGCAACGATCTACGTCTTGTTCCGAACCGTCTTTGAACTCCGTCTTCGGTTGTCATTTGGCACATAAACGCAATACCATATCATTCATCTACGTCGCCGAGAAGCTTACAGACACGTTAAAGTTTGGATTTCCTTGTTGTCACAAGTAGTTATTACGGACATATGCCCGTTTGTGCATATGCATATTTATAGTTATACCTGTCTTTATATTTGTCTATGTAATAAGTAATTAGAAATTATAGTGTTCACTTTATGTCATTTTCCGTATACGCCTAACGTTATTTGTAGAATCGGAAAGCAGAATCACCCGTCTTCGTACACATTGTGTTTTTCGTCTATTGGTGGTCACAGCCGACAGAACACCAGCCGGCCAACACGAAAGAAAGTTCAACGCACCAACAATTAATGAAGTCGCGATCGTAATATTTGGTGAAGAATTTAACTCGCGAGATGTAGTTCTTCATTTCAGAGATGGTAATATTCAGCGAGTTTCCGAAACACATCGCTTTTACGATGCATTGCAATACCCAATTTTATTCTGGCAAGAAGAAAATGGATATCATTTCTACATCAAAATGATAAATCCACAAACGCATCAGGAAACTAATAAGAAAGTCAGTGATATGAATTACTATTCATATCGCTTGATGATTCGTGAGAACTCAGGCAATCACATTTTGAAATGTCGGCAATTGTTCCACCAGTATTGTCGATATGTATGCAAAAATCGAAACCGAACGACTTCTCTTCATTCGGTTGAATCAAACCAAACTGCGCTCGGAAGAATATATTCATTTACGCGATGCGATTGCTACTTATGGCAATCCCAATGAACTGGAAAAAATGATCATACTTTCGGCTACATTTGGAGGAAGCCCACGATATATGTATGAATACGTACAAGATGCAATGACTTACGCTCGCACATACGACTGTCCGGATTTTTCCATAACATTCACATGCAATCCTACGTGGGATGAAACTAAAGAACTTCTATTGCAAGTTTCTATCTTCAATTATTTTCGGATCGCCATGACATCATTGCACGTGTGATCAAACAAAAATTGAATTATTATATGGATTTCATTTACAAGTATCGTGTCTTTGGTGAGACATGGTGTTGGTTGTATTTCATTCAATGGCAGAAAAGAGGATTGCCGCATGCACACATTTTGATTTGGTTGATTGATAGAACTACACCAGACAAAATTGATGCACTCATCTCAGCAGAAATACCAGACGTCAACGTTGATCCAGGCTTATTCGAAGTCATGATTCACGAAACATGACTCATGGCCCATGTGGAGCGATCAACACTAAATCTCATTGCATGAAGGATGGAAAATGCAGGAAACGCTATCTAAGAGACTTACACGCCGAAACTATCACTGGCAATGATGGATATCCCCAATATCGTCGACGATCAACTGAAGATGGCGGCAAACTCATCACTCTAAACATGCGCAACAATGACATGGAAGTCGATAATCGTTGGATTGTGTCATATTCACCATTACTCTCTAAGATGTTTAAAGCACACATCAATGTTGAGTATTGCAATTCAGTAAAATCGATAAAATACATATGCAAATATGTTAACAAAGGATGCGATATGGCAGTTTTTATAGTGGGAAATGCATCTGCACCAATCGATGAAATTGAAAGATATCAATAAGGACACTACATTAGTAGCAATGAAGCTGTTTGGCATATTTTCTCATTTCCTATTCATGAACGTAATTCAACAGTTGTTCATTTGGCTGTGCATTTGGAGAATGGACAGCGCGTGTGTTTTACAACGGCAAATGTACATACAAGAGCATTTTTGCCACCGCAAACAACGTTAACTACGTTCTTTTCATTGTGTACAGATGATTTGTTCGCAAGATCGCTTCTTTACTCAGAAGTGCCAAAATACTACACATGGAACGCATCAGCCAAAACTTTTCAACGTTGTAGACAGAGCAAATCAATTGAAGGACATCCGAATTTATATTCGTCCATGCCTTAGGCGGTCTCTATACAGTACATCCAAACAATTAAGAATGTTTTTACTTGCGATTACTATTAATTAATGTACGTGGACCGGAATCATTCCAAGAACTAAAAACAGTCAATGGTGATGTATGTGCGACGTATCGAGAAGCTTGCCAGGAATTAAATCTGCTTAAGAACGATGCCCACTGGGACACAGCACTCGCTTATGCATCAAATACTGCTCAACCACAGCAAATACGTGCATTATTTGCGATATTATCGACAACGTGTTTCCCATCCAATGCAAAAGATCTTTGGGAAAAATACAAAGATGACATGAGTAAAGACATCCTACGTCGTTTGCGAGCAACGAATATCAACATGCAATTCACACCAAACGTGTATAATGAGGCGTTGCTTTTGATCGAGGATATATGTTTGGCAATCGCTAACAAAGGATTGGTGCAATTGGGAATGTGTGCACTGATCCGATCTACTAATACCGCATATGATCGTGATTTGCAACGTGAAACACAATTTGATGTCCATGACTTGAGTACATTTGTTGAAAATAATCTTCCAAAATTGGTTTCAGAACAGCGCATTGTATATGACACAATCATGAAGGCAATAAACAACCACAGCGATGGATTGTATTTCGTAGATGTGCCTGGAAGTATAAAAAAAACTTTTCTCATTTCTTTAATATTGGCAAGTATACGATCACAGAAAAAAATAGCACTGGCAATTGCATCATCAGGAATTGCGGCAACACTATTGGACGGTGGTCGAACAGCGCATTCAGCACTGAAATTGCCATTGAATTTGTAAACCACTGAGATGCCAACATGCAATAACATAAAAACATTTTAGAATCGGCAAATTTCTCCAAACATGTGAACTTATCATATGGAACGAATGTACAATGGCTCATAATAAATGTTTAGAAGCGCTTCATCATACACTACAAGATTTGAGGAGTAATAGACAGCCTTTTGGTGGAGCACTCGTTCTATTGTCAGGGAATTATCGAAAAACTCTGCCAGTGATATCACATTCAATACCCGCTGATGAACTTAATGCATGTCTTGAATCTTCAGTTCTATCGTGACATGTCAAAAAATTGGCTTTAAAAACCAATATGCGTGTTCAACTACAAAATGATGCATTCGCCGAACGTTTCGCAAAACAATTGCTGGATATTGGAAATAGGAAGTTGGTAATTGACTATTCTACACAATGTGTCACATTACCAACAAACTTTTGTAAGATGACATCTACCAAACACGAATTAATACAAAACGTTTTCCCAAATATCGCGTGAAATTATAAAAATCATCAGTGGCTCAGTGAACGTGCTATATTAGCGGCTACGAACAACGTTGTCAATGCCATCAATTTCAGCAATCAAGACAGAATACCAGGCGATGTGACAACGTACAAGTCTATCAATACTGTGATGAATCAAGACGAAGTTGTCAATTACCCCACGG
Source organism: Schlechtendalia chinensis (assembly GCA_019022885.1). NCBI lineage: Eukaryota > Metazoa > Arthropoda > Insecta > Hemiptera > Aphididae > Schlechtendalia > Schlechtendalia chinensis. The sequence goes on from CM032339.1 coordinate 77,186,295, forward strand.
AATTCTTGAATTCACTCGATTTGCCAGGTATGCTACTGCACCTTTTATCAATGAAAATTGGTGTACCTATAATTTTTCTCCACCACGACTTTGCAACGGTACAAGACTTTTTGTGAAAAATATTATGAACAATCTCATAGAAGCTACAATTTTGAATGAGAAATTCAAGGGAGAAGATGTATGTTGCCATGTATTCCAATGATCCCAACTGATGTGCCATTTGAATTCAAGCGTTTGCAGTTTCCTGTCCGTCTTGCTTTTGCAATGACTATCAACAAAACTCAGGAACAATCGCTGCAAGTGTGTGAGCTGGATTTGGGGAATCCGTGCTTTTCATATGCTTTTCATATGTTTATGAACAACTGTATATTGCCTACTCACGCGTCGGAAAACCTTCTGATTTATTCGTGTACACACCAAACCGAAAACCAAAAAATATCGTATATCCAAAAGCACTCGAATAGCATTTTGAATATTGTTCCCCATAATAAAAATTTTTAAGTTTCAATAAAACATTTTAATGTTTACTATGAAACTACATAATATCAAAACGTAATATTGAGAAGCATTTAGAAATTACTTTTATTAAAATTATCTGAGTGTAGATGTACGGATGTATGGATGTATGGATGTATGTAGTATGAAATATTATATATATCGTGTATTATATATATATATATATATATTTATAATTAATCGTGAAATATTCTATATTTTTCCCGTGTAATCTGAAAAATCGATTGACTATAGGAATATCTTATAGTCAATCGTAAAAAATTCTACATTAGCCCATTGCAACGCACGAGTATTCAGTTAGTTCTTAAATAATATAAGTGATATAAGATAGTAAAAAACATCCCATTGTAGAATTGTCCTTAAATATTCATTATGTATGAGAAATTTAAAACAATATAATAAATTATCGTTTTTCTACTGTAAATGCATTAAAAATATCTGTAATATTGTATATTATTGTGTAATATGTATTTTTTGTTCAGTTAAGTGCTATAGCGATGGAAGTAGCCATAAATGAAACCAAAAATGCAACATCCGTAATTGGAGACTATGGGGTAAATGTTTATTGGGTTAAACAAAAGGATTCGTCATCAACTTACGAATTAACCGCTGAAGCCGTGTTTGATTTCTGGTACAGAGAGTGGCAATATTATAATGACCCAGGTGACTCATTTGATACAGAAAAAACAAGTAAATTTTCTTTCCTATTTAATTTTTTGATATAAGGCTGTACGAATAATAATTATACTATTAAGTTAAACGTTAATTTTATTGTTTTGAAAGATATTTGAAGTTAAAAATAAATGTATACAAAGAGAGAGAGAAAGACAGAAAGCTAGTACATACGTTTTCTTAAATTTCAGAACATTTCACTCAAATCGTGTGGAGAAGCACAACAAATATTGGTGTTGCAATTGCTCATGGTAATCAAAAATCTGTCGTCGTTGCCATATATTATCCAAGAGGAAACATACCAACAATGTATACGCCTAATGTTATCATGCCATGAATCCATAATTCATTCAGTATTTTCTATTATACTATTTAATGTTTTGTTTTACATACGCAATTTAAAAAAAAATCCCAAATGGTTATTATACGCTACATACTGTGTGTGATTATGTATGTATGTATTATTTTTTTATTTATTTTTTTTCGATTGCATTTAATGTCAATTGTAATCTTTTTTCTCTTTGCATTAATTATTTGTTTTAATATTTCAAAAACATTGGTTGTTAACGAAAATATTGCATTTATTATTATGATTATTTATAAGCGAGTCGAAACTTTATATCATATTTAATAATCATACAAGATGGTCCGGTCAAACTAATCAAATTTGTTTTGTTAAATTATTTTAAAATAAATGGGTGTGATTGGTATTCAATTTGTCGATTGTGTAGTTACCGTATTCTTTTGATTATAATTATAATAAATACAATATTATTATTTTATATGTGTTTTTTTTTTCTTAATTGAAAAAACTGTTAACTTTACAGTTACATTAGTGCGTTCAAGTGATATTAACAATTTATAAATCGTCTATTTTTATTTTTTATTTTTTTCCACTGCATGAATCTTAAATTTGACAGTCAAAATGTCGGAATTATATTCGTAATTTTAATGTTTTTAATTTATAGAAGTTTACCAAACAAATATGTTGGAAAACAACGAACAAAATTTCTTTTTGATAATCCCTGTTTTCCTGTAGACTTCTGTTTTAAGGATCGTTTCGGGACAATTAAAAACGGCAGATTTGAATAACTGCTAGACACGAGTCCTACGGTAATAACGAAATAACGGATTGGTTTCCATTTGGCCGGCAAACGCAAACAGTGCGCGGTACTGCACAAAGCGTGTCGTTAACGCCCGCAATCTCGGCCTTCGATGCCGAGGGTGAAATGTAAATAATAACGGTAATTTTTCTGACGCCTATTGGAAAGATAAAACGGATAGAACAAACAGATATTCGTGTCACTGGGGTCAAACGCAAAACGGATTCCCGCGGGGCCGCCGACGGACACGGACGTACTCGGCCGCCGAACAGTTGATCAAAAGTGTCGACCGTACCAGTACGTGGACCCAGCCCTCCCTCCATACATATTTCAAACATCATGTCTAATGGGGGAAACGTCAACGATGATGTATACACGTATGCCAGCCAAATAGCGTACGGCACGTGCGTACAAAATGGCGTGTGGTGCGTGGCGTACGGGCCACGGGCTTGGAATTACGACCCGGACGACCCAAACGGCCGTTGCGCGTCTGCCGCCAACTCGTGTCAAATCTTCACGCTCAACCTCACCTAGTACAATAAATAAATAAAATCTATTACAAAAATTTAATCATGTTTCGAGTTTAAACAATTTGAAAAAAAAAAAATTAAGTTTTTATTGATAACACTGATAACCCGGATGGAATATGCACAATCGTATGTATGAATCAAGTCGGCCGCCGACCGCTGCGCCGGTAATCAAACAAGGCGTGAGAGAGGCAAAAAATATTCGGCCGCACCGTAGCATAATAAATGATAACATTAGCAAAGACTATTGTTGCGGTGGGGAACCGCGGGGTATGATGACGATTATTGTAATGTCAACAGCGAAGAAGCCCGAGAAACCTCGAGAATGCTCGAGAGGCAGAAAATATTTAGATTCAATTGCTCTATAGAAATATTAATATCAACAAGGTGGGAAGCTCGAAATTTTATTTGGTAGACTGAGGCAGATAAGAAATTTTCTCATACGTACACACCATTATGTCCCGTATAATTTCTAATACTAAACGACAAAATATCACATAAAAATTGTGTTCACTGCTCGGAGCTATGTTAATATAATAATCAAGGTGATTATAATAGTCATTTATCACAATTAAAATCTTATCACAATCCACGTTTATGAAAATACACGGACGCAATATAGGTGCCGGTACATCCGTGTTGGAAAATCGAACTTCTTATCGTTTTATTAAACTTAAAACTACTATAAATACTAAAATAATTTTTACGTTTTCATTTATTTTTTGTTATAATTAATTTAATATGTTTTGTATGATTTTCTAATATTATATTATAGACACGTATCAATGACTTTTGATTATATAAATGTGTACAATGTTTAGTAAGAAATACCATATTAATACTGGTATTAGGCAGGTTGCTTCATGTTTATTTATCCGATGTAACGATGAAATTCGTTTCAATTTCTCAATATACATAAAAGTTTTGCCTCACTACTCACAACACCCGCCGGCCGCCACTGCGTTTGTCCGACCTTGTGTAGCCCGCGTCCGCGACATGCCGGCGAAACCGCATCGAAATGCGCGGCCGACACTCGTAATCGATATGAACATTCGCCTCGTGAAATTCGAGTGGAGGATGGTGTTTCCGTTCATCGCGGTGTCGTACACTTGAAACCGAATCGAAATGTCCGTCTGCGCTCGCGTTTTCCAACGCCACGTCTTAGCCGCCCGGACGATAGTTTTCCCATCGTGTCCCACCCCCACCCCCACCAACCCTAGTTTCCCTTCCACTCTCCGAATTGGCGGAAACCGGTGAGTTTTCGCTAAAACGTTTAACGAATGTTCAGACAGCGGAACGTTTAAATTATTATGTCATCGCGGACATAGATAAATTTTAGATTCATCGAAACGAAAACGTCGATTGTTTGTCGAACTGTTGATTTCACGATATCGCGTTTCGTTTCTTGACGCGTTTGACGTTTCACATACGTTTCGTTTGAATTAGTGATGGGTTAGGTTCGTTCAAAACGAACCAATTATTTTCCTTGAACGAATCGATCCAGATTCAGAAGCAAAGAACGGTTCGTTCGTTAACTCATTTCATTCGACGAACGTGACTCCTTTCGTGACTTCCAATCGAATCAATTGAATCAATCACGAGACGAGTACTGGTTCGTTGTGAATCGTATTTCATACATCATCATGTGCTGTGACTCGACATAGTTATAATGTTTTTTTTTTCTTGTATGTGTGTGTGTGTGTGCTGGTGTGTTATTTTTTTGTATGAAATATTTTTTTAGACAATTAACGAAAAATTTATTGTAATAATAATACTAATAACAGTAATAATAATAATGAAATTAAAAATATATATATATATACATATTTTCATAATACGTATGTTAAATTTTGGTACGGAAGTAGGCTTACAAAGTGTGCAAGTGTGCTCCTGTACCGGCTGAGTGCCATGTGCACAGGTCGGTACACAATCGAATACCCGACGGCAACCGCGAAACAACAGATAATACTGAAAAACGAAATAACGATGTAGAAACACACTGACGGTACGGACGATTTGCAATAAGATAAAGCGAATAATGATTAATGAGATGTTAAATTGGTTTGTGCTGAAGGTTTAACTTGGTTTATGATACGTAGCTTACGTGATATCCCATTGTAATCGACGACGGTGTCACCCGGAAACCATTATATATTTAAATGAGCCACGAGATGAGCGATGCTCGAGAAGAACGGAACGTCGCATTAATGGCGCCCGGACAGGGACTTATATTTGTAAAATTAGTGCAAGGTTTGGGCGAAAAAATTATACAAATAATAATTTAAATTATAATAAGTTATAAAAATTTTTGAATATAATTGTACAGTTAACGTGTCGTTAGGTTCAGTAGAAACAGGGATTGTTTGTGTGTGTGTGTGGTGGTACGAGAAGAAATACAGCGTGGGAGATGAAACGTATTGCCGGAAGCTGGGCGGTTTCGCAAGGAATATACAGAGTTACGCGACAAACCTAGATATGGAGCGTGGTATTGTTACGATACGTATGACAGTACGGACGCGGATCATATTACGACATAACATTTATGCAAGACAAAAGGCGTGCACGTGTATAACGTAAGAATAAAAAAATCGTATGTAATAAGATAAAGCGAATAATAAGACGTCATATTGTTTTGCGTTAAAGATTTAACTTGGTCTTTTGGAAACGGTGTCCGGCGGAAATGTCTGTTCGCCGTGATCTTGGTGGAAAATCGAAAGGAAATCGGGTTATGCTCTCAAGTGACGGAAGGAATTGGCGACGGCTCGCGCGTAGTTCGTGTGGTTTCGGCGGTGCCGATAATAAAAAGCGCGATCATTATCTCGGCGGAAAGTGGAACGGAAAATTCCGTTCACGCGTTATCCTTGCGCAGTGTGCACGCTGGACGCGATATGGTCGGCGCGGGGTGTTACGTGAAGCTACCGATATACAGGGTGGGTCGTAATGTACTATCGCGTTTCGAAAATTCGCTATAACGTAAAACCAACACTGATCAGAGTTGAGCGGTTAGGTTAATAACAGCGGTTAGGTTTGTCACCGGGGCATTCTTCGTGCCCGGGACCGCGACGCATAGGACGTTTCGCGCTCGCTTAGGTGTATCATCTCTCCGAACGAAAACGTTCCCGATCGATGAAAACGATTTCGGGCCGGTCGAAAGTCTAAGGACAACGGGGTCTGCAGTGTCTGGAAATCCCGTCGGACGTCCCAAGATCGCGCGAACACATGAAGAAATCACCGCAGTCAGAACATCTAGAGAGTCGTTTCCGTCCCGGGATATCGAATCGAACGGCAACGTGAATTTCGCGCCTCAAATCACGCCCGCGTAAGATTATGATTACGCGAAAATTGAGTCCAACAGACTGAAAAAAACGTACAGATTATACCGTACCGCAAAAGTTACTGTGACTTTTTCTCATGGGTCTGATGTTTTTTTTCTTCGGACCGAGGGCGACCGTTCGTGAAAAAATCCCAGGAATTCCTATAGACACGCCGGTGAGAGTCGTGGAAGAAAAGGACGGCTTCGTATGCACGTCGCTTGTCAAGGATCGTCATCTGGATGTTACAATTTTTTTTCTTTTTTTTTAAATTCACCTTGGAAACGCGGGTGTCCATTACGGCTCACCCTGTACGTCGTATGCGTATTGTATCATATCGGCCGTTGTTAATAATAATAATAATAATAATAACAATAACGACTAAGAGCGCCGGGACGGGGAAGACGAAGAGGGCGAGGAGGTCATCCGTTTGTCCACGTCGGCGACGGCTGCGACGGCGGGTGCGCTGGGCGTTATGGACGACCGCCATAAATCACATAAATCATAACGCGCGTGTACGGCTAGCGCTTTCGGACCGAAAGACAGCAATTCCCGGCTCAGTCCGTCTACCACCCGTCTTCCGCCGCCGGTCTCTCCGGGGACCGCACAATCTCGTTCCGTACGACCGGCACCGCGGCGTCTATATAATTCTCGGGGGTTCTGTAGCGCGGGCCCGATTAAAAATTGACAAATCCCGAAGACGGCAATAACTCACCGGCGGCGGCTGATCGTCGTCACGGTCGTCGTCGTCGTCGTGGTCGTCGTGGTCGTCGTCGTCAAATAAGAACGTTATACGCGTGTGAGCGTAATAGTGACCCGGTGAGGGAGTGTGTCGTACGGTCGGGAGAGACGTACAAAAACCCAAATCCTATTAACGATATACGGCGCACCCTTCGAAAAATTAAATATATATATATATATATAAATAATTTCTTTCCGCCGAGTCACCGGGTAAGTAGTGTTGGTGGTGGTGGTCGTCGTCGTCGTGTAATTTAATTACGTTAAGTGTGTTGTGTGCGTGTACACATTTATACGCGCGCGTACACGCCACAACGCGTTTTAAACGTTTTAATATGTATAAACGACCTGACGTCGTGTCGTCGTCGTCGTCGTCGTCGTCATCGTCGAAACGGGGAAAGGGGAACGTGAAGGAAAAATAAAAAATACACGAGTAACAGTGAAAATAAACTGTCAAACGCACCGCGCTCGGTTTCGGGGTGGGCGGGGGTCGTGGGGGGGGGTTACGTTTTTCGTTTTCGGTAGGGTGCACGCCTCGGCCGAGTTCGCACTCCATTTACTTTGTCGAAATCGCGCCAGCTCGAAAAAACAGGGTGTGCCAGCGACATTCGGTTGCGTTCAGGTCTTTCCGGTTTCCGAAATCGTCGCTGAGACCCCGCCGTGGTTCGCGATTTTTTCTCCAACCTAACCTAACCTAACCCCATCCTCGGCTCGCTCCCCGCAACGCGGGTCATTGGAGAACGCCGGTTTTTTACCGTCCGTCGGTGTACCGCGAGGGTCACACGAGCGCCCGGGCGGTTGATTTGAAAAACATTTTGAATTTGTTCGTGCGTCCTCGACGTCCGACGCCGCGAAACTCGTACGCGAAAAAACGCGTTTGCGAAATCGCTCCGATTTGTCGTATGATTCAACTACACCAGCTCGACCGTATCATTTTCCGTACGTTATGTTGTTAAACGGCGGACGTTAACGCAGTTGTACGGTTTTTTTTTTTCTCTGAGTGATAAACGTCGCGGAGTAGGATAGAAATGTATTCGGTAACCATTACAAAACACCGGTGAAATCTTCGTGTTAAATATATGTTTCCATATCTGGAACTATTTTAACTTTAAAAGCATACTTACGCCATATTAATGTGTATTTAATATAATTCGCTTTTTGTTTCTTTTGTAACATTTTGACAATCAATCATTGGGTAGTTTTTACAACGGCTATTTCAAAAAATTTATTTTTACCGATAACATTTAATTGAAACGTTATCGATCGTTTTCCACTGTGTAGGTACAGTACCGGTACCGGTAAACAAGTACGAGCATATGTTACGTAATTCATAATCAACTAATTTCTAATGCATGGTACATGCAACTGCCTCGTTTCATTGTTATTATTCATACATTTTTATTTTAATGTTTTCGTGCAAACCCGTCTTGTCTATTCCTTCTTTGGCTTTACGATTCTGTACAAATCTCGGCCGCCTCCGATCATTTCGGTCCTGAATTTTTATTTTCCCTAATTCGTCACCTCCAATGTTCCCGAATCGTTTTTTATCCCGTCTGTCCATTTCCAGGCCCTGATCTGGGTCTTTTCCCCGTCGGTCGCCATACGCGCGTGGTTTCTGCTTTTCGCATAGCATGGCCAAACCACTGGAGTCTTCGACGTTTAATATAGCCGCCAGTTGACGACGGAACTCCAGCGATTCCCCTCGGCTCGGTATCTCTCCTACTGCGCCACATGTTCGATTCGATGTGTTCCTCGGTATTCCATTCTCAAAAAAACTAGCAACTATGAGCCATGAGCCGCCGTTGGTCTCACCATGGCCGTGCACGGTCCGACCTTGGTGAACGTCCAGCGAACAGTTTTCACTTGTGTAACGCGCGAAAGTCTGCCGCGCCAACAACCGCTGACTGGCCCGTTTCGAAATGTACAAACGCGTTTAGCGCATCGTCGTCCTTCGGTACCGGTTACAATAAAAAAATCGCGCCGGTCGGGTCTCGGCGGGACACCCTGTACGCGTAATTCATGCGCGCGTACAACAACGACCGCGGCGCGTCCTCGCGACCGTGCCGGTTAAGCGACACGCGATTAATGGAAACCTTTAAACGTCGGGACCGGCGCCGGGCCGGGGGGAGTAAAAATAAAAAAATAATAATAAAAAAAAAATAAGCGCACACACGCAAACCGAAACGGAGAAAGTGTTGCGTTATTATTTCCGCGACGTTTCTCCGAAACTGAATTATCGTCGCTTTTAAAAACCTCTCGTTTTATGTAAAAAAAGACCGAGTCGATCCGTATGCGCGCGGACCCTAAGCCGTCGTTCCGGTCGCGGCTCGCCCCGCAGTCGGAAACATCCGAGCCGAACTAAACGCGAAATCGTTCTAGTCGAAAATGTCGAAATTCGAAATACGAAATTCGTAACGAACCGGTCCTCCTCCGGTATCCACCAATTTTCTTGTCATAACTCGGACGTGTTTAATTATTTGGGCCGACCAACATTTAAGTCGAACGAATATTTAGATGTTCTAAATCGTGAAGTTCGGGCTCCGGTTCCGCATAGATATTTAAACTGTTCGATTCGGGTTCCGGATCGGTAGTATAAATGTGTATCGCTTGTTAAAAGTTCGTTCAGATCTATATACTATGCAAACAAAACTGCTGTTGTTTCGGTTCGTTAACTCGATAAAGTGTTAATGAAATAAAAATACAAAATACAAAATCAACATGACAGTGAACTAAAAATGGCGCAACTTTTTTATGAGCCCCTTGCGTCAAATGTCCTGGATCCTTCATTGAGTATAGACCGACCGTCTGAAGGTTATTCCGGTGTCCTAGTTCCAGAACTGCTGTGAACAATGGTAACATCGCCTCCAGCGCTGTGCGGATTCCCAAGACGCAATTGCTTCGAAAAAGATGATGTGATAACGTCGTTTAAATTCAATAAAAAAAAATTATTTTTAGAAAAATCAGTGACGAACGCAGAGGTTAAACCTCCCCTTCCCTCCCCGGAATTTAGGATGATATATAAAATATGTACGCCATTTTAAATTATTTTACATGAAAGTAATACGATTAATGAACGCTTATTGTTATTTACGTATTAACGATTAACGTTGGAAGTTTGGAATTTTCGGAAATATTTGTTATCAGTTATTGAATATTAATCACTTCATGTACAATACGTTTATTCCATTGTGGATATCGAATTTAATCGTTGTTCGATCATTGCGATTTACGACATAATATACATGAACTGTGTATTATTTAATCATTACATATTCAACTATTGTGAATTATGCGCATTTGAACAGATTTTTTAGAATGAGTTCTACGTTCGATTTTTAAGTTCTTTGAACCGAAAAATACAATCACCGTTCCAACGACTTCAAATTCTGATCCTGATGGATCATCCATGGGTAGTTTACCAATGAAAAAGCGAAAATTTGACGAGTCGCGATCAACTGCAAATCGTAATGCGAGTTTTAACCATTAATTTTATAATATCAATATTCTACCGGAAGGAATATGTTGTTCCCGATAGCAAATAGCGTCTAGCTGGTACTTTGGAGAGGTAATTTTTCGATTTTCTCAAAAGCGCCTAGGAAAAAAAAAATTTCATAAACTACCGGGAAAACTGCATAAAAATGGCATAAAACGTGATTTCGTCGAAAACGATTTTCGTAATTTCGAAACCAACAGAAACTTTAGACGTACGTCACTTCAACTGTATTCGAAAAATCGCGAAAACCGCTAATCATCAATAATGCATTCAGATTCGAATGCCAATTATTTACTCGTATCGATATTTTTTTTAAACCCACCCCCCCCCCCCACACACGACCAAAAAACAAAAAACAAAAAACAACATTTTCCTGCGTTCGCCTCCCCCCCGATAAATATATTATATATTATTCATTCGTCGTTTGGTCGACGGCGATTTTTCGTGTGTGTGTGTGTTCCCGAGTCATACCGCGCCGCCAGTATACGTTTATTTATCGTTCGGGAAACAATGCGCGGCGTCCGTTGTGTGTGCGTGCGCGTGTCCGGGTTAACCACGGGCTATTTTTTCAATAACGTTTTATCGCCCGTTCTATTTACGCGGTTGCCGCGTACGGTCGGCATTTATAAAATACCCCGCGTGTACCTGCCGTCTTTGACGCCCGTACTCGCGCTCGTAACGTACATAACGGACGTTCGGACCCTCGGAAAGTCTCTCTCGGGGGTGACTAAAATATACGCGCCGCGTCCGTATTTATCGTCGCGCCCGGAGTCGTAAAAACGCGCGGCGGATCGCGGTCGCACGCGAAACGCTTACGGAAACACGCGACTCCGCGGCCGGCACTGTCCGCGGTACCGAACACGAATTCGGTCACGTCAAAACTCGATACGGTCATGGCGCGCTGGTGACGTAATGATTCGGTCTAGTTTGATTCTGTCGTTCGCCTCGCCTGTAACGCTCGTGACGATCGGGTTCGTCTTGTTTTTATCACGCGAAAACTAAGTTCATTGATAGAATATATAGGTTTTAACTTTAAAAACAACACGTATAACCGCACTAAAACGTTAGACAGTATTCGGCAATGATAAATTTTAAACATTTCAAAAATTTTCTAAACCACGCTGGTCGCCGGTAGAAAACAGTCATTAACTTGTTTCGTATCATTGTTAGTGTTTAATATTATCGAGACATTCACGTTAAAGTGAATCACACAAAATGTTCTAAAATTCTACGAACAACGTGAGCTGGGGTTACTGGCGCGCAGAGGCGTCCTAAAATCGGGCCTACCCTGATTTTGAATCCTTAAAACATACCGAAAATACGGCTTATTGAAATAAACATTTTTAAAAACTGAAAACGTGAACTTTCGTAACCAACACGCCGAACATCCACCGTGGTCACTCTAACGTTCTCTTCGGATCCACAACACTTCGTGCATTGGGCCACGGGCATGCCTATGCCTATCATCCATGACTTGAATACGGCGGACGTCGTCGGAATCTTCGGAAAACCGTACCGTACAATAAGCCAACCCGGTCGGTCGACACGCCGACCCCTCGTCACGTGTAAAACGAACAAAAAAAAAAAAAACAATAAAAAAATAAAAAAATATATATAATTGCGTTGGGCGCACGTCAATAAAACGCACGACCCATTGTTCCCGATCGTCGGCAACAACACGACTGTAATAATAACAACGTAAAACGTTATTAGCCAAACGGCGTCATTAATATATATATTCGTGTACGTGTATTGTTTTTTTATTTCTAATTTTTTTTTTTTTTTTGGCCGTCCCTTTTTCGCGGTCAGAAAACTACGACGTGCGGCGTATCGTAACCGCGTTACGGGTCGGGCGGGAGGGCGTGGAACGGTTGTAAACAACCGATACGACATACACACGAGCCCATAATTATAGGCTTGGCGCGCGTGGAACGGTTGTGAAACACGTCGATTTCGCGTGCGCGCGAAAACCCAGATACGTTTCATCATCATGTTATTATCATTATCGTTGTCGTTATCGTCGTCGTTATTGGTATTTATCTCCGCGCGGGCGCATTCCGCGGCAGATTGCAGTGCTCGGGTCCTCCTCGACGGGCGGCGTCATCGGTACTATACGATCCCGGGGATTTTTTTATTTTTTTATTTTTTTTTTTACGTTGCCGCGGTTTTACGATCGAGATTTTCCGTCCCCTCCCGCGTGACCTAACCTGACAAAGAACGAGCGCCACGACACGGGGAATACGCGTTGGGTACGCGTGTTTTACTAACGTAAACGACAACCGTCGTTAAAACGTAAGACGAAACGGATCGTTTTACTCCGTGGCGGGTGTGATATTTGCGTCGCGGGGACGTTCGACACAAATTCGTCCGAAACGAAACTGCAAAGGTAGCCCGTGAGGGAAAAGTACGTGATTTGTGCGCGTCTTGGGTGGTCGAGTACCCGGGACGAATAATTGGAGTGTTATCGGAGTATCGCGTCGATGTTATCGGGTGGTTTGAAAGACATATAAAATATAGAAGACCGCGAAATGAATACGTAATCTTTTTTAAATAATTAAATACACAAAATTGCACAAGTTTAACGTACACGCATAGTGTTATTATTTATGACGATCGTAGGTCATTCATCGTGATATCAAAATTACATTTTTCTAATATTTGATATTTCTTTACTATTCTTCAAATTCACTCCAGGAGGAGGCTTAGTCCCCCCCCTTCCCCCGGAGAAATGCCTGAAAGAAACACTGTGTGTGACATAAAACGAAAAACGTTCACATGAAATTGCGACTGCGAATTGCGTATCTGTTAGTCTTCAGAATTATCCACTATAAAAACAATAAAATTAGTAATTTTTATTTAAAAAGAAAATCCGTAATCGACATTATTTATACGAACAATTATTATTCGTTATCAATTTTAATTGTATTTACTCGGTGGTAAGAAATAAATGGAGCGAGTGATTAAAAAGAAAAAAATATGGCTATAATACACACTTACTAACTTGGATTAAATTTACGGTTGCATGAGACCGCTTAAGCTGGTTCATTATATTATTAGACGATTTAAGTCCACAATGTTGAAATTAATAACCATAATTGACGTTGGTGGCTTCGTGAGATTATGTACACGTAATAACTATACTCGTATAAACGTATTTAAAAAAAAAAAGCTATGGTCAGGTTCAAATCTATCTCAGACAGAAGTTATTTGTAATCTTGTTATTCGTTTTATGATCAAATGTCTTTAAATATGTTTTTTTTTTTAATTACACCGAAAGTAAAATGATCTCATAATTTAGATCTAACTTAACTTATTATAGATCGTATTATATTGATTTCAAACGATTATCGAAGATATTTTCACCATTTCATTCCCTAATTATGAAACAATTATCGGAACGAAAGTAAATCATTGTTATTCATTAGTTCAAACAACCTACAAATATGTATTATTTGCCATCATTTGCCTCGATATAATTTCAATATGGAAATAAAAGTTATATTATTTACGGCAGACAAGGTTGGGCGCTGACAATTTAAAAGTCAAGTTCTAATTAAGTTACTTAACGCATTATTTCTTTTTTTGCGATTAACATGTTTAATTTATGTCAAGCTCGTATAAACCACAGAAATAGCGAAATTGAATTAAATTATAATATCAGATACAATAGATAGTGTTTTGTGTATACTTTATAGTGGCTTATGTCATTTATTTTTTTCATTGCTAATTAGATAAAATATTAACTTTCAACTTAGCTTAACATGTATATTTTTGTGTTAACCAAACTCAACGAGTTAAAAAAATCGGTCAACTCACACGGCCGCGGCTATAGCCGACAGTTAATAGGCACTACAGTAGTTATCTATTTCCTAACAACGAGTAATCGGTTGTCCGTAATTTCTGTGTGTGGTTCGTGTAATACCCGTCGTGTAAATGGCCGAGCCGTAACAGTCACGCCGTAAAACATATTTTGTCGAAATTATAAAAATAATAATTGCGGGTTAGCTTTCACCCTTCTTTGGATTGCCCGCGGGTTAAGTAGTATGATTTACCACACACACGCGCGTGCCGCGGACACACGGCGCACACCGCGATTGAAAACATGACAACAAAGAAAAAAAAACACGATATTGTGACGTTTTGATATTTAGGGGCTTTACCGTTCACAAAAAAAAAAAAAAATAAAACAATTATCATTGGGTTTTTTTAATAATTACGTGAATACTAACAGAACGAGCACGAATAGGCCATGATTACGGTAAAATTCAAAACGTGTTGGTTTATTTTTTTTTTTCGAGAACGTTTTATTTTTATTGCTTTCGTCAGAGACATTATAGCAAAACAGTTAATATATACAATAATTTAAATTAGGAAACCAGAATTATGGATGAAATTAAGGATTAGATAAATGACAATAGGAGAACGGGAGTTAAGAATATTATATGAATTTGGAGAAGGGTGACCTGTAGAGGATAAACGTGAAAAAAGACGGTGTCTGTCAGAGGAACGTTCGAAACGGAATTTAAAAAAAATAAACATTGTTTTAAATACGAACTATTACCGTAACAATTGACCAGCGATATTTCGCCGTGTAGAAACGCGTTGTTATTATTTTGATAATTAACGACGAAATAATTGAGCGAATCAAATTTTTTTTTTTGTTTTTTGTTTTATGTAAAGCTACGTATAGTTCGGATCGAGAGACCGCCGTGACGTTCGTAACAAATACGCAGTCGTTCAACTCGTAATATGAAATTACGGGCGTTTTTTTATTTTTTCTAATCGGATGAGTTTTCAAGGGTATTTTATAACAGGTATATATACACGCGGTTGTACAGTTATTATCCGTAACGCCGCATTTAATTTGTTATGCCTACAATTGATCCTTTTAATGAAATTACACGGTTACGCGTGCCCGTGCCGCGTACACGCGGTCCTATTTGTTGTCCTAAATACCATTAAAAGGTATATAGAGGTTGCCACATGACGTGTCTGTCTGCCGCGTGATGTTATTTTAAGTGTAGGGTTGTTGTGGGTACGTGTGTGTGCGTGCGTGTGAGTACGTGTGTATGTATGTGCGTGCAGCGCCCAAGACCTTCGAACGTCTGCGACGATGTTTTTTCTGTATTAAATATGCGTCGTCGTCGTCGTCGTTGTTGTTGTTGCGGGCAACATTCGTCCGGAAAAATAATAGTTTTTCGTATAATCGAATTTCGTGTGACGCCGTAATCATTTAGCCACGAACAGCGTGTGGTTCTTAGCTCCTGCGCTTACCGAAATCTTCGTGAAAACATTCTGGCTAGAAGTTATATGAACGCCACGGCTACCCACGACGCTGCAGTACAGACGAAGTCACACGTACGAAAAAAAACAAAAATGGATACGCAAAAAACTCGTGTGTAAATTAAGTCAACGAGTGTTGAAAAAACGAAAAATATAGAGTCGTCGTTCGAAATTTGTTGATTTTCCACCTTTATTTTATACCTGGCGGCGACTTTCTGTCGGAACCGGTAGTGTGAACAAACGAATTGTATACGACAATCGTACACTTTTTTTTGTTTTTCTAATACACGTTGCATTTATTTAGCATATATACATATTTATTTATTCAGTGGCGTATTTACAATAAATATCTCGCGAGGAGTCGTGTAACCATAACGAAATAATTCGTATAAGTCAACAAATATTGTAAAAATTTAATATTCTAGACGTGACGGTAAATGTATATATCGCATTCGCCGTAGTGATGTTAAGATGACAAATAATGATGTTACGGATCCGAACCGAACCGAACGTACAGTTTTTTTATTCGAACCCGAACCTAACCAAACTGTAACGCGGCCAGGGGTGGTCACCGGAGGTTAAATATATATGTTATCCTGGGGAAAGCTTTTGATCGTTTAAATAACATTTACCGTAGCCAGAGAGCAATTATAAGACGTTAGCAATAGTCTAAATCAGTGCTCGAATCGGGAAAAAATAAGTAGAGGAGCTCAACCTAACGATTTAGAAACTGCGCTCCAAATGCAAAATTATTTAACACAACACCGTGGGGGGCAAAACTAATATTTTAAAAACTACACTTTAACTGCATCCATATAAATTTAAAAACAACGATAAGCGATAAGTTAAAACTTTAGCAACTAAATAACTAAAACTGATAACATTGGGTTTCACGAGCACGCAGTCTACAATAATTTATTGTAAAAATCTGCACACTACAAACTGCACTAAGCACAGAACAAGCGTATTATATAAACAAACTATAAAAAAATAAAATAGGAAGGTAGTCTGAACAATAGAAAAGATAATAAACTAATATTAAAAATAATTTTAATTTTAAAAGTAGTAAAGTTCATTATATCATTGACAACAATTTAAATCTCCGTCACCCTGCGCGACCCCCCGATTCGAGCACTAGTCTAAATAAAGAATACGCGGTCAATTTGCAGTGAATTAACACGCTTATCTATTTATTATTATTTTATTTTTTTTTTATTGAACATTATTTACGATTTTATTTTATTTCAAAAGCATGTTTTATTGTTTGTGTTGCCAACAAACAGATACGCCGCAACAACTTGGCTAAGGGAAGCACAAGCCACGCCATCATATCTTGAAATCATCAGGATGCCCGTTTTCAACGTACTTAAATCACATTAAACAATTTATCGATAATCGATTGAGTCGGTACTTCGAAATCATAACATTAAATTGATAAAAAATAAACGGTCGTCGGTACGTTTTCTAGACGGTATCTAATCTAATCTATTCATATCTAAACGGTATGTTTTAATACAACAGAAAGCGGAAAGTTTTGGTATTTTTCTTCGATTGGAAAAAACCGTTTTACCGTCAACACCGGGGTGCGGGGTCCCATGTGTTCGGCGGGCGGCTTCCGGCTTGGACGACAGGATCAATTAAAATAATAACGTGATTTTATTAATTTTTTATATTTTTTTACGTCTATTGCGAACCGTGCGCGAACAACATGCCGGTAACAATGTTTCGGTCAAGCATTTCGGGACACCCGAAAATCCATTTGCAGCCGCAGCCGCCATAGCTAAACGCAAGAACAGACGGTAAGATTTTAGTAGCATTAAATTTATTTTTTTTTTTTCCGATCAAAATAAACTGTACACGTCTACGATCATATTTGAATACGAGGAAATTTTTGTTTTTTTTTAACTTGTTATGAATAGTTGTTTAAATTACAAATGCCTTAAATATACAGCGTGATCATTTTTTTTTCAGGTATCGTTAAACATTTCGGCTGGATGACATTTTATTGAAATGGTTTTTAGGCGTGCCTAGGGGGGAAGGTGGGTACTCAAACACATATTTTGTGAAATTTTTATATACTATATAATTTTTAATACAATTTTTTTTTAATGACACGCCTATTTTCAGCACCAGATTTGAATTAACTTATTTTTTTTTTATAATCATTTTGACCCGTAACATTAGGTTCTAACCTCGAAATCGACCGAATAACAATCATTTCGAATATCAAAAAAATAAAAAACAAACTTTTTTTCGTATGACATCATTTGTTTGTGTTTTTGAGTAGTCTTATTTGTTCTGTATAAATGTATAACAGTAGTTTAAACGACAACTCGGTTTTTAGTTGTTGACTTAATTTACGGATATCGAATTACGATATTAATTTCACGTGTATACAAGTACAAACAAACGATAACAATAATAATTATAAAAAAAAACTCTAATGACAACAACAATGACAACAGTAATAACTAATAATAATATTATAATGAAACTACGAACGAATCGCATTTTTTTTTTTTTTTTTGATATTCGAAATGATTCAGTCAATTTTTAGGTTAGGACCTAATGTCCAAAAGTTACTTGTGTGGCGGGGGGGAATCAGCTAATCCCGAATGTCCGGATGCGTGCGCGCGCCTAAAAAGTTGAAAGTCCGTTAACTTCCCGAAACGTGCGCGTTACGTCGAGTGCCCCCCCCCACCCCCGGCGGGCACGTCCTCAAAACCGATTCCGACAAAACGTCGTTGAAACGTACAGTTCTGGAATCGACACGGGTACGGGTTTAGCTACGGCGTATCGATTTCCATTGTTAAAAGAAGTCGGCGAACTGTGCGCTCGGGTATGTAATCGCGACCCATCGTCACACCGACCGCGGCTGGAAAACCGCGCGCAGCGTCATCGTGCGCGGACTTGTGTGGGCGGGACGGAGACGGACGCCGGGGGTATCGTCGTCCTCGTCGTCACGTCACGTCTGGTCTGGTCTGGTCTGGTCTCGCGTCCCGCGCGGTGGGAGAGTTCGTACGAACCGACGGAATCGATATATCGAGACGCGGGTCGTGTGCGTGCGTGCGTGTTTCTGGTCACGGGTAACACGGGTCCGGGGGTGGGGGGGGGGGGGGTGCACGCGCGTCGAACGGACGCGATAAATATTTGTTCGGACTCGCCGCCGATACGAGAAACCGCGATCGCACACAAAACGCGTTCGCGCAAACGTTACCGATCCACCTACTGATGGCGTACCGACGCGTTCGTCGGGATGTGATTCGCAAAAACGATCGGTAAATAACTCGAACGCCCTGACGTCAAAAAAGTTCAATTCATTCTCACGCCCGAACACCACCGAAATCACACGAAATATAATCAAATGACATTGCGGAGGTTGTGCTTGGTCGTACGCTCCTCGACTACCCGTCGTCGGCCGACACCATCGGTGGGAACCGCTAATTCAACGGATTCCGGTACGCCACTCGCCTAAAAAACATGATGACTTATAATTCTAATACGCTGCCGACGCTGTACAACACTACGAGACGCGATGCTCTGACTGGTGATTTGCAAACAGCGTGCCGAACGTTCTTCGTCGCACGGTGCAAGGACGGGCGGACGGGCGGTTCGAAATTTGAAAAAGATAACGGTATTGCTTTTTTTCGTCTTCGTCGAGACGTTATTTAGAGCATAAAAAATATTTATAGTTTTCGACCGTACGAAACGTTTGTTCGGCTGAATGTGAACGTTGGTACGGTTTACGGCCAACCGAAGTCTCCCGAAGTATGGGTACATTGTGGATTCACTAGAACATGGCAAAATATTTTTCCGTAGCATTAGCAATTTTTTTTTTTTTTTTATCTTCGCCCGCTACAAGTTGTACTGCGTAAAAGTCATTTGATAGCTTACGAAGTGTTTAACAGCTCGGCTTAGGTCTACGACGGGCGAACGGCCTATGTACGTCGAGTGTTCACCGTGAAACAGTTCATAGCAGAAAAGAATAGAAAAATCATCGAACAGTTGGCAATTACAAGGTTTGCAATAGAACAACCGCGAAGACTTCGGTTTTCATTCAATAACGATTATATAGCGTGTAATTTTGACGTATTTTGTAAATTGACAAAAAGAATAATTTTAAGTACTTTTTCGTGTTTTGATTTTATTACGCCCTTCTCTGATGAATTCCCTGCGGGTGCTCATGGCCGTGGGTATCCAATACACACACACACACACGCACACCAGTTTTGCCACTGACATATAACCTGATTGCTAACCGTATTCTTTTTGTTTTCCAATTAAAAATATTTCTCTAAACAATTTTCCACAGTAGTCTAAAACATTTTATGTAAATAAACATTATCACGCCATTATCAGTGGTTGAATTGGGGAGAAAATAATAGTGGTACTCTGAATAGGCTTACAGAACAGTCTTCAATATATTTTTACACTCGAAAAGTTCATCGCTGCCGTCTGTCACGTTTACCTGTATGTATGTATTCGAGCGTGGAAAATAAGACAAATGAGACGCCCGATGTCGCCATGACGAAAAGGTGATATAGATCCACTTTGGATATGATAAAACCAACAAAACACGGATAGATGATAAATATGTCTTATCTTTCGTGATAAAATTTTATTTTAATCTTTTATCGCTTCTACTAAACCCCTCCATCTGTCACGGTCAACAGCAGTCTCGAGTTTTGCCGTTCCGTCCATCATTCTTACATTTACATTCACTCGGATATCGTAAATGCCAAAAATGTGGAACATTTGTAAATAGAATGCGTACCGTTACAATAGTAGCACTTGAAGGCCCTAATAGTAGTATTTGTATATGCTGACGACTTCTCATTCGACCTTTTAAACTTGAGGTTGTCTTTTGGTGACTGGGTATTCGAATGTTGTTTCTAAAATTCGAAATCGGGATTTAAACAAAAAATGTATGAATGAAACATTCTGGCGCCAGATTTCGACGCCACACTTTCCCATTCTCGTCTTGTATTTGTATCCAGCGTCATTAAATACAATAATAATGCACCCCAGTTCATTGGTGCTCGTCCCAGTGACCGTAAAACTCAAAAGAGAAGTTCATAAACACGAGAAATTGAATGGAAAAATTAATCAGTAAAGGGGTCGGGGTTAGAAAGGGAGTTAAAATCCGTTGAAGAACTGTTCGCGTGAGCGTTCCGTTCGAACGAATCGTTGACGACATCTGTTGCGTGAGCGTACGCGTTCGAACAGCACGTCTTGACGGGCATCCGTTGCGTTTCATACGGCCGTACGCGTTCGTCGGGAACGTTCGCGTGCTTGCCGGGCACGGACTTACGTCCGTACTTCGTCGCCGCGTGTTCCCGGCAAAATCTCTCGCTGTAAAATGTCGAGCTCCTTATCACCGTCACGGCGGGTCGACGGTCAGCCTGTCGCGTTGTCCCCCTGTAAAACGCCGGGCATCGTCTAACAGTCTTCTGCTCGTACGACACGCCGCCCGGACAACACCGACTACTGGCCGCCACTGACCAGGAACTCGCGGGCACAGCAGCGACCGCGAAAAGCACGTCGCGCTAAGTCGTGTGGCACCTGTGGCGGTCGCGTTGTTCTCGCCGGCCGCAAGAAACTTTCACCGCCAAATGTGCACCGCGCCTGCGTCGGGAAGTCCGGCTTCACGTGCTTTCCTAACGCGGTCGATCGCCAGCCCGGCGGGGTTCGTCTTCGCCGTGTGCCCGTGCCAGCTGTCCAAGCCGAACGAACGCGACCGGTCCTTGGCGCTCGGTAACGGCCGTCTCGTGCCCAGCGTGAACGTCTCGCTGAATCCCATTCCGACCGCGCGTTCTATGCCGTTGGTGTGCGCCACGTTGTCGTGGTCGGTCGCTGTGTGTTCTTCTACGGGCTTCGGTGTCCTCGCAAAATGTACACCGCGCTGCTCCAGACGCTGCTCAATGAACTCGGATAAATAAAATGAATAATATTACCATTACGTATCGAACTCGTCTCTTCGGCCTGATGAATCGCAATCGAGATAAATATCCGTGTCACGTGGCCGGCAAACGTTTTTGTACGTTAATTCGCAATTCATATTGCAATCTAGTTGTGAGCGTTTCATTATTATTGTTATTATTATAAGTTTTAAAGCGAATCATCCGTAAGATGATTATTGTATAAACAGATCGCACGTCGTTATAAATATTTGTAATTAAATAATACGTTTAACAATTGTCCGTGGCCTCAATAAAGTTCCGCTTACGGCAGTCACTAAATAGTGATTTATTGTTTTTTATTTTTAATCCAGTGATTGTACGATCTACAATGAAAAGTGTCTATGATAAGTACAAATGATGTCGTAGATTCTCATGAAATATAACATAACATTAAATAACATAACTAAATTAAATTAACAAAGTTTCAGAGACCGGGGACTTGTGTGAAAGAGCCATCCATTGATGGGATTACATGATACGAAGTAGTCGTAACCGAGCGATTAATGCGTCTTACTAGAAATATCAGTGCTCGAATTGGGGGGGAGGGGAGAGGACGCAAGGGGACGGAGCTCCTTTACTATATTTCAAAAATATTAGCGTCACTTTACTAGAATTTTCAAAGGAACGCGAGGGAGCGCGTATAACCGGCATACCTGGTGACCATATATAAAAAATCATGAAAAAAACTGTACATTTGATTGTATTATTTTTAATATTTTTATTGTTATTAATACGTTATTGCTATATGAAGTACCTACTTGATAATGGCAGTTTATTATGTTGTAGATCATTTATCATAGAATATTATTCATATACGGTGTTTGGATTGGGTTAAAAATAGTAATCGTACTCAATACATTTTTATAAACGGTGTAGGTTTAGGAACTCGAAAATTTCATCATTGTTGTCCGTCACATTTACCAATAATCCGAGCGTGGAAAACAAGATAATTAGTAATAACTAATAACGTGGAGTTTATCTTAATTGAAAGAATAATATAAAAAACGAGTATAGGTAATTTATAGGTCGATAGCCGCGTTTGTGGACCGACAAATACTGGAAAATCCCATAGGCCATAAACGGCATCTACTGGCACGTGTTATGGTGACTGGCGGTAGAATTAAATACATTATTTCGTCAACATAACGATATTATTTTATATTTCGTCGGCTGTGGAAAAGCGAATACCGTCCCCCGCGTTCCTCTTCAAAAAAAAAAATAGAGGTACGCTTAAATATTTGAAAAGATAGAAGTGGTACTGTGTCCCCTCCCTCCCCCTCCCACAATTTAACCACTGACTATTGTTATTGTTATAGTTAATTATCTGTTGAATATTATTTGTACGGTGAAAATAAACGCGCCTGTATAACGTTATATTGACGATAAATTTAAAAACAAAAAGTACTTACAAATAATCCACCGTCTGATATACCAACAGAACAATTGAACGAGTGAAAAACAACCCGTATATATATATGATTGAAGTCTACGCGCCCGGTTTCGCGAGAGAACAACCTGTGAAAGTTCAGAATGCCGAATTGATGAACGACCCGTATTGTAGAGTCCCGGATTTCAGACTCCCGAGGTCAGATTGCGGGCCACCTAAAATCGGATCAGGACGGAGAATGACAGATGCCAATACCTCTACTGCGTGAACGGGGCCCGACCGAAACACAAAACTGCGAGTGTGGGAGCGTACAAGCCACGGGCGAGCAGCATCAAGTGGCCGAATGAATTACAAATACGCCCGTGACCGTTTGGTCACATGTAGTTTCTCGTGTTCAGTTGTTAGTATTAGTTTTATCGTTTTATCGTTTCTTTTTTCTTTTTCCATTTTTTTTTTCCCCCCCAGTTTATCCCGTACGATTCAGTTTAATTTTGTTTAACATTGTTTTGCCGATAAACAATAAATAAGCCATATGCAAGAAGAAGACGATAAATTGCATACGAGACGTGCAGGGTCGCGACGAAGTACATTATAAATATCACGCTGTCGAAATGCCCGAAAACGCATTATTATTATTATTGCCGCGTACATGCTGGAACATTACCTGTTCGTTACGCCGTTTCGTCCGTTTAACGATAAACGACGATGTAGTTAATATTTTCTTATGAACGTTGTTACGCGTGCGCGTGCACGCGAACGCAACACGTCACGTCGTTTATAAAAAAAAAAATTAAAAAAAATTTTCACCCTCCCTGTATGCGATCAAGTAAAACGCGCCTGTAAACTACTCGGTTTCTTTACGTTTCGTCCGCCCCGTGTTAAAACGTCTCCCCAAAACAATAAAGTTCTCAGACAGTTTTCAAAGTTTAAACGAACTTAAATAATAGGGATGATATTATGTATATATATATATGTGTACGTACTGGTGTTTACAGTCTGACGGCAACAAATTTTATCATAACATCTGTTCGTTAACGTTTCTAAAAAACACTACACGCTTCCGCGCGAATAGAACAACGACGGGTTCGCCATTATTTTTGCGCCCCTTTTTTACCGTGATTTTTTTAAGTCCTCGATCTTTTTAACCTATTCGACGGATCGTCCACATAATCAATATACTAATAATCGGGACACTCGATTGTCAACGCGTTGCGAAACGATCTTATTGCGACATTATTGACGATACTTTTCGTTCTCGACCTAACAGTATCGCGTGCGCGCATTAGGATCAGACCGTTTTTCGCATTGAAGTTCAATCGTTTTTATCGCGTACGTTATCTACCAGGAAAATTTGTTTTGTTTTTTTTTTTTTTTTTAAACTGTAAAGCTGAATAATAATGAAAACACATTCCGGCTTCAAATTTGGCCATACGCATGCTTTTATTGCGATAACAATTCGAACAATCATTATTTGTCAAACCATCGCGCTCTCTCGGATATAAGCCGTCCAAATACGGAGGCATTGACTGAACCAGGTTTAATTGATTTTCAAACCAATAATTACGAACCCTATTTCAATTTATCATTTAATATAAACGTATAATTTGGAGTATTGTCGATTTTATTTTATATAAATACTTTTTATGGACGGTTTTTTTTTGTTTTAGTGTGCACTGCGTATATTAAGCCCGCGTGTAAGAAATTATTTAACGAGTTTTATGTCGTGACAATAGGGTAAAGTGCGTGCGAATAATAAACCTTTCGTCATTACGTAGAATATATGTTCGAAACGTTGAAATATTTATGAAGAAGCACACGACCGTACGTCATATCGTTTCACGGAAATACGGCGTGGGTATTATTTTTTTTGTTTTTTAAAGCTATACGCTAAAAGGGTAAAATAAAAGAAAGGGCGTACTTGACAGTTTTATCTTGGAAACACTTTGCGCGTAACGGTCGGAACGACGAACGCCATTTGCGCGAAGCGAGAAAAACTAATGTTTATCCGCGAACGTATATTTTAAATGGATATCATCGAACCGAAATAAAATATTTTTTTACGTTCAAATCAGAGTTTGATTAATTTCCGGCAACGTGTATAACAATATGGAGCTAACGACAATACCTGGGCGGCGCAAAAAAAAAAAAAAAAACGAACGAACGGACGAAAAAACGGCCGACAGAAACAGACGGCGTGTGTACGAGAATTACAATTGCGGTCGATTGAAACGATTCTCCGGGACGTTTACCCGCGGCGATTACACGAGGAAAATCGGTTTACGAAAAAAACAAAACATATATATATATGTACAAAAAAACATTCTCAATTGTTTAACTGCCGTTTAAAAATTATTTACGGTCACACTCCGTGAAACGACGTCGGACGTCTTTAACCGTACGATTTCATTTATCGGCCAATTAGGGCGGTAGGCGGCCGCCTAAAACAGGGTAGAAGTACCTTTCTCGGACGACCATAATTTTCGTGTTCGGAACATCCAGTACGATGTCTGCGAAACCTAATATTAAAAACGTGTACGCCAGCATTCTTTGTTGATACCGGTGACCTTTTTTTACCGTCAGGTCGGTGCGAGCGAGTCGCGTGTTTTTTTGTTTCTTTTTTTTTTAGGCAACTTAAAATGAAAAAAAAATGATAAATCCAAAGACATTTGTACGTCCCGCCAATAACCGACCAACGTATGGAAGAACGTCTGTCGTATTCTGAACATCGTCCGTCCGGTCGTTTTCGATTATCACAGAACGCACACGTCCGATCGGACGATAAAATGAAAATGGCGACAAAGATCCGACGGGACCAGTGGCGTAATTGCGAATGCCTTATGGGGGGGGGGAGGGAGATATAAAAATAAAACTCGAAGTTAATCATGTGGAGAATTTTTCCCCATACTCCCTTTACCAAAATTATATAACTCATCATTTATCAACAAAAGTACTTGCTATATTACATAACAATAAAGAGTCACAGACTGTAATGATATTTCCGAATTTCTCGGCTTCTTAGCAAGTGCATCGATGACCTCATCATTTGAAAATTCACTTACATTATGAACGGCCAACATCGCCAGACCATTAAGTCGTTTCTATAAACAAAATAAATAAATTATTAACTTGTTAGGTGTGTATTAAGAAAATTATTACTTTTAACACAAGTATTAGATATTTACCTCTGACGTGCTATTTCGAAGATAATTCGTCACGGGACTGTATCAAAACGCGAATGCGGATTCGTGAGACTACACGGGATATACGGATTAACGTCACGTCCGATTATCACACGAAGTCGAATGCGGTTTTCGTAGCGATTCCGAAACGGAAGTACAACGTACCACGTTCCGTTCGGTTTCGTGTTAATCACGTCATTTTGAAAATTTTCCGTTTTTTTTCTCTCTCTCTCTCTTTCTTTTTGTACGTATATAGTGGTCAAATAAAATAAAATTCGAATAGTTTTCATTGTAGTCCAGGGGCGTTTAGATTTCGAATTTTCATTAAACGTTTTTCAATGTTTTCCAGCACACGTACGTAATGGATTTACGAACTCGGAACAACGGTCTGGGCGATAAACCCGGTTAACAGACGTTGAACCAGACACGTTTTCAATTTATTATTAACGTCGAGAACCAGCACGCGGTCGTACTAGATATTCTGACGAGTGTACGGACACATGGGCACCTACACCACTTTGCGGTTTACGATTACGTTTTAACGTTTCGTGAAAACCGTGTCACGTGCAAGTGACGTTGAGTTTGTAGTGGGACGCGACGGATCGCTTGCCGGGGTACCGTCATGGTTTCGCGTCGGTAGACACGTCTACAACACCGTTCTTAGCAATTGTTGTGTTGGACTAAATATTGAAACTATGAAAAAAAAAAAAAATCATTTTTTTTAAAACAATAACGACGTTATTCTGTGCCGATCCGCGCCGACTCCACGGACCACTCGGCAGCGGCGCGACCGAGGGGGTGGACCCCCCGGCCCACTCGAGTATTTCCAAAGCGGAAAATCGTGTAGGATATTTTTTATTTGTTTTGTAACCGTTAACGTTTTTTAAACGTTAACAACGAAAAGTCAAAATCATCGTCATTGGGTACGAACCGGGTTTTCGCGTCATCCCGCGACCTCCACCGCGATTCACGTCACCACCACGTCGCACCATTGAAACAATCCTGGACGCGCGCGCACGCTCTGTATAACGATAATAATCGTGTATCCCCGTTTCGCGTGCCCGCGGACATAAACATAAGTATATATATATATATATATATACGTGTGTGTGTGCGTACGGTTCGCTGTTAATCATGATTTATGGGAGCGCGGAAAAAAAACTTTTTTTGCCCGAGCGGTTTCAAGAGGGTAAAAGCCGTCCCCGGCCGTCGGTCCGTTGATTATTGGACGGGACATTCTTCTCTATATCAATTCGCATTACGACGCCGCCGCGGTTTTCCCGATATCACTACTACTACTACTACTACTACTACTACTATTACCGTGTGCGATCTATTTCTCCTCGTGGTCGGAAAACGATCGTGTCGAATATATATATATATATATAGGACACTACGTCACAAGACCCGTATTTATAACTGTTCGGACGGAAAAAAAACGAATTTTACACAACACCGGGCAACAACAGCTGACGTAGACCGAACGCGCTTTGTACGTATTTAAAGCGGACCTGGTGCTGGATCCATAGCGCCCAGCGACTGCGGTCCCGATCACAAAAATCAACGGAACGCCGCTAGTATACGGAATACGAACGAATCGAGTGACGATAAACGTGCAACGCAACACACCGTCCGCGACGACCGTTACGGACGTTGATGACATAAGTTAACCGGACGAACGCGACGAGACGTGTCGCGAGGTACCGCAGGTGTACTATTTACACGCGTGTTTTTCGATTCGGGTACGACCGCACGGTTTCGTGGCCACGTTTTACTAAGACCCGCGGCCTCCCCCCATGCCCCTGATTTTTTTCAAAATCGCATTTTTCTTTTACTAGCTACCACCCGCGTCTTGCCATCGTTCTCCGTGTTTCTCGGCCATCGGCGCGCGGCATTATTTTTATCGGACGCGTCCTGTCCGTCCAGTCCGTTTCGGCCGCGCGTCGTTAGAATTTCGCGTACGGTGATGGACGGAAAACGTTTCGAATCGAGTTTAACGGGACCGTTCCGTTGTCTCCCGCCGGACGGTTATAAATATTGTGTAACAATAATAAGCGGCGGCGGGCGGTGAGCCTCGTGCGCTTCGGCGTTGGCCAGCCGGCGCGTAATTCATTTCACGCCCGGCCCTCGTGCCGAAGCGGAAGAACCGGCCGGGAAATTTCCCAGAGGTGCCCTATTTACACGCCCGGACCGGACCCCCGGTAGGACGGAGGGCGCGGAGACTCGCGGACCGGGCCGCCGACCGGACGACAAACGGGCGGCGGGGTTTTGGAATGTACGGCGACAATACCGCGCGCGCGTATCGACTGTTTTTGATTCCATTACTCGATTCCCGACACCGTCTATATACGTGTTTTTCGCCCGTTCCCTTATCGTCATACATATCGCTATGATAACAAAACGTACATTGCAGGCGTTTCCGGGTCGTGCGGACGTTTCGCCGAGCGTTTACGATCGGTTTTTTGTTTTGATGTTTAAAAGAAAAACACGTTACGCACGTTATGATCGTGATCACACTACGTACCCGTGAAACGTATGGCAATTGAACAAATTTTAAACGTCTAGGCCGTCGTCTGGCATAGCGTTTGAAAACGTCGGTAAAATGGTCATTGATACCGTCCTAACGCGATCATATAACCATTAATTCTAACATTGATTCGGTCGAATTATGATGTTTTGTACATTCATAGTTCATATCGAAAACCTCTAGTCGAATGGCCACACGGTTATAATTAGATCATATCATCAAAAATTTTTATACGCACTGAGCAAAAGAATAAAAAGCTTCTTGGGGATGGGGGGGCGAATGCTTCTGTTTGCCCACTCCGCCAAAAAAAAAAATAAAAAAAATACGCCGCCGGTCGGGAAATGTCTCCGGCACGAGCGTTCAAACGTTGAAGGCAACTGCGTGACAGACATAAGCTGACATGTCGACCGACTGGAAAACATCATCGCGTTAAATGTCGCTCGTTCGCGTCAACTTCACGGCGTGTTAAATCGTCCTGAAACATTTATCCCGTGCAAGCGCACGAGTGTGATTCACTTCACAACTTCTGACAGCGATTAAATAAATAAATAGTCTGTTTTGTTTGGCGACGTTTCTCGACCACGTGCACGAATCGTTGTTGATTCGATTCGATTACGATGTTCGCCAAGACGCTAAAACCGAGTGCATGAAATCATATTCGCCGTACGTTCGACATATTAACCGATGCGGACGAATATTTGATCGAAAACCACAATTGAATCCGGCATATTGTATATTTGACGTAACTACCGCCGGAACAACATTCGCCAGCACGACGTCGGACGGTCCGTTGTAACAACACCCAGCACCCGCTTTTTTGACCAATAGACCTAGGAACTTCAAACCAGTGCCAATAGTTGGTAAGGAATTCGTAATTTTTTGTAACCACAAATTCAAAATTCGTAACTTAAACATTTTTTGAAATAAATTAAAATTATACAGTAAATATTATTAACTCGATATTTGCTTCATAGTTTTGACTTGCATTAATCATTTTATCTTTACAATCATCGTACAATTCCCATCTGTCATTTGGTCTATATGCATACGTTGTGTAATGGCCCGATATACTGGATCGTAGACCTTTTCTGACTGGTGCGCTAAAAGCCACTATTCCCCTCATGATATATTCCTTATTATTTAGTACAATTCTTTTAATAATGTTTTTTAGGGTTTGTTTAAAGGGTGTAGCATAATTTTCCTTAATTGTATCTATTGATACATTTTCGATAATTTTGCTTGTATCAGCATATAATCCTGTAAACATAATAAGAAATATTCATAAATGAATCAATTAATTATATCTCAATAAATAGTGTGCTCATTTCTTTTTACAAGAAGTTAACAAGTTTATAGTAATATTTTACCTTTAGGCATAACGTTTATTTCAATTATTAAACACTCTCCAAGAATTATAGATGTGTCTTTCATTGTCATACATTTGTCACAGATCTCTTCCATCTGAATTGCCTTTTCTATTTCTTTTTCAAAATCTGTTTGGTCATCATGAATACATAATGATATAACGTTAGATGCTACAGATTTTATACATTGATTTTTTTCTATTAGGTCTATTGGTCAAAAAAGCGGGTGCTGGGGTAAGCTTCTCCTGGCACCCGGAAAAAGAATGCGGTTTTTGGGCGGTTAAAATTAGGTTACGAATTTCGAATTTGTGGTTACAAAAAATTACGAATTACTTACAAATTCGTTATATGATTTTTATCCAATAAATTTAACTTCGTGGTGCTGGGGTAAGGGACCTGTCTCAAATTGTCTATAACACTCGCGTCCGGCCCGTTGTTACGACGGTATAATAACAGCGTTTCGCGGTATCCATTTGTCGGAACGATTTCGTTATTTTTTCTCACAAACTACGCGCGTGCGGTCGGACGGAGGGCGAATACGGCCGAATTTCCCGAAAGGGGCTCGGACGGAATAATATTCCGAATCGATCCCAAATTGCGGGACGATCGTGGCGTAACCGTCCCGACCGCGTATTACGTGTAATAACAATAATCTTCTGTGTATACGACGTAGCCGATAATCGCAGCGTAGGGTCCCGTATTTGTACTGTGTACACGTCTACGTAGGACATAATACACTCTTTTACCCCCGGAGACACGTTCGGCCGGTCATTACGACATGCCGGAGACTATATTTATACGTGATACGTAATTATTGTTTAGATTAGTCGAAGGTTTTTAACACACGCGTGTTTTCGGGCTGGATAATAATTTAATTTTTTTTTTTCGCGTGACCCACACTGACATCATATCATCCCATACTATTTCGTCGTCGTTGCGTTTGTTTACTGTTCAAGTCATTAACAGCTAGGCACCCCCAAAAACATATATATATATATGTGATTCGTCGTTTTCCCGTGCAGCGGAGAAATGATCAAGTAGTTTACTACGGTTTCGGCACCCTCTCGCACAACTTAAAGATTGTTTTTCTTTATACGGTCGACGAAACACGGGAATCCGTAAAAGGCTTTCCATTAAACGTTTTCGCTGATTTGGAACGAAAACCAAGTAATTAATTGATTTAGTATCGCCGTATCGCGAACTGTCAAATGTTCGAATAAAACAATTTTATAAATACACATTAAAAACTGTAACGTATCAAAATTGTCCATAAGACGATTTTGAACTGAAGCGTTTAGATTCGTTCAAGCTTGCGGCGGATTTGGTAATTGAAGGCAAATTATATTAATGAAACGTGAACAGAAAATACATAAAACAGAAATTATGGCGTATAAAAAGAATAGAATTATTGGATTGAAAAACTAAAACAAAAATAATGATGGTAATAGGTCTTATAATTGCAATAACAATAATCTTGATTAATGTGTAGTTTTGTAAAATTTGTATAGTTACAAATTAAAAAATGTTAGCAATTCTATTTTTTTATTTTCAAGAAATAGGCAATCCTACTTATATTTGATAATCCATGAAGATCTCGCGATGGTTCGATTCGGTCAAAAGCCGTAGGCCAAAATTAAAAAGTCTAAATCGTACTAAAAATTCAATGCCATAACAATACTCAATAGGATTTTCAATATCTCTTTTATATATTTTAGTTCATATGACTTAAGATAAACATCATTATAAAAATCCATAAAATAATAATAATAATTTTAGAACTATTAAAATTAATAAAATACTTAACTAGACAATGCAACATAAATGTAAGCTAGATGGATATAGTACCTTAGAATTCGCTAAGATTTTACCCAGTTATAACTTAAAACTGAGATCAGTAAATTTTATGAATAATTAATTTAATTTCTATGTTTTTTATACTTAGATAATTCTTAGATTCTTCACATAAAAAAGTATAATGTATGAATAAGAAAATAATAGCTTTTCCACTTAGACTATACTAAAAAATGTTTATGTTGTGTGTACGAAGCCAGCTATTAATATATGACTATTATATGAATGAAAATAAACTTTTTCAATGTTTATATATATGTACGTGTTTATCAATCCACAATTTGTTCCAATAATGCATATTTGTGTGCTGCAATTACGAAAAATACAAGCAATGTTTCTTTCAGAAATTTCTCCGGGGGGGGGGGGGGGGACTGATCCCCTCGGAGAATTTTCAAGGCCTCTCCGGAAGAAATTTGAAGTATAGTAAAGAAATATCAAATATTAGAAAAATGTAATTTTGATATCACGGTGAATGACCTACAATCGTCATATATAATAATACTATGTGTGTATGTTATACTTGTGAAATTTTGTGTATTTAATTATATTATTCACAGTCATAATAACAGATAAAGGTAATTATTATCAATAAATGTATTTTTCTTGATCTAATATAAATGACCTACCAATCTTTTCAAATGCCCCTCTCCCCCGGAGAAAATTGCCTGAAAAAAACACTGAATACAAGTACTCTTTTGAGCATAAGGAACATAAGCACCTAACCCACTATAATGCTAACAAAAACGAAGACCTATATAATACTACGTATATGTTTTTATACGAAAAAAATACGCTTATGAATTATATTTGCAACTCATGTCTTCTACAGAATTTTCTTTTCAGGTCTAATAATCGTCTTCACAATATAACTTTTCTGGTGCGAAATATTGATTTATTTCAATGAAACGAAATGAATATTTCTTAAGCCCAATAATCAATATGAATGTATAACAACAATATTAAAAAGTTACAGTTAATATCGTGTAAGAACATAGTAAATTCAAATATATATTTATATATTTAAAACTATTATTATAGAACGTTTCCAGAATGTTTCAATAAATAGTCCGTTTTAAAAGTATAAGACCATATAAGTATAAGACTTAAGTATACATTAAGTCTTCCGATGTACCAGAGATAAAAATATTCAACTTAAATAGTATTTCAATACAACTGGTTTGATTCGATTCGGATTTAAAAATTATATCCTGTTGAATTTTAAAGTAAAGATCATTTTTCATAAAAAAAAACTGTATACATATATATGTTTTTGATGCCTAAACGGAACGGATTAAATTATATAATGCAATTATAGTTTAAAATAATCCCATACATTTATATGTTGTATTAACATACCTGTAGGTTGAAATGTATATTACAATGGAAATGGGCACGACAATACCATTATAGTAATAATTGTACTTTTACAATAATATCCACTTTTATTTATCGTCGATACGAATCAAATTAATATAATTTTCATGCTAATTATATTTTTATTTTTTTTTGTTAAATTATTGAAGTTATTTCTTAAACGTCTTAAAAAAATAAAATACGTACGAAATCATTTAAACGAGAAATAAACAATAACACACACAAATTTGTTTCATCAAAATATGCAATACTAACCTAACCCACGAGCAATTACACAAATAAAAACCACCAAAAAAAAAAAAATCTATAATATATATTTTGGTTCTGCGAATTACTTATATTTTATGCACAACGGAAAAGTGACTTTTGACTGATTTATACGCAAAAAAAAAAAACTACGTTGAAATAAATATGATAAAATTTAAACAAATACGAACCATCTTGATTGCTTTAAACGAAACTGTTATGTACTTTTTATTGAAATGGGTCAAATCAAAACGTCGATTTACTGTAATTCCGTCGGATTTGGTCTGATTGACGTAATTTTATTATTATTATTATCATTAAAAAATACATGCTAAATAAAATATCATTTCCTTTAGACCAAACGCAGAGCTAAATACGTTATTCGCAGCGTCCCCGTGTTAGCGTGTGCACGCGCAGTGAACGACGTCATGTACGTATTGCACACGAGTTGACCGGACGTAAATTATACGGTACGAAAAGTTTTATCGAGACGGAGAAAAGATACTGCGAGACGTACCCAAGCTCGGGTAAGGTTATAACCTGAGACATAAATAACCGGAGTTTCGGGAAAGCTATACCCCGAAGAAGAAAAAAAAAAAAAAGAGAAAGTAAAAAAGGGGGTCAGAGAAGATACTGGGAACGCACGAAAACGGCGCGTTCGTAATCCTTTGCGGCACGTTAGGCGTTCGGAATAAAAAAATAAATAAATAAAAATTCGACAAACCAAATGACCGCACGTTGTCCGGTATCCAACGACCCGTCACGAAGATCGGTAGATTCGGTGCGGCGTTAGCAGGGGCGGACTGAGACTCTGAAGGCCCAGGTGGGTAAGTTTCTAGGAGTCCTTAAACTAACGTAATTAATACAAACAAGCGACTTGATAAAATAAATAACTTGATAATGTATCACATTAAAAAAAACTATTGGATCAAAATAAAAGCGACTTCGAAAAAAATGAACTAAATAGTGTGAAATAATTCACAGAAATTTTGATTTTTCGATTTCGGTTATCGACATTTGGCAACGATTACGGTGTGATAGATGTGAAAGATAACAAATACTCGTATTAAAAATCTTTTAGAATATCGTAATAATTTTTCCATTAGGTATATTATTTTGTGTAAGCCAATAGGCCATAATAAAATAAACAGCTTAAGTACAAAATGTCTAAAGGGCCTGGGCGGGTATGGCCTCTTACCCGCCCTGCCAGTCCGCCCCTGGGCGTTAGGTTAGGCTAGGTTAGCGGCGTGCCGGGAAACCGTGGTCTTGACGAATTAATTCGGAGAGAAGCTTACGCTTGAACAACGGCGGTGCGCGCGACAACGTACAAACACTACGCGATTGTTCCGGGCCGCGGAAACCGTTCAAATCCATTTCGCGTTATCTTACCGGGATGTTCGCTAGTATCTCGCGTGACGACGCCGCGATCGATTGATATCGCCGCGCGGCCTACGGCGTTGCGCATCCACGAGCTGTTGCCGATACGTAATTCGGGTTTTGGACATGTCCCGTACTTTTTATATCGAACACCGTGCGAGACGACCGCGCGCAACCGTCACGCCCGTTGTACTTCCATAATTACGTGCGATTCAAAATTCGGATCTTATCGTTTTTATTTCGAAGATCTGAAATACTCGACAGTAGCAAGTCGACGTTTTGTTGTTTATTTCATTTGTGCAAAACGTCTTTACGGGCGATCTTCAGGTGTGATTTCGTGCGAACGTAACGAAAACACACACAAACGAAAGCTTCAAGTATCGCGGTTGCTATGGAGCTTATGTTGTTATGTTCAATTATTTATGTACGGTTGTTTAATTATTTTCATGATCAGATAATCAACGTGAATGATCGCGAACAGTCGTACAGCACATTGAATGTAAATTCTATTCACGTACGTGTCTTTTCGAATAAAGTTCTTGCGCGTCGTATGTTCAACTCTTTTGGTTTTTTCGAATTTTTATTGTTGCTATTTCGTCATGATCGGCCCCGTCGCTTAGGCTTACGTTCTAGCAATGTAGTGGTTGTCTAAAAAATGTTCGTTATTCGTGATGTTACGAAACGTTCGATTTTCGATTCGGAAATTTTCGAACCGAACTAAACACAAAATAATTCGGTTCGAATATCGAACCAAGGAAAATGAAATTCGTACCGAAATTGTCCACTGGCACCCAATTTTTTGTTATAAAAATCCGATTTTAAATACTCAACCTAACTTAAATTATTTATTTTATAAATTATCAATTAATTAGGTCGACCAACTTTTAAATCAAACCAGTACTCGGATGTTGTAAATCAATTTAAATTCTTTGAACTTTTTATGAAATTCGATTGAAGGTTCGATATTTAAATTAAAATGGTTCGGTTACTATTTATTATCTCAATTTCACTACGATGAATACGATGTACACAATCAAGGTATTGGCATTTCCAGTTCTCGATAGGCCTCCGTGTGTTCAATGTTGTCCATGTGAAAAACAAAACCTGAACTCAAATCTATTCCTACAGGTCTGAAACGTCGACCGAGTAATTAATTTTATTTCGTGTGATTTTGAAAAAGACGTTCAGGCTAAAATTATAAATGTTTTAAATCGTTAGAGCAAGTCAAACTAGATCACGGGGATGTTCGGTACGAGGTCACATTTTTTTCTGTAACCTGGAAACGTTTAGAGTCCAGGTTTCCAGAGGACGCGAGAAGATATTCGCTCGAACTCGTTGGAGACGGACGAATTGTCTGTTCCATCTGGTTTCCGAGATATTTTCCGTGACCGTGTAATAATAACATCTCTTGCGCGTAGTGGTTTCAACGGAATCGACCGTGTTTTCACGTTTCCAAAACAATAACGTGCTCAAATCCTGTGTGGCGTATGAATTGTTACGAGTCATAATCATCGGTATCCAAAAGCGATATTTAGTCCATATTTGGGAATATCGGCCCGGCGGTTTCCTAGTTTTTCGCGATTAGACCAGACCAGACCAGACGTCTGCTTCATGTGCCACGACCCGTACCGTTTGCACGCGAAGCTGCTCGTCGGACCCTCGAGAGAGACGACGTGGCTCCCACCGGTCCGATACGCCACACGTGTAAACCGGCCTGTACACGGTCAAATTTGTTTGTCAGTTTTGTTTGTCAAACTTCGTGTTTTCGTCAAGCAAAAGCGCATACGATCGAACCAACAGATCAAATAAATTTGTTTAACTTGCCCACAGTTTCGGGCTTCTCCTTGCCGTTTCCTTCATCTTCGTGTCGTTTATATACAACAATGGGTAATACGGATAAGGCGTTTTTGGCATTGACGTAGTGCACTGTGTACGACGAAAAAGAAAAAAAGGTCGGCAATGGTCTAGAGAGTGGTTGAAATTACGGGATAAATATAAGCACGAAAATTGTCAAACACACCGTCAATCGAAATTTCCATCAAACACGTTTGTCAAACGAAAATTTGACAAATAATTTGATCATCTACAGGGCACTTGATGTTATTGACGCGCGTGTACTGTACACCGGCACCGGCTCGCGGCCGTGAACCATCTCACGCGCCCGACGTCGTACTCGAGCTACCGAGCACACGTACACGACCATCGGTGGATAGGTATTGTTCAGTGGCGCGTTTGTTCGAGTAACGTGCCCGCGACGGCCTTCGGGATCATATTTTTATACGGGAGATCACGTTATAAACACGAATTGGGGGGTTTTTTTTTTTTTGGGACAAAATGTCAACGCAAGTCCTATGTTCGTCCGTAATGTATAAAATCTACAAACAACACGACGATTGTATTTCAATCCGTCTGAAACAGGCGGGGAGGGGGGGGGGGTATTGTTCTGTTGTTCGTCGTAAAAAACGGTTCGATAAAAATGTGATTTGATAATTTACTCGTTAGAAATATGTTTTCAATATGAATACTTTGAAATGTGTCGGGAACAACGTGGATGATAGCGGACGACGGGTCGAAAGAGCTGATTGAACAGGTACACGCATATAATATACATATTTTATGGTTTTACGTCGAAAAATGAATCACGTGTATGCAAACCCCCCCCCCCCCCCGATCTTCACTAGTCTCTCCACGCTAAACACAATCCAATCTAAAAACAACATCGTAAATAACCTAACACGTTTAATGTCCATAAAAAAAAAAAAACCAACGAATATTTCCTTTTGTCAAATAGTTCAAATACGGTGTTTCGTGTGGCAATAACGTATGCGTTCAAGTTCTACGCATATGTAGATCTCCTCATTCGCTCATTCTGCGAAAGAAATTATTTAATATTTATAACGTAGAAATGATTTACAACCGCGTGTGCTCGGAGTTGCACGCATCAGCGCGACGTTTGCGGCTTAAGTACATCGTCGCATAAGAAAACCGTGCGCTTCTTTTTCGAAATTATGTTTTTCGTGGCGAAACACCGAAATATACCCGAAACAGGCGAGATACAATGGTGTTTAAACTATCTCTCGCTCGCTTTCTCTCTCTCTATATGCACGTGTGTGTGTGTGTGTGTGTGAGAGTGATAATAATCGTTTGAAAATATATTTTCATTTACTCACTCGTTAACAAACAAAAGATCGATCGGGGATGAAAAAAAAATGCAAATTATAATAATTATATGTGTATACATTACATGTTAATTTGTTGGTATGTTACGGCGTTCCAAAAGTTTTATCCGGTTGAATTATTCGTTTGTTACAGATAGAGAGAATAAATATAAAAGATTATACGAGGAGCCATAAAAATCAAGAAAGTAAATAAAGAAAGGCAGGGAATCATATTCAAGGAAAATAATCTATAGGGATCAGGCGCGGATCCAAGGGGGGGGGGGGCAAGGCGCAATCGCCCCCCCCCCGTAGACTCTTGTTAATTTTTTTTATTAGTATCGTTTTATAATTCTAGCTTTTATCTATGATACTATAGAAAGATAATTTAAAATGAAGTTGTAGCTATGGGATTTTTCGGTTTCAACATTTTTGATAACTAATAAAGATAAATACCTCTTTTTATCAAAGTACATATAATTGTTTTCACATATGTATTGCAGTTTGATTATTAAACGATACGTGAACCTTAAAAATTGATGGGTTACACATAATATAATATACCTACAGTATGGCTCTTAAATATCTCGAACATCTCCGTAGAGGACAATAAATTGTTCCGATAGCAGCCGCGACCGCCACGCGATTCGACATTTGATAAAGATATAAAGACAGACTTTATTGTTTTATTTTGGTGTATCGCAAACGATTTCCAATAAAACGTTTTGGAAAATATTTTATTATTCGATGCGACAAAATGAGGATTAAAGTTGTGTTGATTAAGATGGCCCCCTCCCCCGTAAATAAGTTCTGGATCCGCGCCTGATAGGGATTAATAAGCATGGGAAATATCACACTGGGAAATAAAACGCAGGCAAATGTTACACAGCACCGTGTTATTCGGTGCCGAATTTTTAACGGCAAATAGAAACACAACGTTAATAATTTAAAAAGAATTTAATATTTAATTAATCTATTTAAGACACGAAAACGCGCGTTCGAATCGTCTAGTACAACGACTGTGAACCTTTTCACGTCCCAGTGCCATCTACAAATTTTGAAAACGTTCTCGTACCGCTTGAAAAAAAGCCCTTTTAAAACGCAGTTATGTTAGTAAAGGAAAAGCTTTGATTTGGAAGTATAACAACTATGGATTTATATAACCGGGCCAAATGATGATCGTCTAATTTTTTTTTCTTAACCGTTTTCTTCACGTACCACTAATAGAAAAAATTTTTGGTTTGTCCACTTACCCATTTAAAATTTAAAAAAACTATAGATATATATAACTTGATTTTGAAGAATAGTTCACGTACATCGTTAAACTAGGTTAGGCGTAAAGTTTTACAAGTTAATTTAAGTATTATACATATTGCCAATGTTGAATCTTTCTAATTATTATAAATTGTTTATTAAGGATAAAATATAACATAAACCAATCAGCCGAGATTAACAGTTGAATAAATTCAAAATATTTTTACTTGAAACAAACGATCGTTTAGTCTTTTTAAAAATCAGCTTGACTTGAAACTACATTTACAACAAAATATATTACAGAATCACGAGTCGATTAATAATGGGTTATAAGTATATTGTTACTCATAGGTATTTCACTAATGCATCAATAATAGTAGTTTAATACGTGAAAGTTTTAATAAATTCAAATTATGCTGTTGCTATAGTGTTCGGTGGATAGACAAGATAACATTGCCCTACAATACACAACAAACGGTCATTAATCGTCACGATCAACGTTATTCCGATGTAAAACATATTTTGTATTTCCAATTTAATTTTTTTTTTGTATAATATTCTTTGGCCGTGACGTGCGACGGGGTGCGACAATGTACACACTTGCGTACTTGAATAACGTAAATGATCATCGGATTATACCGGTACCGTTCTGGGTCGGGTCGCCAAATATTTTTTTTTCAACTGTACGCCGATGATGTTTTCATTAGAATATCGTGATTTCGAACCCGTGTTAAAAACGATGATTTTCGTCGCAGCGCGTTTGTGAACGTGGGACGTAAAGGGAACAAAAAAAAAAAAAATCTCATTGTACGCGTCCCCGGGAAATGATCGACGTCGCGGTAGTGATGTTTTTTGTGCGGCGCAAACGCAGCGGTCGGTTTGGGGTGGGTGGGGGACGCGGGAGGACCGAGTACCACTTATATTTTTTCAAATATTCGACCCGTACCTCAATCATTTATTTGTTACAAAGAGGAACGCGGAGGACCGGTATTCGCCGATCGTCCACAGCCGACGCAACACGAAACAACACTCGGGTCGTGTTGACGAAACAAATGTGTATTATTCGACCTAACCCGCCGGTCACGGTAACGCGGCCAACGACGGGGTTTTCTCGCTATTTTCGTTTCGGTCCGACATGCCGCGAGTGAAGACGGACTCCGCGTCACGTTATTTTCCGCGCTCGAATGACGCGTAAACGTGACGGACGGTGATTTCGTCGGGCCTTCGGAGAGGAGAGACAGGCCCTACTAATTTTATTCCCCCCCCCCCCCCAATCGCGTTCCACACGGACACGTGCACGCCAGACCTATTAATAACCTAACCGCGTGATTCGTTTTTCTCCGCACGGCGTAAGTACACACAAACACATATATCACGTATAGAGAGGTACAAAAGTCGTCGTCATTACGTGCGCGTCGTCCGAATAACCGTCGTCTCCAGCGGCGACGGCGACGGCGTATTACCGGCGCGGGTCACGAGCCAGGCCGCGGCCATCGATCAACGGTCGTTTTTCCCGCACGGGAAATAAAATATAAAATAAACACGGTACGCGGTCGCGCGCACAACGACGCCGTACGCCACGACGATATTATTATTCCATTTGT
Source organism: Schlechtendalia chinensis (assembly GCA_019022885.1). Classification (NCBI taxonomy): domain Eukaryota; kingdom Metazoa; phylum Arthropoda; class Insecta; order Hemiptera; family Aphididae; genus Schlechtendalia; species Schlechtendalia chinensis. Next base: position 77,227,216 of record CM032339.1, read on the forward strand.
TTATTGCCGTTACCAGATTTTTTCCCCAGCTCGTTCTTTCGTTCTTCGCCGCCGCCGCCACCCGTCTTGACCGCGACGTCTTGACCGCGCGCCGGTCCGCCTACCGTCGTCGTTATCGGTTCGGTTACGCCGTTCATCGTCTCCCCTTCGACATTTCGTGCGCGCGTTACGTCCGGCGGTAAAATGATATTGGATACCTGACCGTTAAAAATCATCAAAACGTAAATGTCCGAATAGCAGTAGATAATTAGTCACTCGATGTTAAATGACCGAAATAGATAAAAAAAAAAAAAAACGATAGTCAAAATCAGCTGTCGCACGTCTTAACATCATAACCATTACGTCTAATATTGATTTGGTCGAATTATGATGTTTATATCGAAAATCTACTAATTATACGATCAAAAACAAGTGTGCATTAAGCAAAATAATAATAAAAAGCTTCTTGTGACCTTCGAGTGCTGTAGCAATAATATCGGCCTACCGTCCACCAACGGGTGTCGAAGTCACGGTGTTAGTAAACACGACTTTATTGGATCGGTCGACTAAAACGAACTCGAGTACAAATAATAATCACGACTTCAGAACGATAATGCACGCGTCCCTCCGCTTGTCTCGAGCCACTTCGACCATCGCGTACACGCGAAAAAATGCGGACAAACTAAATCGTATATAAATGTGTATTTTTTTATTATTCATTATTTCCCCCGCGTCGCCTTGTAAAACGTACCACCCTGGACCGATTCGTGGCAACGGTTCCGACTACGAACTCCAATAGTCCCGTTGTTCATTAGCAACAGGTTATCGGGTTTTTTTCTCGTCGTACACGTAGAATTACGCAAAAAGACGACCGCGACAGAACGACGACGTTCCATAACACGGTGCGTCTCTACACGATGTCATGTGCGCTCGGACGCGGTGCAACAACCGTTCGGTCCGTACGCAATACCAGAAGTTTTATGCGTCCGGTTCTTTTTTATTATTATTATTATTCGTTTGGTTTTTATGGGTTTTGCGTTTTTCGACCACGCGACGACGACACGTTTTCGAATTGACAATGTACAAAAGGACGAGACCGCGAGCGGTAACGACGCAATCGAAAACATCGCGCGGCGCCATCATAAAACACGCGTACGGCCGTCGTCGTTCTTCAGCTGGTGGTACAGAAACGTCCACGCGGTCGTATAACGTAACGACAACGTAAAATATTATATTCCAATTATCGTTTTTGTGTTTCTTCCGTTTCCGACGAAACAGTAAAAACGTTCGTGTTCATAAGTATTCGCAGAAAAATAAACGATAATAACAATCACGATTGTTATGGTTGTTTTCAGAGACGACACGCACGTTTCAATATCCGAACTAAAAACAGACGCAAAAAAAAAAAAAAAATAAGAAAAATATTCCTTCGCCTTCTCTCCGAACGATATACCGGCTCGGTCGTCCTTGTCCTCGTCATCCGCTTCTTCACTCGACCACAACACCTTCACGCGCGCCATACACCAACTCATATCGTGGCGGCGAGTATACAAGGGTTCGGGGGGTCGGTTCCACACCGTGATTGCTTTTTTTCTCATTCCAACGGCAAAAGAAAATTCGATTTTATATAATTCAATCGAATACTGGACATATCATTACGAAAACAAATATAAGAAGTATTAATTTTCTCGACTATGAACACCAGATAAAATAGTTATGAACGGATATTATACTACGGAGTCGGTTTGAACATAGACCACTTTTCAAGTTTTCACTGTGATACTGACCTCTTCCCACCACACCCATTCAGAAATGATATCTACGCCACTGTTCACGTCCGTCCTTGTCCGTGACGACACACAATAAATCCACAAATTAACGATAATGTTCATAACAGACGCGTGCTAAGTTGTGTCACACCGGCCAACAAATAATTATAGTCTCTCCACGGGAGCAGATGAACTCGTGTTGAATTCGAAAAATACTTATTTGATTTTCGTGTAATAGTTATTGAAACGAATTTGAAATACGTTTGCTTCCATCGTTCACATACGCGAGGTCGATTCTTTAGGTGTATATTCTCCACAAACGTATTATGTTCATCTTCCTCTGTGATTGTATGTCGTCCTCGTATTTTATCCGACTGACCAACTCGTATATAATATTATTTTTTTCATTTTACATTTTTTCGAAACCGGTAGTAATAAACACACATATACAACAACTTTTATATTTAATCAACGTAATATTCGATGGCTTTTTGTGTGTTTTATATATATGTATAATAATTTTTGTTTTATTTCTATTCGTTAATTATTTTATTTCCCTTCTTTTTTATTTCTTTATTTTTTATTATTATTATTTTTTACTCTTTAATTATTTTTTATTTATTACATATATTTATTTTCAAACCGTTGATTTGATACGCCACGCGAACAATATCCAAACGTGCAACACGACAATAAATATTTGTTTTCGAGACCATTTCTTCGTGCCCGCCCCAACGATAAATACGCCCCTGGCCGCCGGCAACATTTACTTGGCCGATTTTACCGCGCGATCCGTCACAACCTAACGCGTCTGCCCAAAACACGATTTGACTGCCGAGTGACCGATGACCTCGCGTGGTCACGACTCGAGGTCAACCGGCTACCTGACACACGCAACCGAAAAGCGGAAGCCCCGACTGCACAAGAGAAACCGGCGGAAAACGTCCAACCGGCGCTCAACCGGTACCGCGGGCGAGTCCCCGGCCGGGTCGGCTCCCCAGGCCCCTCGGGCACAATCCTCTGTCGCGAACAGGAGTTATCTGTGCGGTAAAAGCCCCGCGAGCTAGACTAGACGCCGGGCACGCGTGACGTCCGAGAACATGGCCACGCGTCGTGACACTCGGGAATCGTCCCCGGTGCGCCTCTTGTCGCCAGGGTAGCGTCGGCACGCCGATAGAGCGAACCTACGCCGAAGACGGTCTGACGCGGTCAGACTGACTAACCGACCTAGCGGGGCGAGTAACGGTTCGAGCAACGAACGAGGTACGTCTACGATATTTATAGTATGGAATTTGTATGAATTCGTATGATCATTTACAGAATTCGTATGCGATCATAAAAAACACTTGGGAGGCTGACGTGACAAACCTATGCTAATATAATAAACGGACTGAACACGTTTGATACACACATAACGCTAACTATATTTTTCAGATGACTTATTGGTTTAAGGATTAAAATTAAATAGTTTTTGTTAAAAATACGTCTTCGTTGTTCAAGCGTACATAATAATATCTCACCGTGCACTATTGTATTTGATTGTTGACCGCAGTCTGATAATATTGCAGTCTTCATCGGTCGATATATAATAGTTTTATTAGTGTAATAGATTGTGTGTGTTAAATCACCGTCGTTCACTCCCGCGTCATTTTTTTTTCTGTTAAAAAGCAATTTTAACATAAAATTCAAATCATCATGGAAACACCGGTAAAATAAGTGTCAGAAACCCCCCCACCCAAATGTTTTTTTTTTTTGTTTGATATTCCGGTTAAAACAATCGCGTACGAATTCCATACTAAATATCTGTGCAAAAAAAAAAAAAAAAATGATATCGAAACGGTTCAAAAACGGGGGTGGGCTGCCGGGGGTGACGTGCGCCGAAGATTGCCGACGCGGACGGGACGGAGCTCCAAACGATCGCGCCGCGCGAAGAAACGCTCGTTGTCCGGCAAATTCCTCGGCGCGTTATTTCACACGGGCATTATTTGCGTGGGATTTTTTAAAAATTTTTTCATAACCCAACGGGCAAACCGCGCGACGGGACCGGGAATGATGCTCGCGTGGTTCCTGTATTCCCGGACGGTTTCGTGTGTGTGTGTGTAATACATACGACAATACTCGGATGCGGACCGCGAAACGTACGCGCACACCGAACGGGTGTCGCGATCTGTCCGCGTTGTGTCGCGATCACGGCGGCGACCGGTACCGAATCGGTTCATATCGATCGATCGTGTTTTCGCGATTTTTCGTACGCCGCCGCAACGTTCCGACAACCGGTGGCCGTTTTGGTCCTTTGCCTAGGGGGGGGGGGCAGGGCCGGCCCAAGGTATTTTGACGCCCCGGGCAATTTTTTGAAAGGCGCCCTTAAACAAATTCTCTATAATAATTATGATTATAAAATCGTATAATCTATAAAAAAAATTAAATAACAAAATATTCTGTCATGGATAATTTAGTCGTTTAGATATATTATTGTCAATTTGAATAAATGTTACACTAAAATTTATAAAATATTTTTGTATTAAAAGCGCCCTGGGCAACCGCCCGGTTCGCTCGTATCTTGGGCCGGCACTGGGGGGGGGGACCAATATTTTTTGATATACGTATATATATATATATGTACTTATAAAAATGTTCACGTTCCGATGTCATTTTCTAGGGAACGTCGTATCCATTTCGTAAAATATTGTTTAACAAGGAAGTTATAACCGTTTTACATTATTCGTTCTTTCGTAAAGCTGGTAATTTTTTTTTTTTTTAACGATATTTTACAAAAACGATATGACATTCCCTGAAAAATATTGTCCTTTTCAAAATCGGTAATAGGTGTTTCAACACTAATTCTGACGTAGACACCCCCTCCCACCACATTTACCGTTTCGCGTACTGTAATTTTTTCTATATTTCCTATAGGATAGACGGAGACAACAAATACGGGTGAATCCCCAGCTCACTCCTTTTTGATTCTCCTTTTTGTACACCTGCACGATGGATCCTTTGTCCGTAATTCCGCTCATCCCCTCTTCGATTGTCCTGTCCTATCCCATAAACGTGTCGTATTCTTGAAAATTTATTTACTTCTTACAACATTCCTTTTTCATTTCCTTATACCATGTTCCATAACCCAAACGTTTTCCTGATCCTTTCCGTTCTAAATTTTTTCTTTTCCGTAGGATTTTCACTTTAATTTATATATATATATATATATTTCTCTTCTCTTTTCCTTGTTTTATTTTGTATTTTGCGTTTATTTAGTTGTTATTCTATTATTATTTAATGGTTGAGATAAATATTATTTTTTTTTTTTTATAATGTCTCTAATAAAATAAAAAAAACATTAATTTCTACTACAGTCGAATTTATTATTTAACTTATTTAACTTCAAACTAACCGAAAAACGACAACGCGTACCGTCAAAAATTAAAATGTAAAACGTCTGGGGGGGAGGGCCATGCCCCCCCCCTTAAACGGCGCCCCTGTCCGGTCTACGTTGGCCGTCTCGCGTTGACGTCGGGTGTCAATCGGCGGCGCGTCAATTTTCATGCCGTTGTTTAACAACGATAAATCGATGGACTCGACGACACGCCGGTCCGTTGTTTCGTTATTTATTTATGGCGAGAGACCGGCGAATAGGAAACGGGGCTCATGGCATGTCGTGCGACGTCGTTCCGCGTAAGAAGAACAGTCTACGACAGACGGTCGTCGGGAGGGACCGGAGAAACGCTCGGCCGACCCCTGCGGCGCGCGTTTTCGTGAAACTCCCGAGCCGCGGACGTGCAGTTTGCGAAAGCGTTTCACGGTAGCAATACATGCTAATTTCATGCTAAGCATTAGCATCAGAAAACCATGAACATTTAAATACGGAGGGGTCGGCGAACGCGTTTTCTTGGACAACGATGTTTGACGGCAGGGGCGGACTGACAGGGCGGGTAAGAGGCCATACCTCTAGAGGCCCTTTAGACATTTTGTACTTGGGCCTTAAGCTATTTGTTTCATTATGGCCTATTGGCTTACACAAAATAATACGCTTAATAGAAAAATTATTACGATATTCTAAAAGATTTTTAACACGAGTATTTGTTATCTTTCACATCTATCACACCGTAATCGTTGCCAAATGTCGATAACCGAAATCGAAAAATCAAAATTTTTGTGAATTATTTCACACTTTTTTTAGTTCATTTTTTTCGAAGTCGGTTTTATTTTGATCCAATAATTTTTTTTATGATACATTATCAAGTTATTTATTTTATCAAGTCGCTTGCTTGTATTAACTACGTTAGTTTAAGGCGTCCTAAAAACTTACCCACCTGGGCCTTCAGAGTCTCAGTCCGCCCCTGTTTGACGGTGTAGCGTGTTAAAAACTTCGTGCGATTTCACGCTTGTTTCGAAACAAAAAATAACCCACGGCCGTTTAGAGTGTTCGTGAGAAAAAGTGCTTTTTCGAGTGGACTGTAACGTGGCGAACGCCAAAATTGTTTTCTTGCGTTAAAATAATCTATTCGCGATACCCGTATAAAACTGCTTTCAATCGTATTGTTCAACGGGAAACGGATTGAATCGATATTTTTATTTTTTTCTATTTTTAGGTATTGAAAAAACTTCGCCATAGAATTCACCTAAGAATCTGTCTCCGGCGGCGGCGTATACCAAATTGCTGTAATGACACAAAACAACAATTGAAACGAGAAACTCGCAAAAATAACACGCTTCCAAGGTTCGCGTATTTAAATTATCTTCGATTTACATCCGAACGTCTGTCACAAACACACACCAATACGAACGACACAATGTGTTGCACGCAAGCAAAGAATATTGATATAACGCAACTGTTGTCGCGATGAAAATTTCCAAAAGCCTCAAACGAATACTCTACGTTCAGTCATTATCTTGAGTATTATTCCAATGAGTAACAAAAAGCAAAAAATGATCAAAACGGAAAAATGTACAGAACAAGTATAATTCAATTAGTTAAAAAACATATATATATATTTAAATATAATCCAGAATATATATATCACTAAATATTTATAACTATTCAACTCTTAGTAATTAATTTTCACTATTTTGATTATTCGGAGAAAAATGTTTTAAGTAGTACTGAATTCTAAACTAGATACATAAACTATTTATAGTAGTGCTGTGAACCATCGCAAAGTTCGTCGAAATAGAGTTAAAACTTGACCGGATTTAGTTACGATCAAATTGTCGGTCATTTGAGTTTTTGTTTTTTTTTTTATAAATTTATCATCTATATACAACAACTTTTCTATATGCAAGAAAAAAACTACTAGTCATATAAAACTCAATATTATCAATTATATATATATATAAGTAAATGTGTCAACAATACACCATTAGTTTAATCGTCAAGAATAACGAATATTATCAGAGTATTCCCATTTCCGAACTGAAAGACTTTTCAGCAGAATTGCTTTGTATCTTTAATTTTTTTTTTTTTTTGGCGATAAAAGAATGGGCGTAATTCTTTTTTTCCCTCCGATAATGTCGAATTTTTGTTCTTGCTTAACCAATGGCTTTGGGCTTTCTTTATTATCAAACAAATTGTTCGGGATGAGACCATCTTTCTCGGACTCTGGCACGTTACAGTCCGTTTCTGAACATAATCTAATCAAAAAATAATATCAATCAAAACAGTCTTTTTGCCAAAGAAAACAGTGATAAAGATAACTATTACGTTTCCAAGCAAGTGGTTTTTGCTTTTTGACTTTGTGGTGTCATAAAACTTGTTATTTTTTTTACGGAAGACTTTAAGGTCGGTTTTGAAACATCATTTTCTAAATTCTTAGGATATTCAACCCCATATTTGTCAAAGTCCTTCTTGTTAACACACCTAGATTAACATATATTTTTTTATTACATTCAAATTGTTAATTAAAAATTATATTACCATGGTGCAACATTGGTTGATTTTGTCGCAATATTTTTTATTGTTCTTCTAGCAGTAGATAAAGAGATTGAGTTATCGTTTATATTTTGACCTCCTTGAATGAGTTTTTCCATAAAATTCTTCGCAACCATTTTAATACCATTTGTATTACCGTGTAAAAATGTGATCAAATCGGGAATGACTAAAACAAAGCACAAAAAAAAAAAAAAAAAAACATTGTTAATTACTTACCAACACATAAAATTATTATTAACAAATAGTTTCTTTTAAATTTGCTAGATTTTTGTATAATTAGTACCAATATTGTAATAGGCACTCTAAAAATGCTAATGGCAGTTTGTATTTGAATTTTAGAAAACAGTAAATTACAGTTTTTACTTCATAAGAATATTTAATGTATTCAATATATTTTTATATAAATACTTGAATCTGGAAGTAATATCTTTTTGGTTTCTGATGTAACTCCATTCTTAGGCGAGTCTACTATGGTCGATGCTTCCGTTACAATTGGTTCTTCATCGTCCCAAATACAACGATATTTTAACAGTGTATCAGCTACAGACTTGCTCACTGAAATTTTATTTTTGCAATAGTACAATGATGAAAAATATATTTTATTCAAATGTCTATACAATTTACCATTTTCTGGGTTAGTTATATCATTTGGTATCCATATGCAACCAACTAGCCTCGGTTTAATACGTTCAGTTTTTTTCTTGATTTCTGCTTCAAATTCTTCACCAAGGAGCTTAAGTTTTTCTTTTTGTACTTCTTCAGACTTCAAAAGACAATAACAATAATATTAATACGATAAATATATATATATATGTATAAACTAATTTAATTTAACCCAATAAAATTATATGCTTACATCACTATCTTTATCTTGACCTTCTTCATCACTAAGGTATCCATGTGGTACAAAGACATCATTATCAACTTCATATTCATCTTCTGGCTCTTCTTCTTCATCTGTGACGAGTATACTTTCACCTGGATCTTCTTCTTCCCACTCATCATCAGAGTCAATTTCATAGTCAAACATTACCTAACAAAAAATATAATTCAGTAATAAGAAAATAAAACATATTTTTATTAATATAAATAATAATTTATACCTTATCACAAGCAAAAGGTTTTCTTGGTTTTACATAAAGACTTTTTTTTCTCCACGTACCCCAATATGGAGGACGTTTATTTTCATTAAACTGTAACAACTTCCAACAGTATTTTTGAGAATTGTTTTTTAAACTAGTAACATTTTTTTTATTTACATCCTTTTCTTCATTTGTTGAACCAGTTTCTAAATAAACGTTAACAAATTTAATCATTTTTCTCAAACGAGTCATATTTTTTATATAATATATAAATAAAAATATCTACCAATAATTATGACGTCTGAATCATCTTCAACTTGAATAGGCCAAGTTGCTTCAGATTTAGAAGGTATATGTTTTTTAGTTTTTAATAAGCTTAAATACAATGAGTCTTTACTCCTTTCACATTTACTAATGCATTTCTCCAGATTTGTTTTTCCATCACTATCCAAATATGCTCTACAAAAAGGTGCTATTTTCATATCTTGTTTAGTCTGTAAAATATAATTTTAAAATTAAATATTTATTTGTTAAAATAATTATAGATATTTTGTATCAAATTACCAAATAATATACATAATAAAAATATATATATAGTGTCTCACAAAGAATTTACTATTTTAAATTATTGGAAAAAGGACAGACTCAGTCTACTGCTAACATTTTAAATGTTAAGACCAATTTACATTTTTAATACATTATAGTACTCTTGTTAATATCATACGATAAATAATATTTTTCATCATTAATGTAAAAAAAAAAAAAATAATAATTACATTTTATAAACATTACTTATAATTCATCAAACATTATTGAAAATATTTAAACTGTTTATTAAAAATTAGCTCCGAAATAAGAATTGAATAAAACTATTCACATATGAGTATGTAAATAATTTTATATCACTGAAATACAAAACCTTTGTGAAATACTTTGTTTAATGTATGTTATACAATATACCTATATGCAAAATATATACATTTTTCATGTACATTCAACAGTTATCTACATGATTATTACCTCTCTTCAATACTTTGGCAATTTGTTTTGAATGAATACTTTTTCAACATTTATAGTTTATTTAAATGTGTTTGGTACTTGTAAAATATGGTGAATTAGCTATTCAGTATTTGTATTTATTTTTAAAAATGAATAACTTGGGTAAATGTTATAGATAAATTAAGGAGATAGAATATGAAATAACAATTTTTGAGCACAGTAATAACTTCATAGATTTACATACTGGTGCTCAAACACAAACAATTGAGTGTCTATGAAAACAAATGAAAGTAAAAGATGATATAAGATCACACTATTACTAGCCTACTACAAAGACAATTACAAAAATAATTCATAAATCCCACCAATGTTATCCAGAATATTCTATAAAACAAAAGAAAATTTGTTTTGTAAGATAATTATCGTTCAGTTACATATTTAAATGAAATAAAAAAAATGTTAAATTAGACTTCAAAAAAATAAAAGTACCTATTAGAATATATACAAGTCACAATTTTAATTTAGATACTAGATTGCATGTGTTCTGGAAAATATAAGTTCATACCAATTTTTAAAAAAAATATACTTTGATATACTAAAAATAACGATTTTACCTGAAAGGGCATGAAATAAGTTTTTTGTTCTTGATCAATGAACTCTTCATCCTTTTTAGAAATATCCAAATTGGAACATTTTTGTTTAAAAAACCCTACAAATGCAGCTTTAACTTTTTCATTTTTTTTCTTTTCCATTTCTTCTCTAAAAAGTTTTTCTTCTTTTTGTTTTTCTTTTTCTAATTCTTTTGCTTTTCTTTCTTCTTCTTTTTGTTTTTTCTCTCGTTCTTTTTCTAACTCTTTAACTTTCTTTTCATCTTCTTTTTGCTTTTTTTCTCGTTCTTTTTCCAACTCTTTGGTCTTTTTTTCATCTTCTTTTTGCTTTCTTTCTCGTTCTTTTTCTAACTCACGTAAACGTTTGGCTCTAAAAATTAAAACATTTAAATATTTCTAATTATAATATAAAGTTAAATACATTGAACAAAACTACACATACTCAATTTCAGAAATTCTTTTTTGTTCTTTTTCAAGTTGCTTTAATCGTTGTTTTTCTTCGCGGACTCTTTCTTTTTCCTATTAAGACAAAAATTTATAAATTAAACTGTCAATAATATAATAATAATATATAGGATAACTAACTTGTTTTTGTCTCAGTCTTTCTTCTTGTTTTTTTGCAGATGTTGGTTTAGTTGTTTTTTTGGAAGATGGTGTAGTGTTTTCCAGTTGATTACAATCTGAAGTAGAATTCACCGACGTATTACTCTGAGTAATTTCCGAGTATGAATTATCAGAATCAATATCGACATCAATAATATTTTCATCAATTTTTATAATGTCCACATCAATTATTTTGTTATCAGTCTTCTCAATCTTGTTTTTTTGTGAAGATATTATCGAATTATGAGATTGTTTCATACCAGCTACCTTGTTAACATCATTTTCACTTTCATTCTAAACAAAAAAAATTGGGTGTATCAAAACGTACATAAAATATAAATTTCTTTTTGCCATAAATAATTAAATAATGACTAATGATTAAAACACATAAACATTAATATTATAGTTTTCAAAAAATTATGATAGCATAAGATCATCAAATTATTATTTTTAATTATATTTCTAATATTTTTAACTATACTAATATGTAAATATAAAGTATGAAATAAATCAATTAATTTTTGTATTCAGACTTTGTTTTACAAATAGTCAAATTAAAACTAAGTTTCATGAAAATACATATACCTAGTTTTTAATCAGAAATTATAAAAAACCAAAACTAGGCAAGTAATTTCCTTTGGTCAACTGATTTAAATTATATATATATATAAATATGCGTGTGTGTTTTAACTAATTAACTATTAAGTTAAATAATGTTAATTTTGTTTTGTTTGAAGAACTAAACTAAATTTAAATAGCATTATTACATGAACACAATTTTGCACAACTAAAAAACCTACTTATCAATTAAAAATATATACATGTTTTTCATATTTATAAATATCAACTTGGTAAACAATTTAAAGTTATCTATAATATAAAAATTGTAGATTAAATTAAAACCCATAGCATAACTATAGCATTTAAATCAAAAATAGATAATAAATAAATCAAATAAATGTTTTAAAATACAAAATATTGTTTGTTCAGATAAGTTATGGGAAAAAGGCATTGATATAAACTATTTTATATAATTACTATCAATGTTTAGCATAGTACAAAATAACTCATCAAGTGGATTGGCATATCTCGGTAATGCTTAACTCAATAAATTAAAAATTATACAAATAATAACTCGGTAGTTATCTAATTACTTTACATTTAAATTGGCGCGTTTTGAATTTTATGTATTTACCGAGAGCAGCGTTCAAATTAAAAACAATACGATAACAACACCCTGTTGCTGTTGTTGTTGTTGTTGTTATTACCTGGGATGTGTTTTTATTCTGGTCGTCGGATTTAATAAAACACTTGGTTCCCCCGTTGAGCAGTTCGACCTTAGGACTTATCGTTCGCGTCGCGATCGTCGGCGAGCCGCACAGTTTACGTTTACGGGTATTGGAACCGACGTCGTCCCCGGGCGCGTTGACCAGTTTGAACGGCAGCGTCGGCTGTATCAACTTCTTGGCAGACATGTTGGCCGTCTTGCCGTCCGACACAACTACGACGGACGGATCACGAATGTCGTCCAAACCCGAACGGTATGATTTTTATATCATCGACGGCGCGCGGCGACGATTACGGACCGTACGGCACTAGCGTAGAAAGAAAATCACGACGACAAGACAAAAGGCATACGCGACGAGGCGGACCAATTGTTGGTTGTTACCGCGTAGCTGGGAAAACGAGAATTTGTTTACCTTATCGGGTAAGATTTTTAACCTAAAAATGCATCTTACCGAGAAGAGAAATGGCGCGAAACGAACACGTCCGCCTGGAGTAGAAAACATTTCGGTTTCTCCGCCATGTCAGTGGCAGCTGCACGCGATTGTGTCGTTTGAAATACGTACGGAACCCGCGCAAAATCGTGTCCGTGCATGCGCGTAGTAGTTATCCATAAATGTCTCGAGCAACAGTATCGCTAATTTCTAACCGTCGTGTTTGTTAACCGACACAGTGCCGTAACGGCCGTTGGTATTGCGTTGGCGTTTGATATTTTCTCTAAACATTAAGTCGATTTATTTACTTCGTCCGTACCCGTTTGAGCGCATACGAAGTATAAGTGTAAATCTCATTGGAAATAAATTCGCAACGTTCATCAAACTATTGCAAAATATACGTACATTACGTAGTTCAGGTTCAGCCGACGGCGGGAACCACGGTAGTACACTGATTCCGTGACCTAAGTCCAAGGTTTATGTGACGCATCGTGCGATTGTTTTTCGAAATCGTTTTGAACGAAACGAACTCCGTTAATGTGCTTAATCTGTAATTGACACATACGTATTTCGGTGGACGTATGCCACGATCGGACGTGTATTAATCGTCACTATAATGAATAATACGGCAGCAACTCGATCGGATGGAAACTACTACCGAGATCATACCTTGGTGGCTTGGTCGGACGACGATCGCCGTTGTTTTCACATACGAAAATACGATAATACGAAAACGCGTTCGGACGGGTAAAACGAAAGAATAACATTCTTCGACGTTAACACATAGAGTTTGGGTGTCCAGAGAAACGACAAGTAGACGGATCAAAAATGTCCAAACGTCGTATATAGTTAGGAGTGGTTGGGACGTACGAGGACACACCAACAACAGAAGTCGACCGACTGTCCCGGTGATGGGACACCGAGCCGGCCTGCTTCGTCGATGAACATGTACAGTATTTACAAAGAATTTACTTTATTGTGTATACAGTTTTGAAGTCCAACCTTTATCGACATAAATCGTACAGATTTAAATCACGACATTCGAATCAGGATATCACTAGAATATAGTTTTAAAAAATGTATGGTGGTGACGAAATCTAGAAAAACACCAATTACAATTATTATATATATATATGTATGTGTGTGTGTGTGTGTGTGTTCTTTGTAATTTTACAATAAATGAAATATTAGTTAGTATAAATGGAGCATAATTAATTATATTTTTAACTTATTGTTCAACATAATTAAATTTTTCGGCCTTACTTTTGAATAAAATATTATTTTGCAGTAAATTATAATATAATAAATACGTTATACATCAAATGCACTTGCAATTTTTGTATCTATAAAATTTATATATATATATAAGAGAACCCTGATTTACTGACTGATCTATCAACGCACAGCTCAAACCACTGGACGGATCGAGTTGAAATTTAGCATAAAGATAGCTATTACGACGTAGAATCCGCTAAGAAGGGATTTTTCAAAATTTAACCCCTAAAAAGGTAAAAAAGGGTAAAATGGGTAAAAATGGTAGATATAGAATATGTAAAATACTAAACACTGGGGCAAACGAAATTGCACGACATACTTATATAGGTAGCCTTCTATATGTCTAATGTCTACTAAAGGTTTCAGGACAATAGGATTTTCAAACGCAAATACGGTACAACAAATATATAATACGATTATGACATTAAACGTTATGTAAAAATATCTAAAAATAGTGCCACCAATTAACTGCGGTCTGTAAATCTATAAACTACGAAACGGAATGCGTTTGTTACCTCTATACACACACACACACGTGTGTGTTGCTAAAAAAATTTTATTGGTCTTAAACAAACGAGAACGTAAATGTATGTACAGGAAACACCTGTTTTATATTTGATTTGCTACATGATCGCGTTCAACTTGAACCGTTCGGCTTATATTTATAGAACGCAATATAATCGTGAAATCGCTCACGCGCCGTGGCCGTCGTGCAACAACGTACTCCGAAAGAAGATCTAAAAAATTCTAACGGGCACATTTTTAAACGTCCGAACAAAATGCGCTTCGCCGGGTAGAGCCGCGAAGGGGGAACACACATTCGATCAGGCGTTCTAAATAATAATTATAATAAAATCAACAGACGTATATACAAGCTATGTACACCGTACGCGTAATATAATAAGACGTACGTACACAAGTACGAGGGTGAGCTAATAAAAGTAATGCGTTTTAACGTGTAACTTTGAAACTATTACGTACGAATTAATGAATTAAAAACACATGTGTAGTAAATCGTACAGTGTTTATTTGCATACTATTATTTTTCAGCATAACTGCCTTCTAGGGCGATACGTTTTTATCAACGCTGAACCGGTTGACGAATTCCGTCCAGATAAATGTATTCAGTTTGAGCATTTTTAACCGTCGTTTAACTGCAGCTTTAGAATTTCTTCGTCAGAATTGAATTTTACGCCCTCGAGAAGTTCCTTAAGCCTCGGAAACAAAAAGACCAAAAACAAATCGCCCGGTGCCAAATCTGGAATGTAGGGTGGATGTGCAATGACTTGAAATCCCCGCATCAGTAACCGTCACTGGCCGCCCACTTCGATCCTGATCAGCAATAACGGTCTTTCCGACTTAAAAAACCTTTAGCCCGTAATAGCCAACGACGGACAGGACTAACATTTTCTGCGACAAGGAATTCAACGACGACACGCTGTTTGGACCGCACGCCGGGAGATGCCGTCATTATAGACGATAAACCAATAAAACAACCACTTTACAACTGTCGCGTCTACGCACACACTAAGCCCAGAACATAAGCTATTGAATGCTCGACAAATGAAAATTTCGTCGTAAGGTTTAAAAATAGTTACGAGACCAGAGGCATTACGCGTGTCAGCTCGCCCTCGTATGTACATCAATACACCGTTGGATACGTACCGCGTATTAACCGTATTCTCGGACACCCGTCCAGACTTCCGAGTCGCTGTGTTGTCATAGGTTGGGTAAGGTTATTATTATTTTACGAATTGGTTTCGTTGGGAGCCATTCGGGAGACGGCAGTGCGTGTAGAACTGCGCTACAGTAATGTTAACAGCGCGAGTGTCCGCGTCCAGTGGAGGATTATCAAACATTTTCTGGCTTCCAAAAAAAAATTGTACAACAAATTAATATTAAAAAAATAGTATTTTCGATACTAGAACATGGATAGACACTATAGGGTGTCTGGGGAGAGGGGCTACAATACCCCTAGCCCCTCCATCCGCGCGACCACCTGATTACTTTGGTCTTTATTCTTTTGGCGCGAAGTTAACAGCGTACCGTTTTCGACTAGTCGAAAAAATTAAATTATTTGTAGAGCTCGGGCACGTTTTTTTGTTCCGACCCCCTCAACTGCGACACGCGGACTTGAATACGTCTGTCAATTTGTGATCTGTTCACGAATTTTTCAATTCGGACAGTTCCGTTTCGCGTATACCGGCAGGTCCGTGCCGAACGCCGATACGTATGTACCAGCCCCAATTTTTCATAAAGATTCGTACTATACATTTTTTAATGTGAGTACAGTAATACAGAACTGTGGGGGGCAAAGCTCCCCACACCCCCCTCTGACAAACTTCTATGATTATACTATTAAATACAATGTATTGAATAAAACATTGTAACCACTGATCAGTACCATGAAAACACAAAAACCACCGCTGATATCAGATTCACGATAGTAGATTATCGTCAATGATAAGTGATAACTAATAGAAAAACTAAAAAAATATTCTTTTTAAAAAATTTGAATAATGTGTACTGTATAGGTACTACCTACTATCTAGCCAGTAGTCTTATTTATTAGTATTTAGTAGGTACACACTTCTCGAATCCGTAGTGCACACTTTTAATTTCGGATTACACACTCTGTGTCGGGGTTCACTAAAAAATAGGGCCTGGTATGTACCGTTGTGCCAAGATCGAGTCAACATTTCACGCGCGACGCGTCGAAAATATTAATACTATCCAAACCAATACCGGATTGAAATGCAACGCGTTTTAATATACAGCTACCAACAAATTACAGACAAAAGTAAACCGGTGAAATTGTCGCCGCGTACGATGAAAAAAATGTCAATAATTTGCACGTTTAAAAATTAACAAAACGATAACATTTTAGCGTCGAAGGCATTATTTTAACAGTTGTTAAACAGTCTGAACAAATCATTAGTTCCAAACCAACAATATTTTTCGAAGCGCGTACAGTTTTGCACGAACCGTACAACTTTTGCGCAAAACGAATTTTTTTAAAATTTAAATTCATTGCAGGAACAACTTTTTGTATTTCGGAACCGAACGCCGCGTGTGACACTGCGGATGGCTATATTTTCCATTATGCGTAAATGTCGACATTGGCAGAAATCTCGATTGAATGGAAAAGACGTTATACACGTTTGAGAATTGCATTGATTTCGCGTGTTACCACCGGGTGACATGTCAAACGTTACGAAATCGGGTCTCGTTAATCCGAACGGGATCGGGAAAAGGGGTCGTTCCGGGCACACCCGTGACTTTATTCAAAACCGGTTTCCTCGCGATTTAAACTTAAAAAATTAACTTTTAAAAATGTATTGTTTTGTGATAAAAATACGGTCTCGATATGACACTGTGTAGCTGGGGGGGGGGTCCCTTGATCAATCGGTCAATTTAATCGCTACCGGGGACTCGTCACGCGGGGCCGTTTTTCGTGCACTAATTTCGAGAAATTACTATGAAACACGGCCAGCGCGAAACGATCGCTGCGCTGTGTGACACACGACCGACAAACGTAATCGACGTGTGCTTAGACGTGGTCTAAGCCGACAGCACACGGCATTGGCGTGCGCAGACATTTAGTACGGAGTGTGCCACGAAGAAAATGCGCCGCTTTTCCTTAAACGTGCCTTATAATCCCCCACAATTCCCCCCACCAAAAAAAAAAATAAAAATTAGAAGAAATTTAATGCAAAATATCAATTATAATACAAATCATATGGTCACTGCTAACGGCAGTGATAAGTAATATCACGGTTAGTGGTCGCCGGTTGGTTTATTTTATTGGGTACCTACATTTTTTCATATATATCACGAGTCATGTGTTAGCATATTCTGTAGCTTAAACATCAAACAAAGACCCGGAACGAATAAAAGTCGTATAAAAAAATATGGTCCACGGGATGCGCCACGGCACACCTGGCACACTCCGTGCCGCACGCCTATGCGTACGCGTACTACAACACACTACAGTGATGGGCGTAGTCTGGACGTTTTCGATAATCGAGAGAATCTCTCGAAAAGTCACTAGACATTTAAATCATTCATTCGTTTGATAAAAATAATCGACTATTTGTAACGATCGAGTGGCTCGAAATATGCACCTACTAATAGTAAATAAATAATTTCATTTTGCTTTGGTTATTTGTCGGTGCAATATTATTGATTTAAATTATAATTTAGGAACAATTTATGTACCATGTTAATATTGCATTATTAGTAGGTGTCTTAAATAAAAAGACACGAGATTTTTTTTTTTTTTTAACAGTTTAATAATTACTGTTATAATAATAATAATAATAATAATATAACAATTTCTCGATTTTTCCGGTTTGTATCTAAATCGTGAACAATAACTAATCAGGCCGGCGCGCCGAGAAGAGGAAGTTCAGAACGGGATTCCAGGCCCGCGGGTCCAGGCAACCGGGTCGAGAACAGGAGGGAAATTTCACTTTTCTATACATATATAACATATATTTTAATTTTTTTTAAATGTTTGTATAGCTAATAATAAGTTGTAAAAAATGTGTTCGGGAAAAAAGGAGGGTAAACATTTGAAATGTATAATGTATAACGTATGTATTGAAATAAACAAGGCGGCTTGTTGGAAAGTGAAGCGTAAACAGTTCCCAGGGAGTCGTCGGTGACAAGGCCGTGTTTCGGGGGGTTTTAGGAGTTCAACCTTCCCCCCCCACTCTCCAATATTTTTAATAGTTATAAAAAATTGAATTTATAAACCGAATTATTAATGTGAAGACGCACTACTCACACAACACACGTCAACCCGCGTTTAAACACAATTCGATCGTACACAACATAATCTAGTATTTAAATCTATTAGTTGAAAACATACGATTCGGTTTTAAACGCCACCCATCCCCCGAAAATGTGATGTGGTGGAAAAAGCGGGGAATCGGAAAGCGACTATATAGGCGGAGAAAACCTAAATACGCCACTGCCTATAATCCATCCGTACACATGATTTTTGTAAAGTGGACCTGCCAAATCGTATAAACAATCGAATTTCGCTACCAGTCCTACCGGTGGTGTAGTTATGGTGAGGGGAGATGATGGGGATAGATCTCCACCCCCCTCCTACTAAGACCTTTGTGAAATAATCAAATTAATTTGTTAATATCATATATATATATTTATATAACCAGTGGTCGAAGTGGAGGAGATACTGGGAGACATCATCTCTACACTTGTTATAATCTACATTTTTCATCCCACCGTTTATTTTGTCCAAAACAATACATTCCCCCTTATAATTATATACAAAGATTGTCGATTTATATGGGTGTTTTTCATAAAAATTGTATTTTTTTTTTTTACAATGATTTTTTAATTAGTTTTACAAGAATACAATGATGTTTATTATTATTATTATTATTATTATTATTTTTTTTTTTTTGTTGATATGAAACAAGTGTTTAAATTGAACCGATCGACGCCTAAATCTAATAAACCTAAAGTCATTTCTTATGATTTTATGTTGATGAGAAAATGTAAATACAAATACAATAATCCCGATGATTGAGTTACTTATAGACCTGTTCCATGGTATTGTCCGATGGCGGTAAACCATATCGTCGTGAGTCGTGACCAAAAACAATAAATATACAATTTATAACGTTATGACTTATCACTCATGAAAAATTCTGATAAGAATTTTTTCTTTTATTATTTTTAGTACGTTTATTAATGCATTTTGTTACTTTTATTAGTATTTGGTTTACCAAGATATTGAATAGGTTAGTTATTAGTGATTTATTTACGAATATTTAGTGTATCGTGCATACAATACGGTTGATTATTTGCTATTTGTACAGTTTTACTGACACTAAGTTACAGTGTTAGTAAACACGTCTTAACTGAATTGGTGGACTAAATCGAACTCGAGTACAAATAATATTACGACTTCAGGATAAAAATGTAGGCATCCCTCCACTTATTTTTTTACATTATAAAATTTAACTGTATACGGGCACGGTACTGTAAGGGGTAGGGGGGTGTTGGATGTTTAAACACCCTCGCCCCCAAATGTTTGGTTTTTTTGTATGGTTATTTACTTAATCAATTTATATGTGGCTAGAACTTCACGAAAATTAGATTTAGTTCTGTGATTTATTTTTATTATATCCATATTTACAGCTAATTTTCATGGTGAAATTTCATACGTTTATTATTTAAAAAAAAAGTTCTAATTTTCAAAAACACCCTCCAAAACTTTTTTTCCGCGCGTAAGTCCCTGACCGTATACAGTAGTATTTAAAAAAAAAAAACATAGACCTGTGTGGGTGGCGAAGCCCAATGTTTACCCCCACCCCCCCACCAAGAACGTAATCACAACTACGGGTCCTACGGGTTGTTCGGCTTCGACGACGGTAAAGAGTACCATGGACATGTCGCTGAAAGTCAACGAACCCGCGAGTCTACGCGAGTCACGCCGTCCGGACGTTTGTTGTTGACGCATTTAAGTAAACACGTGTCCGGTCGGATAACGTGAAAGCGGTACGCCTCGTACGCGTCATAGGAATCGCACGTTTACGTAGGAATTTAACGTAAAAATCGGCGGTCGGCAAAAAGAAAAAAAACCGGTGGGCGGCGACGATGAACTCTTTTTCGGGCGTTAGGGTGGTGGTGGGTGGTCAGTGGCGTATTTACGGGGGGGGGATATGAGAGATAGATCCCCCTTGATTTTTTTTAGTTTTTGATATTCTTATTTACAATAGCCAATAGATATGATTTTACAAAGCGCTCTTTAGGTCAATAAAATATTTTTTTTAAAATATCCCCCCCTAGACGAAATCCTAAATACGCCACTGGTGGTGGGCATACCCCGTTCGAATCCGGGCCTTCGTCACACACAAGCGTTTGAACGTCTAACGTGAGAAAATAAAACAAAAAATCGGCTCCGAAGCACCAGGTACGACAACAATCCCACCGATCGACCACGATTGGCTTCAAAAACACGTAGACTGTACACTTTCAAAGTACGCTATATTTTCATTTCGAGCGAGGGGACGTATGAAAATGTTTCGCTTTGAAAATGTTTGGTCAGAACCACCGGTATAAACGAATCCAACGAGCATTTACGAAACGGAAAAATACACGGTCGTATTCGATCTGTTTGTTTTGTTCACAACTACCGGTGTGTCGAATGCGTCATCATCTGGTCGGGTACAATGTAAAAAAAGAAAACGCGACAAATAGTGCTTTTTTCTCAGCTTGCCGTTAACTCAATACGTCGTCGGTAGTAAATTAACGTTTTTTTTTTATCGGAATCGCGCGTACGAAGTCGAGGGACCCGAATTATTTTGAGAAAAAAAAAAATAATAAATAAAAAAGCAATTGAAATCCGAGTTTTTTTTTTATTTTTATTTGGCCCGTCTCTTTTCATATCGTCGTGTGTCTGGCCTAATTATTTTTCATATTTCCATGGATACGTTTACACATTACGTCATTGCATTAAATGTACACGGAAAAAAAAAATATTATATTTATTTAACGCAAAACGAACCTTTTCGAAAAACGTACTCAAAAATTAAACACCTTCGAAAAAACCGAAAGTGTGTACAAAACATTTCGTGACCGGAATCGTTGTTTTTGGTTGTAAACGAAATTTTTGGACAATTTTTTTTTTAATCACTCGCTAGGAACATGCAAATGCGTATGTGAATACGGACTTTCCATACACCTCGTGCGGATCTCGTTTCGAACTGGTATGAGTAGTGTTAAATCATCAACATGTTGGTATTTTTAAAAAATTAATCGTTTTATTATTTTTTTTAACCAACTACCAAAACATTGTTAAAAAAAAAAAACTATAATTAGATACTCATTCAATGTAGATCATATATACATAATATTGTTGTATGGAATAATACATAATAATATTGCATAAAAATAGAACAAAATTATTTTTAATATTTAACGTATCTAATTCAATAAATCCGTTCACGATGAAATTTTATTTGTCTGCTTTCTCTCCCACCATAATGCACCACCAGATTTGTCGTCACAAGATGTGCAACAATGTTCCACTCGAAAGTGTTGCCAAGTTATGTCTAATTAGTAATACTAATGGTTCAGTTGGTTAATGAAACTATACAAATTAACTATACAAAATTTCAATACAGCAATACAGAAGTTAAATTATGATAATTTGAAAAACAATGAGCACATAATGCTATATTATGATTTTAAAATAATTTATAATTTAAACGCAACAAAAACATATCAAACAATAGTTAAAACTTGTATCTAAAATTAGGCAAAAAAAAAAAAAAAATATATATATATATATATATGTAATAATAATAAATTATAAGTAAGCAATAATTGTTACTTACAAATGATTAGTCATATCAATATACTTTTAATACAAATGTTCAAGAAA
This sequence comes from Schlechtendalia chinensis, assembly GCA_019022885.1. Classification (NCBI taxonomy): domain Eukaryota; kingdom Metazoa; phylum Arthropoda; class Insecta; order Hemiptera; family Aphididae; genus Schlechtendalia; species Schlechtendalia chinensis. The sequence continues at coordinate 77,249,597 of CM032339.1, forward strand.
AATAATATGTACAACAATACTATAGACAACCCATTTGGAGTTCTTTGGCAGTTGAAAACTCGAGAAAAAAATATTTTTGTAGTTAAAAATAAAGCGTTTGCAATCCTTTTTTTTGTACAATACAATTTTGTCTAAGAGTTTTTAACTGCTAAAAAACAATTCATATAATAAAATTCACTCAATTCAAAAATAAGTCCACAACAGAGAAATATTGGACAATATTTAACATTAGTGCACGTTAAATAAAAATAGTTGTTATTTACAATATTACTATATGGACTTGTTCACAGTACAATAATTCAATCACCCCAGTTCATTTTCACAGTCCAACTATTGCTTAGTTTCAAACAAATAAATAAATAAAATTAACAAAACATATGTTATTATAAATATATAAATTTACATGTGTACGAAGATATTGTATTATTTATGTGATAAGTTCTTGTAATTTTTTTACTGTGGTTTCATTCAATGCACAAAGATCGAAATCAAATGTTTTTGTGGTTATTTCATAATGTCCAGTTTCTGCAATCACCGTCACTACCCTCTGGAGGTCTTCATCTTCTAACATCATTATTTTGTGCTGGAGATGTTTTAATGAATTGATATATTCATCGGTAAACTTGTTATTCGGCGAAGGCGTTCTGGAGATGTCCGAACATGTTTCATGCATCTGTTCAGCAACCTCAGGCCTACTGGTTTTTTGCTTTGGTTCTTCAGGTGTATCGCGTTCCTTCTTTTTCCGTTTCTTCTTTTTTATAACACTGTTTTCTGGAGAAAACTTTTTTTTGGGCGGTTCTGGTTCTTTAGGCTTTGGCAGTTCTGGTTGTTGGAAAGAAGGTTCACTATCCTCTGACAGAAATTCTTCTTCAGATTCGTGAACTCTTGAAGAATTTGCTTTAAGTGGTGAACATTCAGGCATTTCATCTTTAATTTTAGGGAATTCTTCTATCGATGTAATTGTCTGAGGGATATCGAGGTGTTTAAACGAAAGGTCTTGTTCAATAAAATTGGATTTTTCTTCTTTTTTAATTAATTTCTCTTCTTTATCTCTCTTATCTCTCTTCTTATGCTCTTTGTGACTTTTGTGGGGTTTAGATGATTTTTCGGATTTATCTAATTTTTTTTCAGACTTTATTTTAATTAATTCTGGCGAACTTTTGTGTTTCTTTTTTTCTTGGTCATTAAATTCAAGTTTTATTTCTTGTTTGATCATTTTAGTTTCATGATATGATTTTTCCTCTTTATGTAGCTTCTCTTTATTTTTCTCCTTTACTTTCTCTTCTCGCTTTTTATCCTTAGATTCTTTTTTATCAATTTTAATGTCATTTGACTTTTCTTTTCTTTTTTCATGATAAATAGATTCTTTTTTCTCCAGTTTGGAACTACTTGGTTTGAGAGATTTTGATTTGTCAGAGCTTTCTTTAATTTTTTCTTTTTTATCTTTATCTTTTTTTACCTTCTCTATAGATGATTCTTTTGACTTCTTTTTCTCTTTATCTCTTTCTTTCTCTTTCTCTTTCTTCTCTTCTTTATGATGGGGAATACTTTTAATTTTCACTTGAGACTTGTCTGAAGAAGACAATTTCTGTGATGTTGATTTTGATGTGATTAGTGGTAATTTTGAAGGCTGTATTGGAGACCCAAAAAGCGTGGCAAATGTATTATTTAATTTTATGTCTTCTTTTTTATTTTTTTTAGGTGGTGGAGATGGCAATCGATTAGTATTTGTAATTGATTTTTGTTTAGATATGGCAGAACTTGATGAGTTTTTCGCTTCAGCACCATCATGAGTTAAAACACTAGTCTAAAACATTCAACAAATAACATAATTGTTTATCTGATATAACATTTTTTTTGTTTTAAATATTGCTTCAAATAATAGGCAAGGAATGAAAAAAAACAGACGTATGAAATCTATTAAATTTAAAATAGTAAGGTAGCAATAATTTACTCATATAAATTAATAATTTTATATGATACCAATAACATTCAGTTAAATTGATATACAAGTATTATACACAACTACATTTATTTTATAAAATAAATATTTTATTTACTAACACAATATTAAATTTATAATAATACTAATACTAATACTATTACTACTACTATTAATAATAATAATAATAAAAATAATAGTAACAACAACAAGAATAATAATAATAAAATACTTACTCCTCCACCTTTGATAAGTTTTCGTCGAAAATCTTCTGAAGGGCTAAATATGTATGTTTCTCTTGTAACTCTAGATATAGGTGGTAAACCACGTTCTTGAAGGAATAATTCATAATTAAACCTAATTATTCTTGGTTCATCTTTGTTTCGTACATATATGTCAATAGGTAGTGGAAAACCGGCATATCCTGATTCTTTTACGACATACGGTGGATCCTTGACCACTAAAAACAAAATAACAATACATTAGTTATAAATGTTCATTGAAACTAATTATAATTAAATGTTATATATAACTAATATGTTTGATCATTTTCAAAGATATAATTCATAAATTAATAAGTTATATAAATTAATTTGATAATGTTTTATAACAATAATAATCAGTTACAATGAAATTTAAAATTTTTCTTAAAATTAGATGTATAATATTATAATTAAATTATTTACACATTATTATTTGTTTTTATAATTGTATTAAATGAATTTGATTGTTTTAGAAAATTAATCATTAAATTGTACTCGGATTTGGTTTAAGTGATTTATCTAGATTATCTGGAATATTGAGTTTGGAGCAGTCTTTGTTGTATTTGTAGCATTCAGTTAGGATGTGTTTTACTGTTGAACTAACTTTGCATGACTTGCATGATGGAGTTTCTTCTTTTGTTATTAAGAATTTATGCATTAATCTGATGTGTACAATGCATTATAGATGATATAATATTGTTTTTCATTTTAGTTTTGGCAATTGTACGTTGTCATTTTGATTTCATTTAATTTAGTGTATTGTCATTTGTCATATCTTTTTAGTAACATCAAATGTTATTAATTTTATCAAAAGAATTGTTGTATTAGTTATGGTATAATTTTGGCCTGTTCATTAGCTATTTCATTTCCTTCAATTTCTATATGTCCCGGTATCCAGATAAGTGTTATTTGTTTTTGGTACTTTTTATTCTTCAATTTAAATTTGAATATGGATTGCAATATCGTCTAGTTTAAACTTATTTTGTACACAGTTAAGAGTACTTAACAAATGGGTGAGAATTAAATACTTTTCATATATTTTTAAAATTTTAACACTAAATATTTCTATGTTGGTGTACGATATTAATATTAAATTTACTTAAAGGTGGCAGTTGTGTATAAATCGTAAATTATAAAACTGTTTAATTAGTATGCAATCATTTAATTACATTTTTATTCTTTAATGAATGAGGTTTATTATCCCGAGAAATACTAATGTTATTAAAATGTTTAACGCTGTAACCTAGTTTTCAATAATTTATTTATATAATACAACAATGTTGTTTATAATATTCATTAATTTGATCTAGGTAACGAAACATACGTTCACTATAGAAACATACTAATTTCAACATATTGTAAAATGTAAAATTTAATAATCATATAGTCCTAGTAGATGTTACCTGCCTATACGGGCAGAATATTATTAACGAATTTAATAGTTGTTGTTTGAAATATATTTTCTGTGCACAAGTAAACGAAAACAAATAATCGAGTTGGTAAACAATACGTTTTTGGATAGAAATCTAAGACTAAAACATTGGTTATGAAAAAAAAGAAAAAAGAAACCGCTTGCCTCTTTTTGGATTTGGAAAAGTATCGTGTAGATGAAACACAACTTTGTCGACAAAGAAGTGTATATCCGTGTTGTCAGCACCACGGACAAACAATTCCCAATCGTGAGTAAATCCTTCCGGCGTCCGTTTGTTCCTGACAGACGCCTCATGGCCGATTTCGAATATCACTTTAACATACTGTAAAACAAGCAAACAAACGACGGACGACATTGAAGTAACAGTAGTAGTAGTAGTAGTAGTAGTAGTAGTACGACGACGTTGGAAGGACATTCGACCGGCGACACCGTCCGAGGCGAACGGCCCGTCGGCGGGGTCGACGCGTCTTCGCGGCCGGACGGCAAAGCCGAGCCGGACCGGAGCGCGGCCGAGTCACGACCAGCGGCGGCCACGCGCAATGATACTCACGGGGAATGCCATTCTCACGGAATCATCGCGACCGTACACGGCGGAGACACAGCGTCGTCCCGGAAACTCGCGACAACGGTCGCCGGCACACGTCGGCGGCGGCGACGGACGGCGAGCGCGTAGCTTTTTCGAAAAAAAAATAACAATAACTTAATAAATAATAATAAAATACCACTGCGCGTTAAAAACGGCGAGAATCCGAACAGGTAACGACGGACCAGCGGGTACAAGATAACAGACGCAATATTATCTACTTTCCAAATAAAAACACTCGACATGCACGCACGCACGCACGCACGTCGTAAATACATCGGAAAACGAAAACAACAAACAGCTGATCGTCCAGTCGGGCCACACGACTCGCGACGATCGGCCGGGAAATCGCGCGGCGCCCCGCCAAATATCCACGACGGCCGCGACGACGTTTCAAACGAGGTCGCGCGCCAATTATAAAAACGTCCCCGGCCACGCGTTATCCTATTGTCGCGACGACCACGGTCCGCCGTCGTCGCGAGAACGTGCGCGTGTTGGAACGTTTTTGCTTTATCGTTCTCACTGTTATCGCATAATTACGCGTTTTGTTTGTTTTGTTCGTTTATATTCATACGCTTACCAGCCGTTTTATTACCGGAACCGTGAATTATTGGCGATCCTAACCGGGACGCGAGAAGAACGCCTGCCCATTAACGATGACAATAATTTTATTCGCGTTTTCCGTCCGTCTCAAACACCCACCATACATGTACGTAGCGGGATCAAAAAGTTCCGGAATTTATTTATAGAAAAAAAAACTATTTTTCTTGTCAAATATTTGATTATTGGAATTAAAAGTAGACATTATTAGCCATCTAGTCGTTAAAATTACATTAGTCTCATGTGAGTCGTAATCGTGTCCACACGAAACAGAGTTTACGCGTATTTTCAAAATGTCACAATTTGAACAACGCGCTAACATTAAATTTTGTTTTAAACTTGGAAAAACTGCTGCAGAAACGCTTGAATGTTTGAAAACAGTTTATGGCGATGAAGCATTAAAGAAAACGGGCCGTTTATGATTGGTTTAAACGGTTCAAAAATGGTCAAGAGTCACTCGAAGACGAAGAGCGGAGTGGCCGGCCGTCAACTTCAAAAAATGATGAAACAATCGAAAAAGTTAAAAATTTGGTGCGATCAGATCGTCGTTTACGCATTCGAGATATGGCAAATGCATTAGGAATATCGTATGGTTCAGTTCAAAAAATTTTGAAAGATGATTTAGGAACGCGGCGCGTTTGTGCGAAACGTTTGTTCCACGCGTTTTGATCGAAGACCAAATGGAAAACAGAAAATTGATTGCCGCTGAACTTTTCGAACGTTCCGTAAATACGCGTAAACTCCGTTTCGTATGGACACGATTACGGCTCACACGAGACTAATGTAATTTTAACGACAAAACCTACAGATAGCTAATAATGTCTACTTTTAATTCCAATAATCAGATATTTGATAAGAAAAATAGTTTTTTTTCTATAAATAAATCCCGGGAACTTTTTGATCCTACTACGTACATGTTTTCGTAACGTTATTTTGTTTATTCGTTTTTTCGTTTTCCCCCGTCGTACAATTTTTAATTGTACAACATACGAGGTGTACGGATAACATTGCGGTTCGTTAAATCGGTTTATATTGTGTAAATAAATGGGCTTTGACTGATGTGATCGAAGACAATAATTCAATAATAGGACTCGGTGAATAATAACGACAATAATAACGTTATACGAAACATTAAACGATTGCACACGCCGCCGTACGCGAGAAGATTCGGGGACCTCGCCCGTTTGTTTTTTATCGTGTCGTTTATTTATTAATAAATAATATAACCGTGCCTTCTAATCGTATCACTGACGGACTCCTCCTCCTCTTACAGGTCACAACAAAACGGAATTGGAATCGCGACTTACCACTTTGAAATGAAACAACAAATAACTTTTATATTATTCATTCGTTTTTACTATTTTCGTTACACCCGGATTATTCCTGGATCCAATGGTTTAATGTGGGATAGAGGATTACCATCCGTCCGGACGGTCCGGACTTGAGAAATGTCCCGCCCGGATCTTACAAAGTTTGACACGACTATATATCGGCACAAAAACTTATGTCGGGCGACAGATCTTCGCGTTCACTCCGTATAAACGTATAATATGTAATTTCTATTTTCGTTCATATTTTTTCCGGGACGTCACGACATGCGACGCGGACCCGTTGCTATCGTTGTCGCCATAAAACACGTACAAGACTAACGTATTATTATTTTAAACGCAGTCCTCCTGCTAAATTGTTATTTTTATTCGCGTGTTGATTTGTTACACGCGTAACGTGCGCTGGAAAACGACTCGTATAAATGTTTAATTCACTCGACAGTTTCTCTACCGTTTTACGTGCGTGGAGAGATTATCATTTTTTTTTTTATTTTTTCTTGTGATTGTATTATTGTTACCAATGTTTACTAAGTCTTTACAAAACGCCTAAACGTAAGCGTGTTTTTACCGACAGACTAAAAGAAGATACGAGTTTCTGAAACATCGTCGACGTAGCAATGACCGCGTGAGACGTTTTTGTTTATCTTCAATTTTACCACCACACCCACCACGAAACGGAACTTTGATGTCCGGATTTGGTCTAAAAACATTATGGTAACCCTACCAATAGGTGACCACATCCCATATCGAGTTATTGTACCATTTATTATTATAAGCACTCTTACTGAATTATATGAATCGAGTCATCTATATATATATATATTAAAGAGAAACCCCCGACTTGCGTTCAACCGATCTATCAACGCACACAGCTCAAACCACCGGACGGATCTGGTTGAATTTTGGCATACAGATAGTTATTATGACGTAGTAGGCATCCGCTTAAGAAAGGATTTTTCAAAATTCAACCCTGAGGGGGTCAGTCAAAAATGGTAAAATGGGTAAAAATGGTAGACATAGAATATGTAAAATACTAAACACGCTGGCGCGAACGAAGTTGCACGGGATTGCAATGTTGTTTACTAAAAAGTTTCTAGAGATCAAAAAAAAATATTTAAAACAGATCAATCTGACCCGGGCAACGCCGGGTTGTACAGATGGTTTAAAATACGGTGACAGTTACACGACGAAGAATAGAAAAAGACCTTTAATCATTACGCGACTCCGTTCTACACGATTACGGGATTGTGTACTGATTGAAAACGAAATAAAAACTACAGAAATACAAGCAACAGACTTGTATGGTAAACATCGGACACCCGACCCCGGGCGTGTACGAACAAGGCCCCCACAAAGGGAGGGGAGGGGGGTCAGGGAGTACTATGGTCCCACAAAAATCGTTGGGAAATGGTGAAAAAAATCGTAATATATACAATATTATTAATTTAAATTAGAAAAGCGAGTGGTGCCACTCCAGTCACCAAATATTTATACAATATTGGTATATAAATACCAAATGATTTCTTACCACATAGTTTTGTGTAACAATCTATGCGTACATTTTTTTTTATTTCATAAGATCCTGGCCACTTAGCGTTGGTACGCAGGTGGGTGAGCATTTCTTGGGAAAAATAAAAGGGAGAAAATAATTTTAAGTACCTTTTGGAAAAAATAAAAAATTAAATGTATTAGAATTTATATTAAAATCGTTATAAACACTGATATGCAACGAGGGGGCCGGATTTATTTACAGTACCGTTGTTGAACATTTCACATGGGGAGCCTGTGTTTACGAATGAATTCCTCGGGAACCACTCTGAACATTGGCGCCCATGGGGGGGGGACATGCCCTCCCTGGAAAATAAGTATAGTTGCTAAAATCGGTATTTTCACATTGCCATTGTAAAGGTCGACGTTTTATTTCTGTTTTATTTTTTTAACATAAATAAAAATATTTTAAGTAATTTTATATATATATTAATAAACATAATTAATATATTTGTTTATTGAACAAATTTCCCTTCTGTTTCTTCTGTGATAATACAACAGTGAAGATACAACAGTTAAATATAAATGGTTTAATTTGGTATGATTATTGGAAATTAAAATCAATATCATACATTGAAATTATTGAACCTAACTTTTTTTTTTTTTTGCTTATCAAAAATAATAAATTATTTTGTCCCCCCCCCTAAATATTATCCTATGGGCGCCCATGACTCCTGAACGGTAAAAATCGGATCGGATGTGTGTGAAAAGATCAATTTACGACGACGCGGAGTCGTGTTGGCGATAAAACAAAACACCGACCGCATCGGAGCACCACGCAACCCCGCCGTTAAACGAAAACGCATCGGATTCGGAAGTAAAACTCTTGTCCCCGGACATCTGGTAAATCCGGCAATCGGGCTTTTCCAACGTCAGACCGCGGCGACAATTTTGTCGATACGAATTCTCGCGCACGTACATAACCCGAAGAACTACGGTTACCATCGGTGCTCGAATTTTGGTGGGTGGGTGAGTGGTGGACGGGGTGGGACGGAGCTCGTCTACTACATTTAACGAGAAATTCGCTAATTTCCTTTTACTACGGTTTTCAAAGGAACGCGGGGAAACGCTCGTAACCGGTATACCCGGGAACAATAGATGAAAAAAAATAAAAATCACGAAAAAATTGTTTACTTGATATTATTGTTTTTGAAATATATTTATCAATACGTCATTCGCTATGTCGAGTACCTTCTGTTTGATAATCGCAGTTTATTATCTTGTATGTATATCGTTATACATTAATCATATGTGATTATTTGACGATTATATTTAGATTTTACTATAACACTATAAAACTGTACGTCGGTGGCGTTACAAATTATTATTACGATTGGCTAACCGTTTTGAAAATTCTATTTCATTTTAGCGATACCGGGGGTCTACGCGTGACGGACAAGTTGTTATCATTCGCCGCCGGGGCTTAACGCGCACCGAGTACTGAAACCGACTCGCTCTGTGATGTTGTGTCCATGAATATTATACGATTATCGTATGCTCTATTGATTTCGGTATCGGGCGGCGGCGACGAGGTGTACACACACCTATTGTACATACGATACAGCTGATGTTTTGTATGACACGACATTAGATATTATAACATTAGTTTAGGTAGGCAGGGTCCCCACAAAGGAGGGGTCAGCGAGTACTACGGGCTCCGGCGGAAAAAACATAATATACACACGTTTTGTTTTTTTGTTATGTAATTGCTTTTGTAGATAACACATACACGGTATTAATTTAAATCAGAAAAATAAAACGAGTCGTGCCACCCCCCAGTCGCCATATCTTCATACAATATTGAAGTATATAAATAATTTGATTTCCTTAGTACATCATTTTTTTTTTGTAAAAATTCACGCGCACGTTATTTTTATGTTATAAGATCGGGCCACTTGGCGTCGATAAGCGGGCGGCGGGGCTTGTGAAAGTATGAAAATAATAATCATTTTTTTTTTATTCATAAATACTTTTCTATTAAACTGCAGTGAATTAATGTACTTGTGTTTCGCACGTATTTCAGGCCAACTAAAATAACTGATAGAGGTGTATAACAGCAGAAGAACCTGTGTACCCAATATTTTAGGTACTTCTTGTAAAAATAAAAAAAAATTAAATGTTCGGATTTATATTAAAATTATAATGAGGGCCCGGATTTATTTACAGTGCCGTAGTTGAAAAATTCATGTCACGACGTTCGCGTTTGGATCGTGTTCCGAAGTTGAAATGGTTTTTTTTTTTTTTGGTTGTCGGCCCAGTGGCGTACTTAGACCCGAATTTTTTTTTGGTGGGGGGGGGGGTTGAATTTTAATATTCCGATATTATTGACTAAAAATTTACATCTCATAACATCTCTCGCGCTGATGATGACAACGTAGTTGTCGAAATACGTATACGCGGTTATTGTGTTAAATTTTTATGATTTCGGGTTTTTAACATTTGTGTATAAAATAATCACAAGTTCTCTTATATATTTTATTGTTTAAAATCGTATCAATTGTCCTAAAATACATGTCCAAGTGTTCTAAAATGTTTTTTTTTTTTTTGAAAACGAAACTTCTCTTTTGTGGTTGATATTTATATCACGTCAACTTAAAACTGTTACTTGTTATGTAAAGAAAATTGAAAGCCAATATTTATCAGCTATTGAGAAATTATGATGTTGGTTGAATATTATTAATAATAAGAGAGACGAAAAATGTTCGACGACTGAAGTCGACAATTTAATAAAAGACTTTGTAGTAATTCGATTCGTATTGACGAAAGCGTTTTTTTGAACGATTTAAAACGTTTGAGAACTATTTTAAAGAACAAAGTGAAGAATAACATATAATATCACTCGGAGAACATTTTAATCAACTCGATATAGAATTTGATTGTATATTTAATAGTTGTTAAATTTTCTTTCTCATTACCTGGCTCAAATGCAGCAGTAGAACGCGTGTTTTCGTTAATGAATAAGTACATGGACAAAATATTGCGAAATAAATTAAACATAAGTACAGTCGACGCTTCATTAATAATCAAAACCAATTCGATGAGACAATGCTTGCCAACAAATCCATTGCTTCGAAAAGTGCATAGTTCAGCCAAGTGCAAAACAACTTTGACTTTTCAGTCGACGGAGAACTCATCGGACACTGATTAATAATTTTGTATTTTATTATTTAATATTTATACTCTAAAGATGTTATTATGATATGTATTAAATGTTTTTATCGATTCATACTTTGTTGCCACGAGTGTAGGTCGGCCGTAGTGTTGAAACTGGAGGTCGACCATGTGGTAAGCATTTTCTCCATAAAAATTATACGAAAAATGTTTGGTCCCGGTAAAACGTGGTAACCCAAACACGCGGACAGCGTGTGTACCCTCTCGACTTAAAAACGGCCACAAGAATGTGTCGATTCAGTGTTGCATTCGTGACAGGTATCTTCGAGACTATTACAATGTTCTAAACACCGATCACCGACACACGTTTGTCCAACTCGCGTACTTCTATAGGTTTGATACCATACAGTGTCATAATAAAATAAAACATAAGATTTAAGTGAAATAATAACAATCAGTACCGTTTTCGAAAACAATCGTTAGATTAAAAAATAAAATATAATAGACCTAACTGTTTTGCGCTGTTAATTTATAAGCCCAAAATCACAACAAAAAATTATACGCTTTAACCGCGTGTACGTGTTTCAACAACTACGTTGTCATCGCCAGCGCGAACTGCTTAAGACACACTACACGTTTTGACAACGTAGTTGTTGAAATACGTATACACGGTTAAAAAAGTAACGTTTTTTGTGATATTGGGTTTTTTACATAAAAGCAATCATATTATATAATGCGAAAAAGGTAAAAAAAAAAAAATAGTTAGTCGATTTTCATTCAATTCGATCGTAACACATTCGTATACGATCGAGGCGATTACGGTTTTTTTTTCTCTATACATTTCATTGATAAAAAGTTCGTTGTCGAAACATAATCGATATCGATCGAATCGAAGTCGGTGCGCGTCGGGCGGTCGGGCAAACGAATTATCATTATTATTATCATTATCATTATTATTATTATTATTATTTTTTTTTTTTAAAAAAAACTTGAGTAAACAAACGCCCGGCGTGAACATTCTCCCGGTTGTCATTTTAGCGCGCGTTCGGTGGCACAAAAATTAATCGCGCGTTCCGACCGCCTACCAAGGCGCGCGCGCACAATGGCGCGGGGGAGGGGGAAGGGCACGTTTACGGCAGTGCGTCAAAGACGTTGTAGACACGACTTGACGACGTCCTCGGTTCGATACTCCGACAACGACGGAATCACTCGACCGTCGTCACTCGTGGCGTGTTCCGCGGCGTGTCCCGTCCGTCCCGTCCGCGGGATCGAGTGTCGTAAACACCGCGCGTCTCGCGACCGTTACGCATAGTGCGATTTGCGTAAATTTGTTGGTGTCGATACGTCGTGCGTCAACTATCGTTTGTACTGTGCACAATAATTGTTATCGCAGCTAATCTTAGTTCACGCTCTGTCGTATCGACATTTGACACCATACCGTAATTCGGCGCTTTCGAGAATCCGTCGACCACCGACCGAGTCGACCGTAACGTCCAGGGGCGCCGCCGTCGGACATCACCGATGACTGAGGAACATATCTGCAGTCTATAATTTATTGTAGGAGTATGGTCGAGGTGTGCTCGCGACAGCCGACAATGGCCGAAACCGACGACGTCCGTCCGCAATCCGTTGGATATGGTTGTTCGAAGACCCTCGAATCCGGTCCCAAGGCCGACGACGGTTCTGGTTTTAACGACGGGGAAATTCTAATCACCGAGCCTGATGCTAGTGGTCATCACCAGCAACAGGTACAACGTTTATAACGACTATTACAATCACCTACGTGCGCTCTACATGTACGCACCCAATCGTTCTCGACAATTATAATAGACATATACACACATTAACAAACTAGTTGATATTTAGAGAAGATGTCTTCCAATAATTATTTATTATATCATAGTTTAAACATTGCTTTTGTATTGTTAATCGTATTTACTATTTAGACTACAAATTGTATTGAAAACATGATAGTGAAATTGGAAAACAATGACAGCCAACCAATTGTTGTATACGGTAAATTTCAACAAACTTTATGGCCTATACGAACATTTGCTTTTTATGCGTTTTTATTTTTCTAGAATTGGACGAAGAATCGTTTAATGACAATGATTTACCAGTAGGATGGAAACAGTTAAACCATCACAGTGGTATGCCGGTTTATTTAAATGAAGAAATGAAGGTTTGTACGTTTGCAAAACCATATTTTCTTGGAGTTAATAGTCTCAAAGTAAGTACTTACTCTAATCATCTGTGTTTTCTCGTCAGTTTTTTTTTCGATACTGCAATTTTAAATTACTCATACTAATACATTTTGTTCTTGAAAAATATACCTTTTGATTTTTTTTTTTTATAGAACCATGAAATTCCTGTAGAAAATGTACCTTGTTTAGCTCGTAAGCTAAAATTACAAAAAGATAATAATGAAATCGATGGTAATTAAGTAAACAAAAAGAATATAATTATTTTAATATTAATCAAAATTGTTTTACAGAATATCTTACAACATTAAGTCACGAACAGTATCGAGAATACTGTAGTAAAATATTCAATTTTAAAAGTATTAAATTCATGAGATTTAGGTAGATAAATGAATTATTTTAAAACTGTAGCAGGTTTTCAATAATTGTTTTTGATATTTAGTTCTTGGGATAAGCGCCGGGAATATATTCGAATGGTAAAAGCTGATCGACGACGTAAAGATCTTCCAAAATTAGTAGACAAATCACAATTAATGTCATTTCCAGTTCCACAACTTTCTGGTAAAAGAAAATATAAAAATTTAAAATTAATTAATTTATGTATATTGTATGTGTAATGAAATTTTCTTATTTAGATTTATAGACTTTTATTTTAGTGTTGTTTTATGTTAATACTTGATATCGATCAAATAAGTTATAAAATATAAATTAGTAAGTTCTTAGACTTTAACTCTACATTCCTTTGTCATTGCTGTTGTATTCAATGTTTTTTTTTATATTGTATCAATACTATTGAAATCCTGTTGCGCTCATAACATTTAAAATTTTTATTTTTATACAATTAAAGATTATTGTTATTAATACATTCAATGTCCGGTATGTACTAATGTGTCATGGCTGGTTTTACTGAAAAGCCAAATGTTAATGTAACTGACGTGTTTATGTGTCAGTGGCTCACAAGTGGGAAGTTGTGACGTATAATTTTTTGTTTTCATTTTAAGTTAAATTTTTATTTTCATAAAAAATATGGAGTGATATCAATTTATAATTTATAATATAATGGTTACAATGTTATAGTGTATGTGTATATAAATAGTTAGGAATTTAAATATATTGGTAAAATTAATTTTAGTAGAAAATTAATTATTACATGTACTTTTAAAACACAGCTCTAAACATAATGGTGATGGGTTTTCCTTGCAAGCTGAATAAAAATAAGAAGTATCTTTACAATTTCCAATTTTATTACAATATTGGCATCTTTATCTCTGAGTTTTGGAAATCTTTTTGTTTTTGGATAAAAGTTCAGGAATTTGAAATGTACTTTGGATTTCAAATGGCATATGTGATGGTTTGAGATTTTTGAATTAGTACTGTACTATGATAGCTAGACAGCTAGATAGCTAGATAGAATTTTATGTTCACATGGATAATAAGATGGCATCTGATCTTAAAAATCAGACTAAATTTACAATAATTAATTATGGGCACTGACCTTTTTCATTTTTGTCATTCTATTTTTCATGTTTTCTAAGTTTACTTTCCATTCAGTCGATATACCAAACACTTCTAACTTATCTTTACAATTTGAACACACAAATTACATAATTTGTATAGTTTAATATTTTCTAAAAGTTTTTAATTTTTTTCTACTTGTTTGTAATGTACCAGTGCAAAAACACTTTTTTCACAAATATTTTCAAGCCAAGTTCACACTGTTCTAAAAGTTGTCGCTAAATGATATAGAATGGCGGTAATTTTTCATTAATTAGATTTATAACTATGCCCTTGATATGACCTATAGCATGAGGTTGCTAAAATTGCTAAAAGGTTGCTAGATTTTCAACAAGATGACTGAAATGTAATGTGTAGAGAATAAGTGAGAAACAATTTCAACTCGTATGTTTTTGAAAATATTGTAAATCAAATAAATTGTCAGTTTTTCAATAGTTTTTATATTATTTAAACGAATGGTGCTTGTATAAAAGAGAAGGCCAAGAAAATTTTCAACTTGTCGATAGTAAGGTCTTTTTAAAGTTAAATGCATGCCTGCTATGACAATTTACTAAGCGCTTCTATTCTATATAAATTAGTTTCTTTTACAATTAAATAATACAAATTATGGGATACCAGTAAGTTAAAAGAATTGATTGCTTCATGTCCTGTAGTTTGCATTTTTAAACAAGAACTTTTATTGAGCTATTTTTCCCCATAACTACTGGTCTAACAATACATCTATTATTCCTATTTTTTACAGATATATTTATTTCTAATGACATTTCTGAATCACTTTCACTGCTATCTGTTTTCAATTTACCTGAAGAATTCTTATTTTCGATTTGTTTAAAATCCTCAATAGCTGTTAGTCAAATAGTGTACTTGTGTCCTTTTAGGTGACATATTTTATAATTATTACACAAGTTTATACACTTGAAATACCGTTAATTTTGATGAGTTTTTTAAACAAAAATAATTAGTAAATAATAAGTAAAATGGCTAATATATACGAGACTGAAATATGTGAGTGAAGGAGGTGTTCAGTTACACTACTTCAAGTACTTATGGGATTTTAGTTTTTAAGTATATTCGTGTATGTATAGAGTTTTTTTTATTATGTGAGAGTTAGCTGTTAGTAGGTCTCTGGGTTATTTTTGCTTAAGGCGACATGGTGAGTTATCAGAAAGAATAAGGGATGAAAGTTTGGATGACTGTGTGGGTAACCTTAAGTGTGACACTTGGACGAACAGTAAAAGTAATGTCTACGGCCTAATTTGTATTCTCTTAAGTTGAAACCATTTTTGTAATTCGTCAAAATGTTTTTGAAGAGTCTTAGAAACCAAAGCTAAATCAACATTTGAGGCAATTATGCCTGTATTATCTGTGAATGCAGCTAGGATACAATTATTATAATGTGGAATATGTAAAAATGTTGTATTAAATGGGGGGTTAAAATACTTCCATGGAGACTCTTATTTGAATGGTTTGAAGATTGGAAAGCTCTTCATCACAGTCAACTATAAAAGTGCGATTAGTTAAAAAAGATTTGATCGTTAGATATAAGTGAGTTGCCAAGAAATTAATTTCGTGTAAAAGTCCTGCATGCCAGACGTGATCGAAGACTTGAGCTACATCCTGGAATATACCCGTGCAATATTGTTTTTTTTTTTTTCTCGGGATTGTCTTATGATATTAGCTATACGAAAGTTTACCTTAAGGGCTTCTCTGTGAGCATCAAATCCTCTTCCATAATACAGCGTTTTACCCATTGCCGGAAGGTGTTTTGGAAGTCTGTTTCTGTGAACGCGTCAAGTACAGCTTGCCAAAGTTCTGTTTGAATTTCTTTTATCGCGTTAAGACGTCGTCCTTTGAACTGGATTTTCAACTAGAGAGAAGAGTCGCACATCACAGGAACCAAAAAGTTACGGAGGGGGCGTTGACCGACAGCCATCGAACTTGTCGCCAAAAACGGTTGCACGGCGTACGCCCCGAACTCTTTGCTGGCACGCGTTCCGTGACAGATCCAAAACTTCCCGGCGACAACATTAACGGCGTGACAACGACGACGTGCACGGATACGTTTTTGAAGTTTGTGTCGATTTTTTCCGGCTCGTTGGCGGAGGCGCACGCCACTCGAAAACTCGTGTTCGGACTTACGGAACGTTCGCCGGACGCTATTCGAATCGTTTCGTTTGGTGCGCTCGCAGTATTCCCAAGACCGAAGCACAACGTACAATAATACAAGCACCAGTCGCCTCTAGTCGTCCGTCACGAAAACCGCAGAACGATTACATCGCGCACTCCGGTCGACGGGTTTCGGTACCACTGCACGGTTTTGTGTTTCACACGGTCGTTTCGGTCCCGGAGATTTTTGGATCGCACCGCCTGCGTGTATAACGTATCCGTTTATATAGGGAAAACACCGTCTAAAAATAACCGATTTCAAAACCAACCATTTGTGATTATCCCACGATGGCCACCTCAGACGTCGAGAAATTCCGATCGTATCCAAAGTTACGGAACGACGTGGAAATAGTGAATTGAAGTCTCGGCGGTCGGTCGGCTCGTACGTGACGCTCGCTGGTCGACAAGACGTTGGATTTGATCGTTTTGCGTGCCCGTTCCGATTTCTTTCCAATATGAATGTCATAAATTATTAAATGAACAGTCTCGCGTTAAAAAAATAATAAACCAACCGTATTTCAGTTGTTCACTTTGGTGTGTTTATCGACACTACCCCGACTTGTGTACACGATGGCGGATATTGGACACCACGTTCCAGTACCAGAAATACTAAAATACTAGTTTTTTGTTTTTTTGTGGACCCCCAGAAATTTTTTTGAAAATCCGCCACCGTATATACAAACTTAATAAACTCGATCGATTTGTTTTCAGCGACCAACAGAAGTTTAAACAATTGTAGCTCGTCTACTCCGGAAGATCATTGGGTAATTAACTTGAACGGTAAAAGTTATGTCAGCATATTGCACGAATACATTCAACGAGTGCTGAAAACGCAACCGTCATACGAGTTCAAAGAACTTGGTTGGTTATTATTCACACGGTTTATTAATATATTGTATTTATTTGTTTGTTTGTTTATTTGTTTTTTTTTTTTTTTTAAGAAAATGCCAGGTATCCCTATTTGGCCACGGTAATCCTCGACGGTATGCAGTACGGCGTAGGCATTGGTTCGAGCAAAAAACAAGCCAAACTCGATGCCGCCAGAGCTACACTTGAAATATTATTGCCGTCCGTAAAGAATCATATTCAAGTGAATCGTAGACATGCAATGAATGAACGTCAAGGCAGTAATCATTTTCAGGGAGATGAAGTAAGTATTTGTAGAACTGTCGCGGGTGTCTAGTGAATTTATTCGTTGTTAACGTTTTAGCTTTTCGACAAACTAACAATTAAAGATTCTAGAATACCAGAATTTTGTTCTCAAGCTGCCGAATCGATGCCATACGACATGTTACAAACTTGTGTGAAGAGGTATTTTGTACGCAATAAAAAATAAATAAAATCTTGTTAAACGCATTCAACATTTATTTACATTTATATTGTAGAAACTTTGGTAATGATGTAAACGTAAAGTGTGACATGCAAGGTATGCAAAGCGGATTCGATTCTACAGTGTTTTATCGGTGTACCATGAGCGTCGATCGTTATACCGCTACTGTTATTTGTAAAAATAAACGTGAAGGACGTCAGAAAGGAGCTCAAGCTCTATTGCAGGTTTGTCAAAAATAATACTAAGTACGTCTAAATGTGTTATTTATATATATATATATTTTTTTTAAATTATAGGTTATGCACCCTCATATCCATTATTTTGGCTCATTATTAAGGTTGTACAGCGATCAACATTTTGGAAACGGCTGTGAAAAAAAACTAGATGAGCCTGGTCACCAAAGCCCAACACCCAGGAGTGGTCCAAATAATAAAATACTTAGACAATTGAGAGAAACAATGCTCAAACTAGAGGAGCGAAAGAAAACGTAATGAATTTCATTCATAATTGATTGACATCAATATATGTTATTGTAAATGTTTTTTTTTTTGTATTTCAATCATCAATAAGTATCATATTTAATTAATTTTTTATACAAGTGGGTTCACAAGAACAAAATACAAATTATTAATAATAATGCATTTATTTTTAAAACTTAAAAGGATTACAACTGTTTTTTTTATATACATTTTAATATTAAGAGGACGCCAAATCACTCGCATTTGTTGTCTCTGTTTATTAAAGGACAACATAACAGAATCACATTACGCAGTTCAAGAATTGTGGTGTTTGGGTTGAATTTAAAAAGTAAACACTTATTAAAAAATTTTAAATTTTAGAACATTGTATGTTCTTTTTCGTCAGGTGATTTTAACGAAAAGCATATACGCATGCATTCCCTGGAAAATATTTATCTATTCAAATTTGGTAGTAAATGTTAAACTCTAACTTTTCAATCCAAACACCACAGTTTTTGAAGTGCATAGCATGATTTCGCTATGTTGTTAGATGGACGGAGGCAATAAATGCCAGTATGAGTCCTTTAAACATTGAAGATAACACTTTCTCCATCAATCTTTGTCAACCACTATTTTAATGCCAAAAATAATATACTAGGAAAAATATTTATTTTGGTAACAAGAATCAAGTTAATTTATGTATATATTTTTGCATACTCTGAAAGTCTGATCATTGAGTTATATTTGATATATTGTTTATTCAACAAAATATGTAGATTCAAAAAAGATTTAATATTAATCAAAAACCGGCGAAAAGAAAAAATTCCGTGACGGCTGTTTATTACTTATTATTTACGCAAAATTAACTTCTTGGTATCTATAGTTCTGGCACAGATTTCAATTCATGACTATATACTGACGACGTACTTATTGCTAAAGTTATACCACTTTTATAATTGGCGGGTATCACAATGTGATTAGTGTGTTGGACGTCTTCATGTTCTTCTCGCACAACATTTACCACTTGTCCTAAAACAAATGCGATTTTATATGGATATTTATTTTTACAAAAAAGAAGAAATCGTTTAATTGTGTATCGTACCTAAAACGTTAAACCTATGCCAATGTCGATTAGGATGTGTGGCCAAAGGCATGAGATCGGTATGGGGGGTCCACCTGGACAATACATCGTTTCTTCTAATCATCAACGAAGATGGTGAAACTAGCTGTGGCCGCAACACCTCCAAAGATGATTGGCTCAGAGGATTAGTTAGGTAAATTTGAGCACACTCTGGACGTAAAGGATTGTATTCTATACCATACATCATTTGATGGTGCCAACTATCCGGAATTAATGGACTTGCCGTAGTTGCTTGTTGGAGATTTAATGTCAATATTGGAATAGCGCCTTTAATAAAACAAAATAATTTGTAATTAATAACATATAAATAATTATTCTTGGTTCATATTAGCTACCCTTTTTTATCCAACTAGCAAGCCAGGGAGCAATGGGCATGTCCAAATTTTGGCGGGTGGCAAAAAATCTAGCACTGACTAGTGAATCTGTTACGGTTTCTAAAGTCCTAACCAAATCCTGAGGCATGCAACCAGCCGCAGCACGGGATTCCAAATAGGGAATAAGCGAAGCAGTGTCATCACGTAAACGGGTACCAACAGTATTAATTAACCGTTTAATATCGAATGGTATCCTCAGAGCCAGCTGAAAACATAATTTATTTGAGTAATGATTGAATGAATATAAAATTAATTTACTCAACTACACCTATTACTGTGTAATACTGTTATTTACTACTGTACCGTTATTTCGGTCCGATGTATTTTCAATAAGTAATTACTTATATTATAATTACTTTTTAGTAAATTAAACCACAATAAAATGTAGGCACACAATTGGTCAATTTTTTTCATTTGGGTTTGTTTAAAACGAGCCAACTTTTAAAAAATAACTTATAAATACAACAAAAAGGTATAATTATGGAGAAAGAATACACATTTGTTTTATTTTATGTTATTATTATTTAAATTCATTCAATATTTAATTATAATTATTGTGATCTATTTTCTTTGCGCAGATAAATTCAAAGTAGCCCAAATTTTGTTTTGTCTAGAAAATGTAAATACATAAGTATTTTCATGAAATAAAGACAAGAAATACTTGTACAGAGAAAAATAAGTAAAATTGTATTTTCACATATAATTGTATAGCTGTAATAGATAAAATAAAATGTTTATGTATATTTTTCTACAGACCAACATTAATATGTTATACGACACTGATTACTTGTTTTGTTGTTTGTTCCAAAATATCATATTTTGTTTTGGAAATATCAAATGTATATGCTTTAAATTAGTATTAAATAAACCAATAATATCTACTAAACCCACTTTTAAACAATAAAATGAAAACCTACATAAATTAAATAATTGACTTTTTGGCTTATAGGAAAATTCCAGTAATACACCAGATGCAATCATAATTTTTTAACTCATTAAAAATAAAAGTGGCTTGATTAACTTGTTTTCATTTTATTTTATACACAGTAATATAAATGAGAGTTAAATCAATCTTAAGAAGAAAAAAATCAATAAAATTTTATTCATTACAAAAAAAAACTAATTTGTGAAAAAGACTAAACTTACCAATGCATTTATAACAGAAGTTGCACCACATGCTGATACACCAATTTGGTTTACTTGAAGATCAGTTGCAACTTTTTCAGACCAGACCATTTCTTTAATGCAAGTCAAATCGTCTACTCGCATGCGTTTCATTTTTTGACATACATCCTAATTATATATGTTTGATGTTGATATAAATTTTAAATTTATAAAGTTTCACATACTTTTTTTACCATTGTGTCAGCAGTACGCCTTACACATCCGTTACGTTCTTCTTTAGAACTAGTCAGTCCATTACAGAGCGTAGAAGGTAAATTTAAATTGCTAACTGGCGATTCAACTGATTTATTCATGCCATTAATTTCATTTTTAATATTGGACTGGTTTATTTGTTTATTGACACTAGCATCAGAAAAACCAGGTAATGATTCTTCGGTGTTTACCAATACATAACTGTTGAATAAAACAGAAAAACGCTTGTTATAAACAATTATGAGAACGTACCGAAAAGCGGGCGATAAAACGTTACTTGTAACGACGAGCCGTCTCATCTACAATGATATCTTCGCCCTCCGAATCAATGCCAACAGTCGGTTCAGGATCAAAGTCCATTTCCAAGTAATCCATCAAGGGCGACGTACTCCTATCGTCCACGGGTATAATCTCGACCATCGGCTCTTGGCGATCACCTCGATACGTGTATATACAACAATTGTCATCGTCGTTGGAATCGTCGACGTCCTCCTGGTCGCAGTACACCAGACTGGCGGCGATCATGTGATCGCGTTGGGCGGTCGTACCGCAACCGGTACAGCATTCGGACGCGCCGTAGCCGTTTAACACGTTGTTGTTGTTGTTGAGCCTGGAACGAAACCGCCATGGTCCATTAAAACGGACGTCAAACGAAACATCCCACCTTCAGCCCCCCCCCCCCCGCGCAAAGGGCCGAGCCAATTTACCCGGTCGTTTCTTTGGCGCGTTCGCACGGTTTTCGGTCGGACGGCTCGACCGTTCTGCCGCTGGTGCCGGGTCGGTGTAGCTCTTCGTCCTCGTCGTTCATGTCTTCATACGCCCGTGCGAATACGTGCGGATACGGTGTACGGAAGAGACGTACGTCTATCGCACCGGGCCGACTGGACCGGCCGCAACAGCGCGGGAAACGCCGAGCGCCATGGCGGCGAGCCGGGCACGTCGCAGCGTACCGTGAACGTCCGGTCCGGACGGCAGACGACGGCGAGCGAGACGACCGCGAACGGGGACGGACGTCGACAGGACGTCGCGGGTATTATCGTCCGGACGACTCGCGTAACGTAAACGACGGAACACGACGCTGATAAGGGCCGATGCGTCGTACGGCGCGCGGCCACAGTCCGTACAATAATAATAATAATAATAATAATAATAAAACAACAACAACAACAATAACAATAACGATAATAATAATCACGACAATCACACGGTAACGTTGTTATTATTCATTGTGCGCGTTGATCGTTCCGGCGTAGCGGCGACGGGCCGTGGAGGACGACAGTGCGCGCGGCGGCCGGGGAATCGCCGTCGCGCTCGCGGGCGGCACTGCGTGGCCGTCGGCGGACGGGACGCCCGCTAAAAACGGACGGGAATTGAATTTTCCGGTTCGCGCGCCTCGGCGAGTCGTCGTCCGCTAGTGCACCGGTCCCGTCGTCGCCGGCGTCCAGAGTCTCGGTCCGCGCATCGCGAGCCGCACGCACCGCGCTCGTTCCCGTCTCGTTCACCGCGTCCGGCCGACCGTCACGGGTATTTTTCCGGCCCGTATACACACGCGGACAACCACAACCGGTCGAACCGTTTCCTGTGCCCGCTGGCGTTTGCGGTTGAACGCGTTGACCGTCGTCGTGGTCGCGGTCGTCTCTCCGGTTAACGACAAACCAGTTTTCCATCGGACGTTGGCGCGCGAACCGTCGGGTGAGTTTTCTCGCGCTGTGACGTCGTAACGTCCGTAACATCGTCACACCGGGTGACTTGGCGAATAATTTGTCGCGGGTAGATTTCACGTTTACGGTGTCCGATAACGAGAAATTATAATACGGATCTCTAGTGTACTCGTTGCCGCTGGACGACGCGGAACGAAACGTCTGAAATATGTGACATTTACTTCTTTGCCGGATAATAAACACGATTGCCTGTTTTAAACGTGTAAGTTACAATGAAAATATTATGTGCAATTTTTTGTTAGCTTTGAACGCTAGCCGTTCTCATTTAATTGAGTTATTGGACATTATTTATTTAATTGTTCAACGCTTTTTTACGGTTAATCATTCTAATTTCCGGGTTTTAATCGTTGCAAAACGGGTTGTCGACCTTCTTTCAAATGGCCGCAAGGTACTTCGTGTCTTTGTTGTTTTTTCCAAGTTCCCTCGAAATATTTATATACGTATTGTTTTTAAAAATGTGTTCTCCGGCGAGTGCGACGTTTTGGGCTCCGATTAATTTCGGAAAACTCTTTTCTAGGCCATGTCCTGTTCTGATTTATATTACGCAATTTCATACGGGACTTTGGTGTACGTACATCGGAGTCGAGGGTCGTTTAGTTTTTTTTTTTGGAAAAATCTACGACACCGCGAGTCTCGCCGTGTGGACTACTCTATGCGGCGATCTGGCCATGTTGGTTCGGGAAATCGATTTTAAAAACACGGTTCAGCTGTCGGCCGACGCCACGTATTACCCGGATAGTTTTACCGAGTTCACTAGCTTAAAAGATACCGTGACGGCCGCAGCTATTGTCATTACGGTCAATGTAGTTTTTGGGAATCGTCGAAAAAACAAACATCGTTTTTCTCGTATACGTATAACGTCAACCACGCCGAAACGTTCGTCGACGAAAACATAAAAAAAAATCACACGAATTCATACTAATGTAAACAGGGTCCCCACGAAGGAGGGGGGGGCTGGTGGATCAGTGAGTACTACGGTCCCGGGGCCCGGAAAAAAAACACATGATATATACATATTATTGATTTAAATTGAAACGCTCCATTTTTTTTTTTGTTTCTAATTTTACCCTTCACCGAGACCTCGCAATTAAATAAGTTGAATCAGAAAACCACCAATAAATCCACTGATAAAAGATTTGCGTACGCTCACGCTTCCAGGAGATCCTGGACGTGTATTAAAAAGAAACTGGTGTTAATAAAATAATACCAAACTGAGTGTCGTCGATTGGGGTGGCTTCTTACCCACGTAATTTCAGTGTATGTTTCATATGTTTATAGTTCATGAGATCGGGCCACTTTGCGTCGGTAGGTGTGGAAGTTTAAAAACAGTAATAATGATAATTTTTTTTTTTATTATTATTATTCGTAAATACTTTTTAAGAAATGTTGATTTTTATATTGAACTGCGGTAAATCAACGCACGCGTGTTTTAAACTTATTCTAGGGTAATTATGACAACTGATGTTTTACAGAGGTGTATAACAGCAAAAGAAGCTGCGTACCGTGTGTATTTTAGGTAAAAATAAAAAATCAAATGTTAGGATTTATATTAAAATTATTATAAATACTAACATACAACGAGGGGGTTTTTACAGTACCGTAGTTGAAAAATTTGCGCGGGAGGCCTGAATGTAAACAATATCGTATAATGTTTTTAAATGTTACGTTGCTTCGTGTTCTCTCGACAGAAAGTCATTGATTGTTTGACGATCTAGGAAAACCGTTGATGCGAGTCGAGCGAAAATGATTTCCTTACAACTATTGGCTTGAAATTTCCTACGCGTGTAAATAACTGGGAGAGATTGATTTCACTATGAATTCTTATTGTTTTTAATCTCCTACTGACGTTTTATGAACGTGCCCAGTAGCCGCGATAGTGATAAAAATAAATACATATACGATAAATAATAATAATAATAATAATAAATATATATAGAACGAGTTTGTTATCGTAATTACATTATTACGAGGGTACGTACGAATGCGAATACGTTTTGGTACCGTCATTTTGTCATTATTTTTAAATAAAGATTAAAATAGTGTCCGTTGTTCGAAGGTTTTCCCATTGAAAAGCAGTGAAAATGTCCCCAAAAAAAACGTCCGCTATTGGGCGGTGTCCGTTAGAGGAGGTTTCACTGTATACACACATACGTAGTGTGCCTGAGAAGTTCGGCGAACGGTCGAACTTCTCCCTAACCTATTAGTTAGTGGGTTTGCCGCGGGGCTCCCAAAGCAGTATTGTCGCGTTCATTTCGGGTGAGTGTGCGGCGCGTCGAAAAACCGTGGACCGACGATTTGACATTGGTGTTCGGCTTCAAACCGGGCGAAACGGCGACGGAAACTCACGAAATGTCCGTGCGAGCGTGTGGGCAGGACGTCGCGAACAGGACAGCGGAAAACGTCGAACGTCCCCGCGAGTGTTGCCAGCAAAAGATCGGCGATTGATAGCAGGACAATTAGCAAAAGACACGGCGGGAGCCATCGTCCACGAAGATCTGGATGGACGCAGAATTTGTCGACGAGATTCTGGATCGCGTGACAGCTATTGTGTACATGGTCCCCAAAAGAAAAAAAATGACTTTTCTGACAGTTTCCAGAAGCTATACGAACGTTGTCAAAAGTGCGTCGTGTCTGGCGGGCGTTACTTTGAAGGCCAATAAAGTCACGTATTTCTAATGTTTGTTCTTGTGTTTTTATCAAACCATTTACACAGAACTTTCTAGACACGCTACGTACACTGAACAATTATTTTCACTGCAATTCGTTCTACAAAAAAAAATAAAAAAAATAAAATAAAATAAATAAAAAAAGAAATAATAATATATAATTGCACTAATAATGACGTTTCCAAAGAAAAACTCCAGTACGATTCGGTATTTTATATATTTCGATAACTTAAAATTTACTGTAGTTATTTATGAAATATACGTATAACGTCACAAATAATATATATAATATAAAATAATCGCGGAGGCTTGGAAAAAACATACTAATCTAAATTCTTATATTAAAATTATACACACACACACATGTATAAAATATATTTTTTTGTTATTATACTTACTTAATACGTGTAACGATAATAATGTACTTTCGGTACAATATTATTTATTAATATACTGCAACGAAATAAACGAATGAATTGTTGTGGAAATGAAGAAATTCGATACTGAGGTGTTTTATTCCGGAAAATTTCACGCGATAAATTAGACTTAACAGGCGTTAATTCAAAAAAACATTGAATATCAAACTCTTAATAAAACCGAATATTAATAATTTACTGACTATATATATATATATTTACACAATTAATGTAAAAATCTTAAATGTAAATATTTTGAATTGCGGGACGAATTAAATTTGATGTTAAAGTATCAAATGTATTTTTCCGTTTTTCGTTTTAAATATGATCTAATCAAGATTAAAACTATATTGTTTCCCCGAATGATTTGAATAAAACAATTTAGTTGATTAATATTTAAATAAATCGAAAAATAAAATTTTATGAGCATTATTTTCGCTTAATAATAACATATAGCAACTGTAGTTGGTTGATTTTAGATTTGATCACGTGTTGTTGTTATTATTTGAAAAAAAAGAAAATACCTTGAGTGACTTAAACGTTTAAAATTGTTATATATCTACAAATATATTCATTTGCCATTAACTTGATTTTTCAACCTGAACAAATAACAACTAACCTTAACCTAAAAACACAAAGATGATAAACGTATTATACAGACAAACATATAAATATAAAGATAAAACATCTTGTTTGTTGATCTTGTTTGGTAAAACTATCTCGTCTCAAACAATTCTTCAAGGGTCACGAGCACATTCATTTTTGCTGATTTGATTAATAAGTAATTACTACGACTATCACTACTACATAAAAAGAAACACTTAATTAGAAATTTGTAAAAGCAATACGTATAGTACAACCAGTGATGTCAATTATTCGAAAATTTATTCAAAATACGTTATAGGTACCTAATTATTAGTATTTTAAATTCAAACCCACACAGTAAATTGTCTATTGAAATTTATATTGCTCAATCAATTTCATACGTCGGCAGGTGTTCGAAGTTTGAATTTCCTGACAAATATCCTAAATTCTAAAACAAAACAAAAACCAACAAGAATTACAATTAGAGAATAGTTATTTGATAAATATAGTATAAATACGTGTAGAAAAAAAACAAATATATATCCAGTTTAATACAGTGCATTATTTTTTCACGTTCTGGAAGTAAAATTACAAATTTGATATGCCCTGTAAACTATGCATGTACAATATTTATACTACATTACTACCAGGAAACGAACACCAGCCGGCCTGACCCGTAGACCGTGAATGGTCAACGTTTCCACTCGGTTGAGTTCATCTGCCGAGCGTATAGGCTCTGAAAAACGTTAATGATTTTCCACTTAAGGCGCCCACGTATGGCGTAGGTACATTTAAGGAAACTAAACCGGGTTACTGTTACGTTGAAAAAAACGAATGCGAATTTATTAGACACCCGCGCAGGATGTTTTCTCAATAAAATTGTATTATTTATTTACTCGTGCCACGGTCAGTCGGTTTGCGGGGATCGGCGGTGGCAATTAATATATTGCGGTGTGTTTTTACGAAACAGCTAACTTTAAAATATACACGATAAAAAAAAAAAAAACCCATTATTTTCTCTGTTTTTTAATCACAAGATATAATGAAAAATCAACTCCGTTACACCGATTCGTCACATCTGTAAAGTTAGACGAGATGTGATATCGCGTGTATGACATTTCATTTTCAAACAATGACACAACGTATATTATATAACTTCAAATATAAAAAATATTTCTATAAATTAATTTAATTTCGGGTTGGGTTAATTTAATCTAGAACAATTTTTTAATATTATATACAGTATGATTTTGAGTATGTATCTTGTGTATATTTGATTATTAAACTCACAATTTGTCTTTTAAAATTATGTTTTCATTTTAAAAGGTTTATAGCAAAATTAAATATTTAACGCTATCTTCAATCGTCAATACGATTCAGTGAATACATATGGCAAATGACTGCAAGTCTATTGATATGTCAATTTCAAATTAAACATAATATAATAAACTTAAGCATAATGTAACATTACAGTAATATAAATATAACAAGTAGGTAATAATAGTTAATAAAAATATAGTAACATAAATAACACAATTGTACGAACTGTAAAGGAAACGTAAACAACGCGCATAAATTCACATTGATATTAATTAATAACATGATATATTTTAGGCGTGAAGGAAATATTTGAATGGTCTATTTTTTTATTTTTATTAACACTTTGTACATTATTACAAATTATTTAAGTAATGTACGCATTATTGGATTTAATTTGTATGTAATATACGAATTGTATGATTATGTATGAAAATTATTCGTATTTTCGATACAAAACGTTTTCGAATTCTGTCAATAACATACCAAAGATATATAAAGGAAATAATGTCGAAAACGACGCAACGTAAATATTTAAAGTGGAAAAACGAAGTTTTTTAACTCGCCGGATCGGTGTGTACGATAATACGTTAGTATAAATGTATAAAAATTAGACATGATTACACGAATGTTCCTATTCACATTGACTTCAAGTCGAAACTTAGAACTTAGAGAAGACGATTTCGATGGCTCGACGTATCAAAAATCGTTTTCCGTTGGGCACCTATGACCGACTTACCGAGATATAAGGTAGGCCTTTTATTTCTTGCCAACGTCAATTAATGTCTCGACTCGGGGAAAACACACAGAACAACATTGATTTTGTATAACACTCTTCGGTTAGTAACACGGTTACCATCATATAATACTAGAAGTTCCGTTTGAAACGGTTAAAAGATATATTTCTGAATTTCGTCCAACTGTATTCATGCTTTGCGAATATTGACTTTTTTAAGAACGTGTTGTTCTATCGTTGTTGCAACTTATGTTTCCCAACAAACATTCTCGACACTATACAATGTATATAACGTTTTATATCGATTAGCGTACCCAATTGGGAATAATAAAAAACCATATGTTTAATAAACATACATGTCGTGTACCGTTGCATGATGTGTCCATACACTATTGAACTTGAATTCGCGTACGTTCTGAATAATAAAAAGAAAAGAATGTAAAGAAGAAAAAAAAAATCCAAATTTAGACGCGATGATGTAATATGTTGTCCGTCCTAGCCATTTTAATATATTTTGTTGTAAATAACTTCATGGTGAATCGTAATTTGTAATTACCGTATAAGTAGGTAACGTACTCGGGTCTCACGAAATTCAATTAATACACATCCCGTAAAATATCATAAGCATACGGATTCGTACAATAATATACGATTTTTTTTTCTTTGCGCGGGTATAATCGATTTATTCGGAGGACGGATTAAGCGATTTTCAAAAATTTATAAATTCATAATTTAATTTCTCTCTTTTTTTTTCACCATAACATACTGCACGTTATTGTTCATTTTATTGAATAATACGAAAAGAAAAAAAAACTACCCATAATTGTTACGGAGAAACGTGCCTCTCTGGTGACTGCATACGGAGGCAAATCCGTTACACACGTTTTCGTTTATACATTCCTAATTTTGTGCTGAACAATTAATATTGTATTTTCTTTCTTTCGGCAATAGTGTTCCGTCTGTTCCGCTAAATAAGGAAACGTTTTTTCGCCACGTGACCAAAACGTTTGCAACGTGTGTGCTATTATTCGGGGTTTTAAAGTGTTTCATGTGTATATACGTGCATACGAATTGTTTGCTCAACGGTATGGCTTACGGATCGCAATATTTTCTCGGCACGAAGAAACTTTTTTTCTTTTGGTCTCGTACACCTACGGTTGATAACAATAATAATAATAACAATAACAACAATAATAATAATAATAATAATAATAACAATAATAGTAATAATTATAATAATAACAACGTACATTCGCTCGGATTTTACTTTCACGATAATCGATCGTTTACACGTCCGGCCGTGTTCGTTTAGCAATACGAGTGCGGGCCGATTAACTCGACGTATTTATTGCGTGCGGCAGTTAAAGAAAAAAAAAAAAAAAAAAATATATACACACATATTAATTGTCTATTGATAGAACCGTCGGCGTGTGTACAATATATTTATATCGTTTACGGGCGCTCTGCTTTCCAAAAACCAATCGGCCGTGGACGGTAAGAAAAAGAAGCTCCGTCAGATGACGCGGAGACCCGAAGGCGGCATTGTGATTGTTTGCCGAACCGTGTCCTTTTCCGGGCGCGTGTCGTCTGATAATATTGTTTTGCGTTATTCCACGGTTCCACGTTGAAAACGCCCTACACCCGTTCGTTAACACCTGTTGTTCGAACGTTCGGTGACGGTCGCGCACAAAACACTGCGCGCTTGCATACGCGCATACGCGCATTTACGCTCCACAACGCTCTCGATCGTGCGTACATTTTATACGTCGCGCGTGTTGTGTTACGGCGTGCGCCGCGGCGGACGTGAGACCGACGGGTCCGTGAGACGCGCAAAAAATCGATTTCCACATCTTGTCGTCGCTAACTATGCTTTAGGTTTAAAAAAATTGCACGATCGGTTAACCGATTCGCGTGTCGTACAGAAGGAACGCGCCAACGTGAAAACGGAGTTGTTTGTTTCGTACAGAATAAAAGTCTTCGTACGGTCGGGAAAGTTTTTGTTTTGTGTTCAGATCTTGCTGGGAGTATTGTGAATAGCACTGGATAATCGTCATTATTTCACCCCTCGGGCGTCACGAGAAACTCGAGGAGGCGATTTGCCGCGTTCGCCGGTCCGTCAAAAAAGCGAGGGCCCACCAAGACCACCGGCACGCTAACCTGCCCAAACAGTCATGCCACATTGGAATGCGTCTGTCGGGAAACTTCGTCGCGAATTCGTGAAAGATCGTTCGGCAATCCGCATTAAAACGAAGGTGCAAGCTCATCAAAAAAAAAAAATACGTTCTTCTTTCGTGTACTTGATCCGAATTTGCGCGGTCACGATAGCGTAAACGCGATACGCTACACTCCGTCGTACAGCTGTGATCGTATACTAACTAATTACTAACATTTGCCTCTCCTTCAGTGGCGGTCAAATGATTTAGTCATGAGGGGGAGGGGATGACGCTGATTCTTCAACATGAACTTTGATCATTGAAAACATAAGTCATAATTTAAGGATATAAGATTACTTTATTAAATAATTTTATTGTTATTAAATCAACATTTTTTTTTCTGTCCAATTCATCCAATATTTTATCTGTGGCAGGGGCGAACGCAGTGGGAGGTTAACCCACCTCCTCTCCCGACCTTTAGGTTGACATATAAAATATGTATATAATTTTGAATTTTTTTACATGAAAACAATACGACCAATGAACATTTATTATTATTTACGTATTAACTATTAACGTTGGAAATTTAGAATTTTATTTATGAAATATTTGTTATCTGTCATTGAATATTATCCACCCTAGAGAAAAACTGCATCGGAAAAATGAAAGAAGTTGTACATTTTTTCCACATATCCAATAAAGCAGGTTAGGTTCTGGGACGATATATAATTTTTGTGTGTTCACATTTCCGCGGAGAGATTTGTCCTCATACCCACGCATGCGGTTAGGTCACGTCAATTTTTATAACTCGTCTGTTATTATATACTAAATGATTTTCGCTGATAAGACAATGAAATAATAATTTTTAATATTTTACGTTTATAAATCATACAGCAAAATCCAATCGCCTCAGGGGCTTAAAAAAAAAAAATATGAATAATCATAACCGTACGCCTCACCACCCCTCTCCAATAATGATACCATTGGTTGCCCATATTGTTCAAACATATTTACTATTAGAGACTTTCTCCGTGTCCAGTTTTACTTGTCGTAAAAAACGTATACGACATATGTTTATACGTTTAATGTATAGTGCCAGGCGTGCTCACTCCACTTTTAAGTTCTAACACACAACAATGAATTACACATAATGGAGTTAGCGTTTTTAGCGGATCGCACTTGTTCACAAATTTGTCGTGATCCATTTCACGAAATTAGCACGGATTCTCGTCGAAGTTCCGAAGTATGGTCGGTATTGAGTGTATACATGTCGGGAGGACACATTACAAGTAAATACATACATGAACGTACGCCTGCGCGTGCCATTGAATGTCGCTGATGAAATACTTGGTCAGTGCAAGGCGCACTACCGATAACGGTGCAGTAAATGGAGCACGTTTATAAATCATGTTGAGCGCATCAACGTCGAAAAACGACGATGGACGGTGCAATATCGTTTACAAACATTTTGTGACCCAAAGGTTCGATTTCGAAACCATTCGTGATTAATTTTGTCGAGAGTTTTCAAACTAATCGCACCACCACGTCGTCAGAGCCGGTCTGAACCGTAATGACGTCGTGACGGTTGGTTTCAACTTCCGAGTAGAACGCTGCAGGCACGTCCTCCGCTCACGCCTACACGATTACGGACATATATCGTCGACACGCGGCAAACATAGAAAAACCGTTTCAGTTGTATTCGACTAAGGTCCGGGTTTTCAATCGTTCCACTTAATCGCCAAATAATCTTTTATTTTATTAGTTATTTTATATTGATTTACTAATATTTTATTCGACTATACGTCGAATATACTTATTTCGAAATAAACTTCTGAATAAGTCGATAAAAAATTTTTCAATGCAAAATTATTTCCCAGATGGCGAGTAAAGATAATCGGTAGGTAGTGGTACTGATACGTGTTTGGTAATAGTGGATTGTAGAACAAATAGTTATTTGATTCGTGATTGGTCGATGGTGTTTACTTTCTTCGATGAATAAATGGCGGCTTTGTAAATATTTTTTAGACATTATTTTTGAAAAAGTAAACAAGTAATAAAGTAAATAGGTTTTAGCATGAAGTTATTTATAGATTATAAATAAAAAGCAAAACTGAGTGGCTCGCCTATTAGATTTTTAATCTTCTGTACATCTCAATGACCGGTTAACCGACGCTTTTTGACAGTCTGAACCTAACGCGAAAATCGTGATCCATCCCGTGTCATCGTCATACCGTACCGTGTACAAACGGCGATGGTGATTTGAAAATTCAATAATTTCAAAGCGATCGTCGTCTTCAAATAATAAATCCATTAAAAAATGTAAACAAAATGTATTACAAACTACGCGGTGAAATAGCACACCTAATGATAACGAACGCGTGCACACATTTTCGTTATCAACACGTGTACTGATTTCAACAAGTACCGTTAAAAAAACTATTTCATGATTTATCCGCCGAATAAGCGTTGTCTGACCGACGATTATCAACGTTTCCTTGTCCGTCCGATAATTCTTGTTGTCTGACGAATAGATTGGATTGAAAACCCGGGCCTAAACAACACGATGTCGTAAAAAGTAACGCGTGGGGAAAAAAAAGCCGGAAACGAGAGTATCACGCGACATAACAGCGTTTAACGCGTTTGTTTGTACTCGACCGATCGCGTGAACGTGTGCGTGCTTACTCGGCTCTGTAATGTATAAACTTACCGGTATTCAAACGTGCGCGCGGACAAGTTTACGTCGACTTGGTCGTTGCCTCGCCGACACGAATAGCGTGTGTTCGCAGGACGTCGGGGGCGATTCGACGTCGTCGTGTCGGGGCGAATTATTTCCGGAATCACGTGCGTCGAGTATTCATGTAGATATATAGAATATCGCGCACGCGTGTGCGCATACGGACGAGACCGGGCGCGGATTCAGATTTGCATCATCGGGCTGAGAGGTGGAGGCACGGCGAATGTTGCACGTTAAAAAAAATAAAGCGTGCGTGTTCAGAAAAACTCATACGAAGCAGTTATGACGAAAATGTAAAACGTCGTTAATCGATTTGTAAACACCGGATGGTAAACTTACAACTTAATACCGATTGGAAATATTAATAAAAAACAAAAAACATACGTTATCATTAAATCTGAATTACGAAATGTAGTCGCCTATTGGATTTCGCAAACACGTCGAACACATCCTCGGGTTTATTACGATGTCACGACTACCAGTGGCACATCCAGGGTGGTGGACCAGACCTTCACTTCCCTGAGTGTTTCTAAAGTGTACAAGACGATTTTTAATTATTGGCAACGGATAACCGTGGATTAGATTTTTCACGATCGATTTTGTGGTTTTCAACATCAAAAATGTATATATATATTTTTTTTTCCAATAATAAAAATTAAAAATCATCTTTATCGTACAAATCGGGTTTTCGTGTTATTCTAAGATCTTCCCACCGCCCTTCTTGAAAAAATGCTGAGTGCGTTGCCGACGATGAGCATACAATAAAGACCGTCCAATTCAATCGATCATCCGACATCCTTGATCTCATCCGTGTTTTTATCCGCCGTAGAAATGAGAATTGCGTTCTGCTGACGCAGTGATCGCTGGTAACGTTACGAGTATATTTAACGGTTAAATTAACGGTTTAAATTTAAAGTAAAGCGCAGCCGCCCCCTTCGCCCTCTACTGAGTCCGCGCCTGAACGAGACACTGGACGTCTGAAACGCACGACGTAGAGACAATTGTGACGGACGAAACCGCGTATCACCAACACGTTGTCGTAGGTACGTCTTGGTGCCACGGTTTACGAAGAGCGGATATTTTTTGGTTTTTCATTTTGGACATGTATCTATTGGCTTTACATAGCCCGACGGGGATATAAGAAATGCGAACGGACGAAATTATTTTCTACGTCACGGCGTGTGTAGCGTAATTTCACATACACCTTTCGATCATATTGTGTGGATGGATTGTCCGTGAAAAATCGTATCTATTCGTTTCCCGAGTTTTTCTAGTCGTAAAAATTCGCCAATTCGAACCTTTACACGAATATTTTTATTCGTTCTCGTTCAGTACGATTGCGCGGTCATTGTATTTTCGCGTCGACGCGTATGTGTGTTTATCGTCGGGCAGCGTTGCGCGCAATCGGTACATTTACGATTAATTTATTGAATTACATCAATTATTGATCGTTTGATCATTTCTCAAAGTAAACAGTAATCATAGATGTAAATAGGAGTGGGGGGGGGAGGTGGCTTAGCTCTCCCCGAGCCATCTCAAATCCTACCTAAAGATATTTGAATTGATTTAGTCTACAATAATTATGTTATATTAAGTGCTATCGGTGTGCTTGCCTACCCGTAAACATATATCATATTAAACCGTGTCGTATGTACGGGGCTCATCTCGCCGCTGTGACTTCACGCGGACTGATCGTCGTCCGACGTCCGCTCAACGTGCACGTTAGTTTAGAAACAACGTACTTTATACGTATTTGTATACGTATTTTTATACACGACACGAGACCAAAAGCGACATACACACACACACACATACACACACACACACACACACACACACAGAGAGAGAGAGAGCCGCGGCCGAGTGCGCACGCGTGATGGGACACGACCGCGGCGGAAGACGAGCACGCGCGATTCAACCGGAGCATGGGAACGGGTCCGCGGGAGGAAATCGTTTCCCGCGTAGGTATTTCTAAACGTATAATAGTAACATTATTATTATTATTATTATTATTATTTATTATTATATGCTTGTGCGTGCAGCGAGAACGGATATTGCACGTAGCCGACACACGGACCACAGTCGCTCGGGTTTTCATTGGAAATCGCCTTGGTCGAAGAGAGCGGTCGTGTTGAAGACACCGCTCGTTTGTGCGATATTTTACGAAAAAAAAAACACTACGGGCTGTTCTCGAAAATGGTTCTCACATATTTAATTCCGATTGTTTTGTCACTCTGAGACGTCACGATTCTACGTGGACGTCGAATGCGGACGTAACGTGCGCTCGAGAAAAGATGAACGTAACCTGATGCGGTTAAGCTACTCCGTGAGCACGACATAGGTTCCGCCGCGGCAAGAAGTATCTTATGGAGTGAGCGATAACTACACCCTTGCGTCCTAGAACGCGGACATATAGAACTGAACGTAGCTGCGCGCATAACGCAAGATACTTTTAAACAGCACACGTATACAGTTGTACACCTACCGAGATCCAGAACGGTAAAACAATTGCGGTCTAATAAAGCGCGGACCTTTGAGCGGTTTCGCAACCGTCCACACGTCTACACAAACATAAAACGGGAGGACGGTAACAACCGTCCGTTCCGAAATTCCGGAACGTCCGAAAAAAACCAATCGTTTTGATAATTCGTACTAGTGTTGTACGTCGTAACGCGTACGTACGTTGCGGATACCTACCGAATGGGATTGTGAATCGTTATGTACGGAAATATTTACGGTAATTAATAGCGATTCAAAAAAAAAAAACAGGTAGTTAATCGATCAAAACGTTTTTCAATCGCACGCCGGGCGAATAGTGGAAGACCGCGATCGATCGCCTTAACACCTGTTGCTCGGTTGGCTGGAATCGTAAACGACTATCTTCGCGGATGAATATAATCGTCCCTCGATCAACGTTTCGACAGCCACCGAGGGAATCATGTATTATGGTAAACAAACGGTGCGTTGTCGGTAATAACAGTAATAATCGACGCGAATCGCCGGAAGTTTTCGTCGTCCACGTGAGACCGACGCCATGACGATATTGTGCGCGGCGCGCTTTCGCCATACACGTGCCCCCCT
Organism: Schlechtendalia chinensis; assembly: GCA_019022885.1. NCBI lineage: Eukaryota > Metazoa > Arthropoda > Insecta > Hemiptera > Aphididae > Schlechtendalia > Schlechtendalia chinensis. The sequence goes on from CM032339.1 coordinate 77,286,375, forward strand.
CCCCCCCCCCGGGTCGATTACACCGTATCGTCCGTGTTGCGTACGATCTCGTTCGCGGCCGTTGTCGAACTGTGCCCACTCGCGCATACCGTCGTTCCCATTGTGCGTCGCCGGCGTGCTCGACGACCGGCCACCAAAAGGTCTGTCCCCGATCAGTATCCCGGAACGCACCTCGCAACCCGATTTCGCACGCGTTCGTGTCCGGCAGCAGCCGCCCAGTCGTTTCAGACCCCGACGACGAACCCCGTGGCCAACGGAAAACAGAATCGAACGAGATAAATCGTCCGCCGGGTGGTTTCGCGACCAGTGGGCCCGTGAGAGTCCGCCGGCTACTTCGGGAGCGAAGTACTCAGGTTAGGTGCTCAGGTCCTGAATTCCGTACGAACACATACTATATGAATTACTACGTGCCGCCGATTAATCCGGATTTTCGTACAGGCGTGTAGGATAACGCGGAATTAAATCAAAAAAAAAAAATGCACACGCCGCGATTCGAACCGAAGATCCAGCCAAAAGTCGTTTTAACGCGGAGAAAACGAAAAGAAAAATAAATCAAATGTATGAGGTTATACGTGTTGATATTCAAGGTTTGGTTCAATGCATACATCAGTGTGGTGACGCGAGACGAAATAAAACGTAAGATCCCGCTGGACACTTAACGTTTACGACGTGAAAAGGACATGGTCGAACGAACGACGTTCGGAAATGTCTGTCGGTCATACAAAAAAAAAAAAAAAAACAAAAAAAACGCTTCTTTTATTTCTTCTTCTTCACTCGGCGTGTCGGTTCTGTCGGCTGACGCGTTTGCACGGCACGTTACGTTTTATATTCTCCTCGACGAGCGCTACCTATTTGAATCGTAGTTCGTGACCGGGGGGCGCTTTACTACGATGACCTGTTACTTTTCTCGCGTGTACGGTTGTTGGGTTACGTGGGCGACGGAAAACGGATCATCATCGTGTCTATCCGTTCGAACCGACAGCCGAATGCGTGTTTGCAACAAAACAATTTCATTCCAGCGGTTTTCCACCATCGCGGTTGATGCCTTTTTTTCGTAGATAATTCGATTTATCTTTGGCCTCAGAGCAGGCTTCGGTTTCGGCGACCACTTCCTCGTTGGAGCCGGATCTCTTTCCCCGGAACGTTCTTTTCAGGTCTGCAAACAGACAGTGATCGGTGGACGGACGGGGAAGCAATTCGAAGCGCGATTCTTCGATTCGCTGTCGACCGTTCTGAAGACAATCGACGAACGGAACACCGCGCGCATCCCGTAATACGAAGCCCGAATCCTTACACGCCGACACTTGCGTTTTCGGTCGCTTCGGAAGGTTTCGCCGGTTGCTGTCCGCTCGGCTGGCGTTGTTGTCTTCGATCGACTGCGAGCAAACGCGGTAACCACCTTCGAACAGAGCTTTATCGCGAGACAAACGTCCGTGCGAAAACGGTGAACACGCCTGACCTACAGATATCTCCGAGTTGTCGGCCATCTCACGTTTTTTTCATGTTCACTGGAACGACTGCCGGACTCGCGCCGTTCAACAACACGTTTCGTTTGAATCGTGTGGGACGAATCGTTGGCCGACCGCGTCGTTACCAAAAGTCTAGAGAAATATCCAGAGTGACAAAATATTACGATTTACTCGACTAAACCCGCTCGCCGTCTTTCAACGCGATCGATTTCACGTCCACCCCATGCGAGTGTACAGGACACTGCAGTTTTTGTCTAGGCTAGGCGCCAACTATAATTCATTATCGTTTTTCGATCGGACAACGTTTTGAGTTTCAAACTCGCCGCGCGTACCGTATTTTTCGGACCCCAACTCCGAACACCTATCGGTTCGTCGTGATTCTATGTTCACGCTTCATAGTGGACCAACCCACGGGGTGAAAAATCGTTCGCGTTAATATTCCGCGTTTCAAGTGCGTAACAGCTGTCGACGAATTTTTCGTCGCCCCGTCCAAGGATTTCAATAATCGAACGACGACGTATCACGGGCACACGCGTTTGGCGATTATCGTCGAAACGTTCCGGAATTAGAAAACGTGTTGTAACGTGTGCCGTCTAGACATTGTTTCTGTAAATCCGCCATTGTTTAACATCGTCCGTTCCTTTCTGTTTTGCACGCACGACGACTTTTAGTGTGCAACTACATATGCTTCCACTGCTATCCTGCCCACTGCGTTTGGCGAAATCCCGAGTACACGCGCAACTCGATCATATAACACTTAAATACTTTCTCGTGTCCATTGTATTTAAATTCAACCGCGTTATTAAATCGATCGAAAACCACGGTACCGTATGAATGTCAGTATCATATACACGTGTACGATATATTTATTATTTTGTGCAACGTCGGTTTTGGAAACAAAGAAAGGAATAAAAACGTATAGCGTGATCGTCATAGACGAGCGCAGGTTTCATGGACCATGTTTCAGTATCCATGTGATCGAACCGGCTCGTTTTCCATTTGATGAATATCCGCGTTCAGCCAAAGTCCCGTTTTCAAAACGTCTTTTGCAGTAATGATTTCTTAACTAATCAATTACCTACTGCGTTCCATTATCATGTACGCGTCTAAATGGCCACTGAGCAGCACGGGTTTCCCGCGTTAAATTATTACCTATTTGGTTGTTTTCAACAAACGAATATTTTAAACTATTTTCGCGATCGATGTCATATTAACAAGCTACGGAATAGCTTTTGATCGGGCCGGTCACAACCTCCCTTATTCGCACACATAAATTATATTGGTTTTATGATCGCTTATATAACCTGGTTTCATTGTTTTTTTCTTTTCTTAGCGAATAGATTTCAAATAATTAAACACCCGAGTTCTGATCATTTTTCTATCCTTTTCATCGCCTCTCTTATTTTTTTACATTATGTTGCGCATTCTTAGTTGTAAAACACGCAAAATTAATTTTATTCGCCGATGAATATCATCATAATCATCAGACACATTGATCAACGTCATAACAGGAATTCGTTCAGTCGGTACTGTAGTGAAACGCGTATCATAGAATTTCGTAAATATAGTTTCATTTTATTGTAATAATACGGTTTTGATTGTTATGAAAATAATAAAAAAAAAAATTTTTTTTTTCATTATTTAAAAATATTGTTTCTAGTTTTGATGCGTACTGTCATATTTAATGTTACCTGTTATTACTTTTACATATTTTTGAATAATATACTGAAACGTAATTAACATCAAAACGTTCGTATTCTTTAAAAATTAATTTCAATTGGAATGACATTTTAGATTTAAAAAAATATTATCATATCTGATGGAGATTTTGTGTATTTCGAATGTTATGTTAAAACGTGTCTGTAACTATGACTTTGTTCTGGACGACGATTTGTTTTTAATGATATTATTTTTAACGTTAAAAATATTTATTTTAAATTATCCTTTATATAAATATGATCAAGGGTGATGGTTTATTGTCTGTTTAATTATTCGTCATAATAGCGAACGTCAACACAATACATTTTAATGAATAAAATGTGTGTTTATTTTAATTTATGGTATGGTATACCGGTATGATTTAGTTTCAGGAGTTATCACGCTACGCAAAAATAAGTATTGCACGTTTTAGATTCGAGAAACCTTGTTATTCCGATTTACTCCAATGAGCTCGAATTATTAAACTTTAAACAACCGACGTTTAATGTTTGTTTCTACAGTTGCCGTTGTAACACATGCTAAATATAATTTATTTGATTAGGAGGAACCTTTTGAATTGGGTTTTCGTCGATTTTGGAACGTAATCATTAAACGAAAAATCATTAAAGCGATTTCTGAGATCGAAAAGACGTGATTTATACAATCGTTTCACTTTTAAAACGGTACAAGATATATATATATAATCTAAAGAGGTATTCAAAAATATTTTCGATTCTTGTTTAATTGTCGACAGCGGCGAGGGACGAACATGTTTTGATTAACTGTATAAAAATATCATAACATGTATGTACCTATCACATGATAGTATTATCAATAGTCAAACGATGAAATATTGTTTTTACTTTTTATTTGAAGAAAGCTATTATCAAACAATTTCATTTATAATACGAAGCAAGTACGATTAAAAAATACCACTACTTTTACATCATGTTAACAACTTTCAAATTGACACATAAAATCGAAAAATCGTCATAATAGATCGTACAATATTCAAAAACTAGTACTACTAAACACTTACGTAAATAATGATTTTTTTTATCGAAAAGAAAAATACATAAAGGAAAATATTCAATTTTAAATTCACCCTATACAAACATTGATTCAAATAGCGGTGGGAGGAGGTATGGCCCCCACCCTCTGCGGGCACCTTTGTTCACGGCGTCCCTTAACAACATAGCTAATCGAAACGAATAGATGATCGGTACGTCGACAACAACAAAAAAAAAAAAAATTCTAAAAAAGCCGTCAAAAATATCTTACCGGTAATACGAAACACGTACATGACGAAGAATCCGATACGGATTTGGGCGAGAAAAACAAAACGTTAGAGCAGAAGAGCGGACACGACGGCCGCGATTTCTCCGGCCCGTCGACCCCCCCCTCCCCACCATCATTACCGGTGGCCATTTAACACAATGCAACGCAACAAACACTACAACATCATTATTACGACGTACGCGGATCGTGCAACGGATCTCGCGGAGCACAAACGTGTCCAGCGCACGATACGGTCGGTCGAGAAACGTGCGTTTTTTAAACGACCGATTTCCTCCGTCTCGTGCGCCGCGCACGAAAACCCTAAACTCCCGTAGACGTCCTAGACAAACGCGACGTTTTGTCCTATCGCGATTGTACAGCGCCTCTGTCCGAAAGCGTTCCGCGGTATATTATTCGATTCGTTCGAGTGTAAAAAAAAAAAATATATATATATATATACAATTCCGAAACGAACCGTTGTCTTAAACGCGTTCTGCACGTCGTTTGGAACATCTGACGCGACGGTATCGGGAAAGTTCGGGAAAAAACAAAAAAAAAAAAATCCGTCGCGGATAACACGACGCGTAGATCGCATTTATCGTATCGATAAACACGAACTCTGCTTTTGTGTCCCAGAACACTCGTCGACGGCAACACGTCTCCCGGCCCGACGCACCCCGCGGTCCACCATTTCGCGGGATCATTCGTTTTCGGCCGTCTCCAGTCCGTGTCCCATTAACATTCAAACGGCCTTTGGGTGGCGTACGTCACGACCACGGGGATGGGGTTTACCCGGTTGCCGGTCGTGCCGGTTGATAACGGACTTCACTCGTCGGACGCGTAGGCGGCTAGATGGTTTTTTCGTTTTTCGACAGACGGATTGCGGCCGTTTCCGAACGGACGCGTGCGCGAAGCCGGGCACTGACTTCAGCGGGAAAGTTATGTTGAAAAGTTGCTTTTCATTTAACTTCCTAACTCGACGAG
>CM032339.1:79364803-79588105 GCA_019022885.1 Schlechtendalia chinensis
TTTAAAACATGTCGATGACAATTATCCAGTACGTATCTGTACTGTAACGTGTTCATACTCATCAAAAATCAACGACAACACCAACAGGCCACCGTACGAGGTCTTCGTTTGGAAAACACGAGATAATAATTATGGACTTAAGTAATGAAACACGCGATGTACGTAAACATTTTTCAAATGTTCCGCGATTTCGGAATTCGTTTCCCGTACAGCTGTCCACTGCGGCGAAACGTTTCCCCCGTCCGTATTCTTATCATAACGTTTCATGTGACGATAACGATTGGCGCGGGCGTTTATCGATTCGCAACGAGAACCCGTGTGTGTTCCCGGCCGGGGGTGTCCACGAACAACCTTGTAAATGGCTCACGACATGCGCCGTACAACAATAAAACAAATCGGGGGTTAGGAGGAGCCGGTCGAACATTCGCCTTCCCCAACTGCTGGACGACCGGAACGGTGTGCCCCTTTTCCGTTCCATCTCCAACAACAGTACGACGTCCACGGAAAAAAACGAGTCAACGTCAACGTCCGGGTGAGGGACACACACGATCGAGAGCCCCGAAACCGTTCGGGTTCTGTCCGCGACACGCGGTCTCACCGTTACCGGCCGATTTTCTACCCAACCTACAAAATAAAAACAGACGGAGAGAGAGAGCGAGCGAGCAGTACTCACGTGTTTCGCGTCGCGAGATGGTCCGCGCGGTCGGTCGGTCCCTTCGTCGATACGAACACGAAACAAAAAACACGGACCGCGAACACCGCACGAACGAACGACCGGACCAGACGGCTTCGCCGGCGACAACTAAAAACCGTTCCGCTCTACACGGACACACGCCGAAACGGCCGCCGTTCCTCCCACCGACCGAAACCGAAACTCGCGGCGTGGTAGCGATATCGGTGGGGTGGCCCCGACGACGACGACGACGACGACGACGACCTACGACGACTACTACGGCGGCGGCGGCGGCGGCGTCTACCACGTGCACGTTCGACCGATCAGCTGCTTGTTTTCCGGCCGTCCCCGTGACGGAACGAAAACGCGAGGAAAAGTTCGCGCGCCGTCACGCGGCGGTCACGTACGAGACTTTTATTGTTCGCGTACGATTCGCCGTGTAGTTTTTCCCGTTTGAATGTTGTGACGTTGTGAATCAACAACGCGCGCACGGCGTCACACTGCGAATATCGATCGTCCGGATGGTGAAACAAACGGATAAACGGGTGGGATGGAGGGGGGGGGCGAACGCAGGAAAAATATATCCTCAATACGAGCGAACAATATTCGTCCGAATTCGAAAATGTCGACAATGATTATTGGATCAAAATATCCATTTTTCGAGGCGATTTAGCCGTTAACTTCATCTCAACGTTTCTATACAAGTTTAATGATAGAGAATTTGGAGTCGTCGGAACGGCGATTGTATTTTTCGGTTTCAAAAACTATAAAATCGAACCGGAACTCATTTTAACAGAACCGTCCAAACGCGCGTAACGCGCTATAGTCGAAGACAATACTGATTAAACAACACACAGTTCAATAACTCACGTGTGTATTATGTCGCAAATGATTAAGCCAACAATTAAAACACGACATCCGTAACGGAATAAAGGTATTGTACATAATGTGAATTTAACATTCAACAACGGATAACAAATGTTTCCGAAAATCCCGAATTTCCGAAGTCAATAGTTAATACTTGAATAACAATGAACGTTCTTCACTGGTCGTATTTACTGGTCCGTGTAAAGTAATTCAAAATCACGTGCATATCGTAGTAAACAATATGACACGGGTCACCGTTATCGTGAGACTACCCCAGACCTATGGCACACTAGTGGTGCGTACCGTATTGCGAGTCGCGCGTGTGTGACGTCGTCGTAGTCGACCCACTTTAGTCAAATCGTCATTTGAACGCGTGTGAATTCGCGATTTTATGATTTATTGTGTACATCGTGTTTTGTACAATCGTCGATATTCTATCATCGAGTAGCGTTATGTCACGTATAATTTAGTGTTTATCAATTATGTCAAGTCGATCAAACATCGACTGTTCTAAATTACGTTTTACTTTATTGACTGTAATGCGAAAGCGCAAATGCCACCAGCCAAAAGCGCGAAAACACGAGAACACCTGTGTACGAAATCACAAACACAGAATGGAACGGAAGCGCGCGTTCTCGTATGCGAGACAAGAACGTTTGTCAAATGTGGTATCAGTACACTTTCCCGACACACAGAACGCGCCTATCCGCGAACTGTATCTTCGGCTCTTCGACTTGATTTTGTTCTTTTTTAATTTCAGAGTTGCTAAGCGCCTGTGCCATGCTTCTACAAGGTTCGTGGAATTCCCAAGATCCCATTCGCTCATATATATATATATATATATATCTTGGTTTAGTTCTTGACCGACGGCGAAATACCATTTTATTTATACACTCAAAGTTTTCAGGTTTTATATCATTAAATAAATTATCGCACAATTCGTACAAAACATATCACACGGACATATTTAATATTTAAAATATCGCACTGAACAATTATCGATTATCAATTAAATTGTGTCGGGCAAACGTATCAGACCGTGTTAGTGTGTCAGGCGAGATGCAAGTGATAAAACAAGATTTTATTGGTCAATGCGGCCAATAGTTCGAGACGATCGAGACAATATTTAGATGAACATTTTTCGGTCTTCTCGACCGGCCTGTTGTAATGCGAGCGCTCAGGCACGGCAGACTTGATGTTGCCGTATTGTTAACGCAAACCACAATGTTTCGGAGTAACTTTTACCAATACAGGTGTGTTCAGTGCATTGTTCGCGACGGATTCAAGTGTCGGCGTTACAGGGTTATGAATGACGGTGATGTTTCGTGGCGTTGTACGTTCAAAACGCGTAACGGTTAACCGCGGTAACCAATGAGTCGGGCACTCGTATAACAAGCAAAGGAAACGAACATAGTCACGCCGCATTCAGCCATCGCTTGTCGGACAGACGTGTTGTACGTGATTCGTGCAAAAGAAAGGCTGATGACAACATTCACGAAAGGCCTGTTCAAATTAATTCGGAGAGAACCAATCATCCATTGAACATACAGAAACGGAAGCCATTGCCTTCTACTCTCCGTGGTTTTGTAACTTTTTTGGTTTGAGTTCATCCCCCTCGGTAGTCATGTGCGACTTCGAGAAAACCGCACACGTGGTTCCAGGTGATAGACGTTCTATTAAAACTTCGGTCGGAGACTTATATAAAAATTAACCGTACCTCCCCGCGCAAGAAAACCAAACGTCTAGAATCCAAGAACAGTGCTTTCAACAATCTGTAGGATAAATACCAAGGCGTCCATTTAATTTCAAACGAGTACGCGCAGAAAATCGGGATAAGAAACCAGGCAACACAGCTTACACTGAAGACGTCCAATCTGACTTTCCTTATCGATGACGGTTTATTAACATTTTCGATAATATACTACGGTTTCATATTTTTTTTTTCTAGTTTCATACATTGCTTCACGTCGTAAACTTATCCTAGTGTCATTTGCGCTCTCGTTTACATGGCATCCAAATCCATTCGCGCTTTTCGTACCTCATTTTTGCGCATTCGTACACTTGTCAAACATCACTGTTTGCGATTTGCGTTTTCGTATTCCACCGATCTTATTAACTATTCCTGACTTATGCGAATTTGCTTTTCCACTGCGTATGAGGAGCTCCTACAATATTTTGTACAACATCCTAAATTTCGGCAGGGGGGAGGGGGAGTTAGCTTTATTAAAGTCAAGAAAAATTACAAGAATAAAAAAAAAAAAAAACAGAAAGGTTAACGTCACACAATGCGCAATGTCGCGTGTGCCGGTCGATTCGATGTACGCGACTCGGTCGGTCGTTCGTGGTTAAGTCGTATTTTTGCCGTAATTCGAAATGTTCGTATTTGTGTCAAAGATCCAGTCCGGGCGGGCGGGACAAGAGCGGAAACGTCTAATTACGCAATCGCCTTCACTGCATTTATTTGTATAAATGTGAATATTGCGTTGTTTGGGTAGTCGAAAGCTTTAAATCGCGCGCGTAATAAAATCACGACGGAAAGTATATTTTCGTCTGTTCGACAGTCCGCAGACGGGAGGGACGGTTGATTATTATCGTATACGCGTCGTACAGAGGCGTATTCACGACGGGCCGTGTCAATATTATCTGTGAAACGGGTAAACAATACGACGGAAAACCGAACGCATAAGTTCGTTTTACTATATTTCACGAGCAGTGACGTTCAAACGGGTGATGGGTGGGGGGAGATGAGGGGATATATCCCGCCATAACCTTTTCGCTATACACAGTCGAACCTGAAAGGATGTTTTCATGCCTAAAACGGTTGAAAACGTATTTAAAAAATACTACGATCGAGGTAAATACTCAACTATATCTGGACGAATAATTTAAGTAACAGATTGAACATAAAACATTTATTTTATTCTACAATTTTAAATTAAAAACATGTTCGATGCAATAATATTAATACTTTAATTATTTTAGAGTCGGTCTTAATGGCTTGGCCACAACGGTTGTTCACCGTGGATATATAAATATAACCCTAGATGAAGTATTAGATGAATTAACAAAAAAATTAATAGATTTAATAATTTAATAATAACAAAATTATTTAATAAAGTGATCTTATATTTTTAAATTATGACTTACGTTTTCAATGATCAGTTCATAATGAAAAATCAGCCTCATCCACCCCCTTCCCACGAGCAAATAATTTGACCGCCACCGATCGCGAGAGACGCGGGCAAGAAAATAACGATCACCGTTCAACCCCGCCGATAATATTGATTTATCAAGTAATTACATCTACGCGGGCCCGTCATACCACAGACATTTGAATTTACAGTTTCTTTTTTCGTTTTTTTATTACTACTCGACGACAATTATATTGACGATTTCGCGAATGAATATGCGCATTTCAGGGCGTACAAGTATTATTACTAAGTACGCGGACGTGTGTTTATAAATCGATATTGCTTCGGGAATGCTTTTGCGCACACCGATCGATCAATTGTTCTACCGCGAGATGTTTTCAAAAGAAATCATTCAAAAGAGAAACCGCCGTAATCATATTGACATTTCCCGAGCGGATTTAACGGAAATTATGATGATTACGTAGACGACTATAATTATCACGTGACGTTTCTCCATCATAACTTCTATAACATAATGATTTACATACGTATTTTCAATCGTTTTCACATTAAATTTACACAAATTTTGTGGCAATTTACACAATTTATTCGATAACCTGTATAGGTAAATTTGCCATCTATAACAATTTTGTAGTACTTTGGCTTATCTTTTTACACTATTATGGTCTTTAACGACCAATATTATTCACATTTAATTGTTTACGTTATACCATTTCAAATTAATTTATTAATATAAAAAATATAAAATAAATACACAGTACGAATAGTAAGCGAAAATGCTGAATAACACGCAACTGATAAACAAACAAAACAATTTTATCAAAATTCGCAAGGTCCACAAATATATAAGGAACGGCTTCTAAAAACCTGCAGCTAAATTTAGTGCCCACTAAGTAAAAGTTGAACGGTGACATTTAGTGCAACGGAACATTGTAATGACGACATTTTTAAAAATGACCGTTAAATGTGTTCACCAAGTTAGCGTTAGTTTAGCATTGTAACAAAACGGTCCTTATCACTATACCATTCATGCACGGAAAACGTGATATGAAATTCAACCAAATATAAATATATACATACCCAATAAATCGACAACTTTAATAAATATTTACTGTACCAATTGATTAATATTGAAGTGAAAACACCAACACTCACCTGAAACGAGAAAAACAAAAATGAAAACGTTATAAAATATTTAAAGCGCCCATGTATTGACAACAGTTCAGAATATATATATATAAATATATGATATTGTATAATTGACTACTACAAGATTGACTCGGCGGCAGAAAAATCGAAACGCTAAATAAAATGCGTCTACCCATGTGATTCGACATTCTCGTGTTCAAACGCTCTATACTCTGATTCTGTCATATGTACACAGGTTGATTTTTTTTAATGCGAGCCACCGACTATATGCCAAGATTTTAAAACACATTTCATTTCTGTGTTTTCAAATCAAATCAAATCATTAAAGGAATATTCATGAATCATTTTCTCCGCCATTTATCATTATGTATCCTCACTTGTACCTTAAACAAACGCAAACTTTCAAACTAACTTATATAGAACTAGTACACATAAATTTATATTCTATTTATGAATGATTATCGTTTAATTATCACTGAAAGCAAGCTCTCCTAAACGAATAAAAGAAATGCACCCAGTCCCCATCCTCGCCGATTCTCTTACGGTGCTCGACTTTTAAAGTTCCCGAGGCTTAAATAAAGAAAACCCCCATGGAGAACCGCGAATGAATTAAGCACATCCGATTTCATTCTCGAACATGCCTAAAAGAAGAATGGACATCATCTAACTTAGGTCAGAATTACAGCGTCACAAGGAATGCCCACGGTCACGCCACATTCATCGCAAACTATGGTCGACACCAAACCGAATTCGAACAGGTCATGGCAGATGTGACAACTTAATAAACAAATGGAATATCCTTCCAACACCAAACTGTGATGGCGGCCGTCCTAACAAAACATCATCAGCGAATTTCCAAATAGAAAATACAATGGAAGTTTGGAGGATTTCGTCAGTCTGCCATTAACCACTGTGAAGTGGATAACAAATCTCGACTCTAAACTATAAATACCACTATGTTATGTTATCAATGTCTAAATTCTACTAATCTCGTTATTTTTTTGCATTTGAATTTATTTATTTATTTTAACATATATATTTTTTCGGGCTGACTACAACTTTTTTTTCGTGACCGATTTCGCGTAATCGATTTTGCGTTAGGTTACCTAATATCCTCACATCGTACACCCACGTCACTGATACCACCGCTGCTGCACCACAACTACTAGTGTACTGTCACCATCACTATCAGTTCACTATTGATCGGAATGCAAGTGGAGTATTTTGTATTTAATATTTTGTTTACTGTTCATGCCATAAACAGATAGGCACTCCCAAAAACATATATATGATTCAATGTTTCTCCGTGTAGCGTATAAATTTCCGTTAGTTTACTAACGGTTTTGACTAAAAGTGATCGTCAGATATAAAGTAAATAAGTTAGTTTTATTTTTATTTTTATTATTACCAATTTGTTATTTATTATTTATAATAATAAGTGTATAATAATTGTGACTGTGTAACGTTATTACACTTAACATGGATAAATAAAATCGCTGAAAAATAAATTCTTCTCACTGGGAAAGACATTGGATCTTGAACATGTCTTTTAGTATAATATATATATAATAGGCAACGTCATCAAGTTTCACAAAAACTACACGCAAACTTTGATGATGTCCTATACATACAGTATGTTATAAAAACATCACAAAAAACGTGATAAAAAATGTTTTAACTGACCACCAGCTAAAAGACATTTTCATGTTAATGTGGTCATAGGAGTCGCTTGTATCGCAGTTCAGTGGACATGGTAATACTTGTATCTTTATTAAGGAACGAGGCGGAACGATGAATTAACTTGCAAAGATTTTTATAATTTAATGCTCATAGCACGATGATTCAAACCTAAAATTCAACCACTTAGAACGAATAAAATGTAATTCTGACAAAATTTGAATTCATCAGCCTTTTCTTCTATGTTAGTGTGCTGCACACTGCCGTATTTACGTACTTTTCACATTATTAATTAATGCGAGCTAGTATATATTAAGTACCTACTGATTACTCGCTTGCCAAAAGCGTTCGCATGTCATTGTCTTACTATAGTGATTTCTAAGGTCAAGTTCGACATTACAAAAACAAAAAACAAATCAATATTGTACAAGTTAAAATTAAGCAATACAACAGTACTTTCGAACATCGTGCACCGATCGAATATCACTATTGTTCCTTTGTATGTTTGTCCGTATAGAATTTATTAGATATTACATTTTCAGTACGAACTATTGAAGTATAAACATCAAGGAAAAATGGTATAATATCGCAAACACGCGAAAGCAACTTAGGTAATATGATAAGAAGTCCAGTGGTGTAATTACAGGGGTGAGGATATAGGAGAATAAATCTCTCCAGAAAAAGTATGTTAAATTTGTTTACAACTCATAGATTTTTACTTGCAATAGGAAAACAAAACGATATCTACTTAAAAAAATCAATGAATATGTTGTGCTTGGATTGTCAAAAAATTTTAAAAAACTATATTGTAAAGCGACATATTGACAAATAAATATATAAAAATTAAATTAAGTTCAATCTAATCATAATATCATACGTTTTTACTATATTTAATAAAACTAAACTGTTGAGATAAAATATACCATAAATCGGACGCCCACGTTATACGAACCTATTCATTAAATGAAAAATTATGCAGATTAAGAGTTAAATTATTTGATTACATAAAGCGGATAGTGAATTTGTCTATTTCACAGACTGGATGTCCAAATTTTATAATTTCGTTAAATTTCACGATCTGAAAACAATAGTTTTACTAAGTGTATGCGACACATACGTTCCTAAATACGGAAAAAATTGTTGTCATAATATGTTTTTAAAAAATTATTCTTTTAACCATATTATTATTGCCGGTGGTATGGCTGATAAATATATATATATAATTTTTTTTTTTAAAATCAACGAAACGTCGTTTCAGATTGCGGATATAAATATCTAACGTTGAAATCAATATTTTATCATTTTCTAATCAAAGTATGATATAAACTTATTTGTTTTCATTACGAAAGTGGATCCGAAAAGAAGAGTTTTTTTATTATAGTTATTTTTTCTATGAAATTATTTACTATAATATCGCGATAGCGTCGGATACTAATATATATTTCATTGATTAAATTAGAAAAAACAATATTTTAATTAAATTTTTTTCTAATATTTTACAAGTATATACGGGTGACAAAAAAAAACCGTAACCTAAAAAGTTTTTCTAATTAGTTTAAGGTTTAACATAATTTATATAAATGATGAGTTTTTAACTTTAAACTAATTTTAAGACGGTGGAAATTAATTTGAAAGACTATTCAAAATGCAATATACAACGATACAGTGTTGAAACAAAAAATATCAACGGATTCTCTATTTCTTTCTGCATATATATAATATGCATTGTTTTATAAAAAAAAACACTAATTAACTTAAAAAAAAAATTAAATTAAAAAAAAGTTAAAAAACGTTCTATTTATTACCACGGTTGAATCACTCACGCTTTTACTTTTGCGAATACGCGTATTAATATAAATATATAAGTTAAAGTAGCGTTTAAAGTAATGATTTGTATTCGTCAGTATCTAGGACACAGTATAATTTGCGGATCTACCGGAGAACTCGAGATAACCAATAAATGATAAATACTTGAATATAGCGTGATACCCACCATACAGGAATACAGTTCAGTACGCATGTAAGTCTGTATATTTAAGCTTTTAATGACCGTATACAAGTATTTATTAATCAAATATTCCAAAATTCAAATAAAATGTTATACATTTAATGATATTACATTATAAATGTAAATGCTTGATTCAATTTGAGACCACCTCTAATTTTACCAAATTTAAAATAGTTTGGATAAATGGTGAAATAAATGGCCTAATAAACAAGTTTAACATATGTATTCAACAGTTTGTCAAATGTCTTCAAATTTATATTCGCCCTATTAGAGTTTTCACCATGCAAAAATATTTTGTTTCTCAATTCCTACTTAAAATCTTACAAAAACAGATAATATATAAAAGATTTTAGAAAAAAATGTTTCAAACCAATTTTTACTTTTTACCACAGTGACTATGTGTAATATAATGATATAATGTTTTGTGATTAATTTGTTTAAAAATAAATAAGTTGTTTATTGTAGTTATGATAGTTGGTATAAATTAAAAGCTATACATAGTCTAAAAAATTATCTAATTAATAATGTTGACAATTCCAAATGATTCATTTTCTAAATGAAAACGATTCCAAGTCATTAATTGTTTGGACTTAAACTGATTTTGCGCCACCATTAGAAACGTCCAGATATTTTTTAATAGACTTAATACCAATAGTAATTACAGTAGTTAAAGAATCTTAAGTTTTAAATTGTAATAATTTAATCATTATATAAATATAAAAGCGGATTATCAGAAATGTGATATATTTTATTAAAAAAAAAACTTAGGAGAGGTGGTTTTTATATTTTTTAAGCTCTTTAAAATCTTAATTATAATAATTTTTATTGAAAATATTTTTTTTTTAATTAAAAACCTCATTAATTTACAAGTGATTTATATGAAAAGTTATGACGAATATAAAATGTTGCTATTATTAAGATTAAAGTACCTAGACATTATTATTTAATTTAAATGTGCAAATAAGTGTCGACAACCTAAATTAATATCAATATAATTGTCTTTATTTATTGTCTTCAATTTATAGTATTTGTTTTACTTAACGAAAAATATAAAATCAACAGATTCTTTTTACGTCAGTACCAAATTTATCGTGATGCAAAAAAACTGACGTAGTAACTATAAAAAATTAAAAAATAATCGAGGAATATTTTTGTTTATCGGTTTTCCGGAAAAGTTAAGAAAATGACTTGTAAATAATATTGATTTTACTTTTCCATTAGGACAAATATATATTGGCGTTGCGGCAACTGAAATCCGAGCTTAAGTTTAATCATTCTGTCGAAAAGTGTTACTCTCATTATAAGTGTCGTCTTTCATATATTTTAAGGCTCTCTACAATATATCATGAGCAGCATCCACTTCAGGATTGCTATATTGTCGTCCTCGTTTTGTTTTTTTCGTGTTCTATTTTGTCAACGAGAAGTTGAGACGAAAACGACACCGCTATGATATTCATTTATTCGTATTATTGATCCTGAACGGAAAGTAACAATTTTAAAAACAGTTTTGTGTACTACTTCTGGATCACGGGTAACCTAAAACTCCAAAGTTTACAAAGAAACGAAATGGGAATAGAATCACTATTAATCAATCATAATAGTTAATTATTTTATTTTTTCTGTCATTGAATTCGTTGTAAAAAAGTATAGGATAGAAAATAGAACATTAGTACTTATATCTATCTATCTAAGGACGGATTGGGCTATCATAAATTCAGGAATTTCACGAGATGAATGCAAATTACAAATGCAATTTCATGTACAATTTCAATGTACAATTACATGTAGTTCAAATTCAAAGATTGAACAAACATGTTTGGAGATAAAAATGTTATTTAAACATTAAATACATTTTAGAAAATCTAATGAATTTATATCGAAAATCAATATCTAAACAAACAAAATTGTTTTATGTTATTCAAATTCGCAATATTATTATTACTAGTTAGTATTTTTTATTATATTTTATCTTCAAACAAAAAAGCATGTACATATTTAAATGTCAATAAATGGTTAGTGAAACTAGATCACTATTACGCATATAAATAGAATTTTAGAAAAATTAAAAAAATCATCAATTAATGGCCTAAAGATTGAAATTGAACTAAATAATGATAAATGACGATGCAATTGTACTATTAAAATATAAAAGCAAAATCTATACGCAAATATAAACCAAACACGAGAAATTGTTGAGAAGAAAATTAGTTTTAATGTTCTTTTTTATATTATATATTTATTTAATATAGTTAAAAATCAATTAAAATTATTTTGGGATTGAAATTACAACAAATTTTATATATTGTAAACCTAAGTAACTGGACAACAATGACAGTTATAGTCGAGTTAAATTAATACAATTTGTTTTTGTAACTGTAAAACTTGAACCTGTTTTTTCTAAATGGGACCAATGTTTTTTAAACGTGGGCCATTTTATATTTGTAATAACTTATCATAACAACAGCTTATTAATTAATAATATAACGTTAAAAATATTGTAATTAAAACAAGATTTTAAAGAATATAAAAAACAAAAATCTCGTCTCTTCTTGTGTTTTTAATAGCAAAATATATCACATATCTTATGATAATTTGCTTAGATATAAAACTCAATAAATTAGATTAATATTCAATAAATAAGAATATGTTGTTACTAACACATTTCCAATGATGGCGCGAAATGTTTTTTTTTTTATTTTTTATTTTTATAGAAATATCTCTGTAAATATCGATTGTATCGTGTTGACCAATAGAGCCAAAAAGATACGCCAAACAAAATTACACAGGAAACCACCAAAACCTCAATGTTTATAGAAAGCAAAAATAATGGACTTGGACCCGTCTCGGGAATAATCTACGAATGTGCATTGTGTACGTTAGCATAGTATAGATCGTTATTTTTATACACGCAATAATATTTATACATCTAAATAGATAGATACGAGAGGGGAAAACGATATCGTCGTACATAATTCTTTTTGTTATTCTCGAAATATTAGAAAGTAAATTTAGTATTTACATAGTGTTCACTTTTATAATTACAATATTTTCTTAGCAATGTAACAGATTTTTAAGCAATTGTTCACACAAGAGTGTGTTTGTTCATCATTTGTCGCGTACTCTTAGTATTTATTTATTTATTTTTTTGTTATCCTTAAAAGTTAGACTTTTTATACGTTTTTTTTCCACTCTCCTGGTTCAGAAAAACAACATACATTATCGTTAACGCGCATTCATATACATACGCATATAGTTTCTATATTTAATACTTGTGTGTGCGAATGCGTAACAGACTTTAATCTACGCCGGTATCTGATTGTTATGACCACTTATATATATATAAAGACATAACTTATTCGTTTTTAATTTTTTTTTACATCATATTATATACAATAGCTTTTGCGATGACTTACTGAAATCATAGTATTGAATCTAGGTCAAAATATTTAAAATAAAGAATAACAATGAAAGTAATAAATAATGAAATATCAAAATTAAAAAAATAAAGTATGTATATATATATACTTGGTTTTTATTGAAAATATTTATTTATTATGGAGTGTACTAAAAAATGATGGAGAGAACACAGAAAAAACACAAGTATTACTACATTAAAAAAATAAAACACTTCAAATATTTAAGTGCGACACTGAATATCAAAAATGACTGGTTACATGAAATAAATATCAGGTTAAACAAAACCGAAAAACTTATTTTGCTCTATGAAAGTTCATTAAGTCGAAAATATTTTTTTGAGGATCAAAACTTAGATTGTATATGATGATAGTTAGACCAAACCTAATATATGGTCGTGAAGCATAGACAACCACTAGCTAAACGGTAAGAAAGTTTAGAACTTTTGAAAAGAAGGTATGGAGAAAACGTAGTAAATTACTTGATATTTTTTCCACTGCACGGAAAAACAATAAATTATATATATGTTTTTGGAGGTGCCTAACTGTTAATGACTTGAACAATAAATGAACACAATGACGACGAATATTCTTCTTTTTCTGCTTTTAGCGATAAAAAAATATAATACAATTTGAAATTTCTATAATAAATCAGTAGAATGTACATTAGTTATACTCAAGAACGGCCGATGTCGTGGTTGGATAGTCAATGTGGCGACTGAACATAGCGTACTTTTTTACAACAGTCGTTGATGAACTGAATGGATTGTGATTGATGATGAACTGCTCAAATTCTCGACGTTTGCCTTTCGCGCGTTTACGTTCTTGAAAGGATTTTTGGCGTTCAACATAAGTTGGCATAGTTAAAAATCATTCAATAACTTCTAATGTAATTATTTAATAATCAAATGATAATAAGTAATATGATAATCATAACTCTCTGTAATCTATGATACGATCATATATATATATACACACACGTAAATAGATGTGGCATAAAGTCTAACTATTAATAAATGTAATAGATGTAATAAATAACAACTTCTTTAACGTCCATTTTGGAAATGGTTCGTTTTGGTAGCTATTATTTAACTATTATTTAAATGCCCGAATTTTTATATTTATACACGCATAATTTTATATCCACATAATTTTATACCCGCAGATTCGACCGCACACTGCGATCAGTTGTCCGTGGGTGTGGATGTGGCATAACGTAAATTCAGTTACACGAAATCGGCTACGAGAAATCGGTCACGAAAATAAAAAGTTGTATCCAGCCCAAATACATATATATGTTAAAAAATTGTGGCCCAGTATTTTATTTTTCCTCGGACTGTTGACTAAGATTATTTAATAAACAGCTTCAAGAAATTTTGGAAATGGGACTAGTGACTAATTTTATTAATGGACAACGGATTCAGTAGTTGGGACATACTATGAGAAAAAAAGTGAAACTTAGAAAATAGTAACGGAATGAAAACCACGGGAGAAAAGACTACGCAGGAGAGCACGACAGAGATGGATTGTTGGAGTCGAAGATAACTTAAGATCATTGGCGATGGAAAATTGGAGAGAAGTTCTACAAGACAGGATTAAATGGCGAGATATTGTAGTGGAGAAAATTCTTAGAAAGTAATTTACTACAAAAGAAGATATTTATGGCAGTTGCCAATTAAATTTTATAGTGAATATTAAAATTAAGAGTTTTATATCTTATTCAAGTAACGATTGCTTTTAAAAGAAATGTTCATATTTTTTCCATGCATTACATATATTACGATTTTTAACTTTTCTAACTGATTATAATATTTCGAATCTAATATAAGTTCCTAGCTCTCTTTATGCGATTTTGGTCTAGTCGGCAGCTACAACCATCCTCATATTATTACTTTTACTATTAATAATAATAATAATAATAATAATAATAATAATAATTATTATTATTATTATTAACTTCCATATACACGTATGTGTTCCTTAATAAACTAAAATATAGTACAATAACAAAAAATGTTGATAATTTACAAACAACGGATGATTCATTTCACCTTTTATCTGTCAATTATTTGTCCGCGGTTTCCACAACATAAAGTTGTTTCCGTAACATTTCATACTGAAGGTGTATATAGAAGAGGAATCTTACGACATTTACATCCTATTAGTTTTTTGTCCGTAGTATATCAATGTGTTTAGATCGTGAAATACAACTTTTACAAAGCTCTTAAATATATAAATATTTATACGTAAAAACCTGACCACCAGTCGAACTAAGAAGGTTTTATTAGTAAACTCTACGAATTATTAATCACAATCGGTTAAGGGGGTTAACTAGCTAATCTCATTTTTATACATTATTGTAGAAATCCATTTTCGATACTTTTATTAGAATATTGTCAATTTTTACATTTTTTAACATTTATTTTAATATATTTAAAAGATAACTAAAAACGAAACATTTAATCAAAAACTTTTTTCCACAATACCATTGGAAAAAGGCAGAACATTAAACTTTATAAAGTAATAGTAGGTGCCATGCATAACAAATCTTCTTGTACAAATAAATATATAAATAATAATTAATCTGTTTTTCAATATTATATAAATGTTTTTTCAACTTAAATTAAAACAATACAATTTTTAAATTATTAGAAATTGAACATATTATTAACATTAAAAAAAGATATATTAACGTTTTTAATAAAAGCCTAGAAAAAATAACATTTTAAGATTAAGGGGGATCAAAAACATACTTTTTTAAGAAATGAATTTTAGAGACGTTTAGGAATGTATGTGAATGCGTGTTATCAATATATAAAATATAAATTATTATTAGTGTTAATGTGTCAAAGAACCGTATGCACATGTAAATAATTCGAAGGAATTCTACAATTATGATGCACATAGAACGTTGATTTCTATCTTAAAAACTGATAGTAATTCCTCACCAATTAGAATGATAAAAATGAAACAGAAATTTTTTTTAAATAATTGTGGGAATCGATTTTTAATAAAATGTTTTACTAATTTTCAATATGGATTATACAACTACGAATTCGGTATTGGGCAGCTGGATTAAAAGTCCGGAATCTGATGATCAGCATTTTCATACTACTGAGGTTAATGTCTTTAAATGATTTTTTTGAAAATCAAATACGGTACACTTGATACGGTCGAATTATGGTTTAGTTTTTAGGTCTATAATGGTACGAAAAACACACCGAAACTGAGTATGTTTTAAATCTCGGCAGTAAAATTGTTTCTACTCAAACAACGGCATTTGAATTCATACGAATCGGCGACCTTACATATTATAATCACTGTTACAAAGACCGTTTGCATATTTGTATGTACACACGTCTGAAACTCTCATCTACGTTATACTTTGATGTATCCACGCAGTTCTCGCGTACACTCGCAAAGCGTTGATCTCGACAACGTAAACGATAGCACATAGTACATTTACGTACTATATGCGTTATATACAATGCTGTAAGTAATATTCATATAGATTTCCTACAGCCTCATGTTACGGAATATCATGATTACCACGCGGTTTATTCGGGTGCGTTTCTACGATTATTAAAATTGCGCACGGGTAAGAACTGAAGAATATGTAATTACGCACTTACAGGAGAGGCCGGGGGAGGGGGAACAAGATTTAATCATAGGCCGGGGTCCAGATCGGAAAATTATTGTAAATTTGAGATTTTAATCTTTTTGATGCATAGCGATATGACCGTATCGCACCAAAATAAGAATGGAACGGAAAAATAACACAACATTTTAATTGTTTTTTGTCAATAATAAATATATAATTAAAAATACTTTGTTATTGTATTCTATGTATTCATTTATACACACGTGAGTTAAAGAAAAAACCCATTATTTACAACTCTGATCAATGTAGTCTTACGCTGACCATATTTTACATTTTAATGTTAGTACTATTATTTTTATTAAACTTTGTAGTATACCTACTATATAAAAATATCTAATCTTTTGATTTTGTGAAAATAAATTTACAAAACGGCTCTATTTTGTCATTATAGTAAAAATAACAAATGTATAGTTTTAAATCCGCTATGCCTATACACTGCCATTTATGAAATTAATGCGCGTCTAAATTAAATAAATATTCCCAAATATCTTTTTAAAGATATTCTGTTTAATTTTGATAGTTCTATCTTTAATAATACTGATGACGATGGGGACTTTTTGGTCTAATAAAGATATTGAAATAGTGGACGGTTCATCTGATGATAATGAAAGACAAAATGAAAAAGATGATTTAGGAAACATTTCAAATCAAGATGCAAGTAACATCAAACGTCCATAATCCAACCAGTATAACTGAGAATAAAATAAAATCGGAAAACATCAACAACTCCATGTCCAAAAGTATTGACTGTAACATAAACATGAACTGTGTTGATATATTTGACCAGAATGAAATAATGTATCAAGCAGACAGAGAAAGTCGAAAATGGTGACACCGTATTTTTATTTTCTGCACGCAGCTTTTATTATATATTCTAAAACTACGAACGAAATAATGACAGTAAAAGATTTTTGCCGTGAAATCTCAAAAAGATTTGCTTCAAAACATTAATTAAAAAAAACCGACAAAAGCCTTCTGAATCACAATCACAATCACAAGCACTCTGTTTTGCCAGTAATGTGCAAGAAGCGTCACTCATCAACCTAACAGGACGTCAAGAACAAGTTGCGCTCATTGTAATACAAAGGAAAAAGGAGTTCGTGCCAGTTGGAAATGTACCAGTTGTGATGTACTATTTTGTATAGCGAAGTGGAGAAACTGTTTCGGCCAATACCACAAATCATGGGATTCTAAGTATTTAATATAAATATTGAATCATAACTTAAATATTATTAATTTATAACTTACAATAATATGAAACATAAATGAACGACTATGAGCGAAGACGGAGGGATATCAGATATTGAATTAAAAAACGTGTAACAGCTGGAAGCGTCGCTTTATACGACAAAACAAATTGCATTTTAGTTTCAATACCGCGCATATTGATTAATTTGAGCAGTATGTTAAATTTGAAAAATGTTAGATGACAAGTGAAGAATGTGGCGATATTTGTGGAAAGTACTATAAATGGATAAAGGACGTTGATCGTCATGGTTTTATATATTATTGAATAATAACATGTCCAATATTAAATTGATCGTTCTGACAAATTTACTCGCATATACGCCCAAAACGTCTGAAATGTTTGATGACGTAAACAAGAATTTGAATTCGATAATTGAAAATTGCACATTGTTTTCATGATAACTGGTTAAATATTTAGATTCTGAATGAAACGAGGAGTGTATTGATTCTACAACTCAGAAGTATTATGTGATTTTTATTTTTTTTTCATTAGTAGACGTAATTTTTATACATAGATTTTGTTCAAAATTGTTTATAAAAACAATTATTTAAATGCTTGGAAAAGTTTCGTTTAAAAATTCATTGTTGTTAAAATCGTGCTGTGATTAAAAGAGATTACATCGATTTCCTATGACTGAAAAACGAATCCATATAAATGTGTAAAACATTTAGTAGTTCTCATCAATCTGCAGTAATCATTAATAATGATAAATGTTAAATAATGAGTCTGTATATATTATTTATGTAGTGATATGTACAATGTACTGTACATAAGATAAGTCTATTATCTTAAATGAAAAATGTATTGTATATAATACGTGTGTAACATTCTATTTATACATGTTTACTTAATACTTAAGGTAGTCAAACAAAGAGTTGTAAACGATGTCTAATATTATCCGATTTGTATTGTCTGCTGAATATGTATAATCTTTTGTCCACCTTCTTAGAGGTACTAACGTTGACATAATATAAGGACACAGTTTTTACGACGGGTTACGAATAGTTAATATCATCAATCGTTACACAGTGAGATCTACCGAATTTACGCGATCTATTGAAAACTGTGTTGCGGTGGTGGTGGGGGGGGGGGAGAGGAAGGAAGGGGTATTGGTATACAGCTAACCTGTATTTCGCGTGTTCTTTAAAAAGAAAAAAATTCTATACTTCATACTCGTATTATAGTTTCTATGCAGTGTATATAGATTATAAGATACGAATTATAATAGAATATTAAAATAACAAAAACCAAAATACGAACACTTTGTTTACGACAAACAGTAATATACACGAATTTAGATAATAATAATGAGGGTACATATCATTAGTTGGAACTGTATAACATGAAATGACATTTGGAACAAAATAACGTCGAACATTTTATATAAACACAAAAATATATCATAGAATGAGATATAGAATTGTATACGATTTCCCGTTCAAGATTATGCCTGTTACAATTCAAGGCCTAACAAAAGTGTGCAATACAACAAATTTTATACAATATGAAAAGTTCAATGTGTAGTACGAAATTAGAAAATGTCGTATAATATTTTATATTATGTTTAATGATTAAATTACGTATGCAAATATTATTAATATTATTCAAACGTTTTGAGTTCGAATTTCGAATTTTTTATTGTTCCAAAGCGATTTATTGATTAGAAAAAAATGATTGTACTTTAAGTTTATTTTCACAATTTTATTCAGTTATTAAATAAAAAAATTAAAATAATTTTTAATAAATGTCAAAATGTGGTGTGTGTATGTGCACTAAGGAAAATGAAAATTTTAGTTTCTGTGTTACGTTCAAAATTATATTAATTCGTTCGAACTTTTATCGTTCCGGCTTATGCCGTTTCAGGTCATTTTAAGTCGTTCTAACCGCCCAATAATAATAATATTTATTGAATATATATATATATATAATGTCTGTGATAATTTACGACTATGATATATAATTATTTTATCAACCACAGTAGATAATATTCAATTAAAGCGAACATCGTGGACAAGACTAACCAAATTAATGATTTTTTTAAACTTAGAAAATTGAGTTGATCAAATATTTTTAACCAAATTAAAAGTCCATTTTATTTAAAAATCAGTATATATCAATTGAGTTAAGAAAAAATATAATTAACTTAATTTTAAATTCATTTTGTTTTCTAATCACCCGTTTAAATTTTTTATTTAAAAAAATTGATTATTAATATATACAAATTTATTTTTCAACAATTTATAAGAAATCTGAAGTGGTTTCTCTATACTCATTTTAGGAATTACTTATGTTCGAGACGAGCATTATGTATACAATGGCGTAATAAACAGTTATAGCATAAAATTTAAAACAGTGATTGAACTTGTTTTATAAGAAATTGATTTAAACGATATAAATTGATTAATATGAGGTATAATAAGTGTAAAAAAAAAACATTTATTTTTATGAGAAAATGAATGAGATTTATTTTTAAAAAACTCAGCCAACTTTGTTGATGTTTTTATTTTCTTTAAAAAAAAAATTAAGGAAAACTTAGAAAAGTCGTTGTTGCCCACGTCATCTAAATTTTGTCATTTAGAGTATTACATTAAAAAAACAAGTACTATCGCAGTATGTATTGAAAACAAGTATATGCGGTGTATGTACGAACGAATTTCTCGTCTCCCCCCCCCTTTACCCTTTTTATACGGAAATCGTCAAGAACCGCCATTGTACGTATTACGATATTTGCGCACGAAAAACATGATATGACATTTGAACAAATATAAACATTACAATAAAATACATACCTAATAAAATGAAAATCGATAGAGACAATATATACGTGTACCGTATTGATCGATTAAAGCTTTATTCTGAACCAATTATACTTTGCAATCGATTATGATTCATGAATATTTTTCAATCAAATATATAAAGGTTAATTCTACAACATGGTATAAGAATAATCTAATAAGACTTTGCGATTTCAATTAATAATTTTCTTGAGGTTTCAACGACTTAAACTCAAATTTCTTTTGAGCTACTACGACTTTAACCAGACTTTTTTTTTTTGACATCACAAATTCTTCCTCGCCTTTCAGGATTTTCATGATTATCACACCGACTTGAAAGCGCAATTTGCCTTCTGATTAGAACTGAAGTGAATAAAACACCAACTTACCTAAAACAGAAAAAAATAAAAACGTATTAAAGTATTTGAATCGTTTTTATCTTAACAACATTACAGAACATATATATATATCGTTCATTACTGCGAAATAACCTTGGCAGAAGAAACACTAAACAAAAAACATCACTTCAGTAGTTCCACATCCCCTTGTTAAATATATAAATAAACAAATTAGGGTTAGTGCACAATATATTCGCGTGTATATATATACGGCGTGAAAGAAAAAGAGGGTGAAGGACGAACGACTTAAGAATTACAACTGAAAATAACAAATAAAACCGTATATATATAACACAGGTATATACAGGGTAATATTTTTTTAACATATGTTAGCAATTATATCCCAAAAGTATGAAACAAATTGTATTCTATTGTTAGGTTAGGTTATTTTTAGGCTTTTATTTATCATCAATTGTTTAAGGAATATTTATTGACCGTTTTCAACATTATATCTCCACTCCTTAAACAAATGTAAACTTTTGATTTTCAAATAGGAACTTATGTTACTTCTACTTTAACGCAAATAAATAAATGAAAATACTTTTCCATATTAGATTCTGAGCGGAGCAAAAAATGTATTAATTTTGCAGTGATATGCTTTTTTTATTTTGCTTGTGATAATTTTTTCGCTTATAAGGAATACTTCAATTATTACATGTAGCATCACTTTCTAGGAGAAAATCGTATCTAGTTGGTATTTTATTTGACACATTTTTAATTTTCTCAATAATTTTCTTAAGCACACCGAAAAACTATCAACATATTAAAAACAAAAAACCTGATAAAATTACTGACGCTTTTTTTTTATGCCCAATTTGTTAATACGAGTATTTCTTCTAATTGTAGTATGTAACGACCACTATCTAATAACTATCAAATATAGTTGTATTATTTGAATAAAACGACTGCCTATAACAAAATGTTTATGTAGTAATATAGTTCATAAGCGAAATATTGTAATTAAATATTGAAAAAATATTTTGATTGGTTTATCATAAATGCTATATAAAAACAGCGTAGAAAAAAATATAGGTTACCGATTAAAAATCAAAAGTTTACATTTGCTTTAAGTACAATAGGAATAACGATATAATTTTTAAAATAGTCTACAGATAATTTTTAAATAATTTAATAATGAATAAAAACATTCCAAAGTAAAATTTGTTTATGACCTTGGCAGACAGTCGATGGTTGCGTGATAATGAACCGCGAATGCAGTGGATGTTAGTTCTAGTGGATCACTTAATTAGGTGTAGTTAGAGTCGTATACTTATTTTGAATTTTAAAGCGACGATAAATAGTTGCTCAAGAAAAACAATTCTGAACTAAAAACATTGTAATAAACGATTTTATTTTTTTTTAAATATTCATATAGAATTAATGTCTAAACTTGTAATAAATATTTATATCTTAAATACAAATATCGCCCATGCCCAAAACGGATACGTCGACAATTTTACCAATCTTCTGCACAATTGGTTGAAAAAAAATGTTCTATGCGCTTAAGAAAACTATTGAAAAAATGGAGAACCGTGTTAAATAAATTACCCAACTAGATACTACATTTGCTTTATGATATTAACACATGTAAGGTTTATCCGATCTCTCCTTCTACGCGAAAAAAGTGTTCACAGACAAAGAAAAACATAATTATTAACCAATACATTATTCGCTTCACTTAGAATCTAAAATTTTAATACACAATAAAAGTGAAAACGAAAATAACGAACAAACCTGAAAAGTATTATATGTGTATTATATTGTGTCAAATATTGTTACTACATACAATTTAAATTAACCACGTACGGTTTTCATAATACGATATAATTTATATAATAATATTCATATTATATACTATTGTGATTTACAACATAAATTATAAAATCGACCGCGGAATCGATTAAAGCGCACGCGTGAACGGTGAAAACATGTTTGACACGTGTGTATCGTACCCATTATAATACAATATATATTATAAATAACAATCGACGTGTTATCGCTACTTTCGAGTGTGTTATGAATATAATAGTAAAAATTCAAACAAAACACACAATACAACTGTTATTTTTAGTCTATAGATCAATATTGTTCTGCTCGTTAATAACGAATTAAAAATAATAAAATACGCGAGGCCATATAAATTAGAAGATAAAAACACAACGCTTTCGAAATAATAAAAGCGGACACTTGCGCCGACAATATTGGCATTAAACACGATTTCCTAATACCGGTATACACGATCCACGGTCGAGGAAAACGGTGGGTTTTTCTCGTGTCGCCGCGGTCGAGATATATACGTCATTAAATATACGATTGTAACATCAGGTACAGCATACGTTTTTAGTTTTTCGGTTTTGGTTTTTGTTCAATGATTGAAATATTGTCTCAATTTTAAAAACTTCCAAACATGTCTTAAATATATCTATAAATTCGTAAATTTTGTGAACTTTTTAAAACATTTATAACTTTTATTGGTGCGTCTAACATTAGCCTACATACACTACGTTACTTTGAGACAATTAAGAGGATCGGGTAAATTATTACAATTTAGGTCTTTTGCTTTGGAACAACATTCTGAGGCATTGGCTGATCCGATTTTCATTTCATACAACCCTTAAGATTTTCTAACGTGTCATCTTGAGAATAACGGAAACGATTTTTATAACTGAATTTCACCTTATAAATGTGCAATGCATAAGGCAAAAGGTAAAAATGTTTGAAATAAGAACATTTCAATAAACAATATTGATATTAAAAATTTTTGTTATTCCATAGAAAAGATATCTGTATAATTTTATAGAACTAAAATTCCAACCAGCAAAAATTTCAAAATGTTTGATCATTTTATTGAAAATTACGTTCTTGTTGAACGTTTTATATTATTTTGGAGAATTAGGTTTTTTATTTATTTTAAAACATTCAGAAATTAAAAAAATCGAATATAAAACACTATACTATGCAAGTAATTTATTAAGAAAAGTTCATGAAAAACTAAGTTATCACAAATTAAAAGTGTTCGTCGATTTACAATAAACTGCTTAAATCAATCAAATTTAAAAGAATTGAATTTAAAAGTTAAAAAACACGAGAAATAAGTTTAAATAAAATAATCACCATTTAAACAAATAATGTTAAAAAAAAATACAGAACAATTAATAATCGTTATTATTTTATTTTTGTTGTTGTATATCTATCATAACTCATATATAACAAAGACAAATGAGCCTTATTTAAAAAAAAAATTATTTCATTTTACCACATACATAATTATGTATTCCTTTTCTGTTTTATGTTTTCAATTTTTTTCGTTTAGCATCTTTTTTTTAGATACGTTGGTTTATTTAGATGATATATTTAGTAAATAACATCAAATGTGGAAAACCACAGGTTTGTATGGTTCACGCCGCCGACACCCCCGCTGTGCCACATTTATCTAGCGACAACTGTACTGCTATTTAAATAAATCAAAATCTTTAAACATTGTAACGTCTTTGTAGGACGATATTTTACAAAATGGGCGTGAGATGCGTTGAAAAATATTATTTTTTCAAATTTGGTAATACGTGTTGAAACTGTAAATTCAACCTTTACGCAACAATTCAAGTTCTACGTGATGTTATTTTGCTATATTGCCGTTAGATAGAAGGATACAACAAATTCGGTTATGGATTCTCTCAAATGATTTAATAATGAATAAAAAAAAACATTGAAAAAAAATTTTGTTTAAAATTTCGAGAAATAATCATTGGTTCGTGATAAAAAAAAATCCCATATACATCACTCGTTTACCGAGAAATGCGTTTTTCATAATTTATCGCCGAAAATCAAATCGCCCGAATTAATAACGCGTTGCTATTGATATTTATGTGTAAAAAATAAATCGAAAAATGTGAGCGAATTGTAACATCATAATAATGATAATAATAATATATGAAATACGATACGTTTTCTATAATGATACGTGACATTCATAATTACAGACAATTACGGGTCGTTCGTGTATATTATACACTTGTCACGGGAAAAAAAGTACATTATCAATCGTATTATTAATATTATTATTATGTTTTAAGTATATTATAAGAGCAGTCGTTATTTTTTTTTTCGCCAAAGTGTATCGTGCATATAATTACCACACTATAATATATATAATACGCACGCCGACACACACCATCACATTGTAACGGTGTACGCCATATTTATACGCGTATTCAATATAATAATCATGTTTGTGAAAAATACGGTGAAAATTACTTCGAAAAATTTGTGAAATGCGTGTACGCGATTTGTATGTACGAGTACGAGTATTATTTCACGGATCGGGCTGGGAAGTGAAAAAATACAAATTTCACCGGCACGTGACTAGCCAAAAGAAAAAAAACCGGTAAAGTGTTTTATGATGAATGATGCTGCTGATGATGATATATGGGCAGTGTATAGATCTAGTTAAGCAGGGCTTGAAAACTAATTATAAATTGTTAATTATCAGTTTTCAATTATTTCGGTTCTACTTAAAGCTCAAAAATCGAATTTAAAAATATTGAATTCCATTTCAAATTATTTGTTTAATTTAATATCATTTTCTTCGATAAATTTAGAATCGAGCCATTCCGAATTAATAATAATAATAATATAATGCGTATAATATAATATTTTCTAATAAATGTTTCATTTTTATGTTTCCCAAGAAAACGGATAATCCACACGTTCAATTACTAATACCACTGAAAACAAAAAATACATTTATTTATACAATTAAATATAACGCGAAATGTGAATAAGTTAATGCCTATTGAGATACAATAGTTGACTACTACTATCCTACTTCGTCGCACATATTAAATTATATTCAGTGTTTAAATTAGGTGAGGGGGGGGGGGTGATAGAACGGAGTTTCTTTTTTATAAAATAAAGTATTAAAAAATACATCTTTTTAAATTTTTTTTTTTACGTACCCCTTTTAATTTTTCTTAATGGCACGCCAAGAACGCCATAACCCCCCACAAGTTAATAAGACATTTAATCAGGAAGACACATTTGTTTTACTCTTTTGTATTCCTCTTCTACATTTTTTCCAATTCACCACCTAAGGTTCAAATCCTCACCCTAAAGAAAAACTCTTTTTATATTATTTAAATATAGATTGATGTTGCGATACTATTTTTTTTTTTGTTATTTGATTATTGTGTTAGGTGAAATCACAATAGTTTTACAATATTATGCTAGATAATGAATACGGTTACAGAATATGGACAATTTACGAGTAGTAAGAATTATTTGTAAGGGGAACAGGATAATTTAATAAGTCCCCCTTCCCCTAAACAATAATCCCGAGTGCGCCCCGGTTTTCAATAATCGAGATTCCGATTTAAATTCGGCTAACCAATATTAATTAACTCCAATAGAGGTTTTGATTTCTAAATTTATATTTATTGGTTACGGTTTAGACGTTGGATGCGGATTTTGAGTTTTTAAATTTTCGATACTAGTTTGGGTATCGATTTCAATTCTGATATCGGTTTTAAGCCCTAAGCTATTCGGGACATCCACAATCGTGACGTAATTTTCATATGTATATGAATTTTGAGTTCTCACGGCCGTTTACGGACAAACTACTAGTGTAACGCGAATAACAACGATTTCGACACGATACCGTGTTGTTTCGTTTTCATCCATTTATTAAGTATATTACGCAATAACAATGGCCGTTTAGCGGCGGAGAGATTGTTTCGTCCGAAATATACGGGGTGATTTTTTGTTGTTTTATCACAAAAGATTTAAAACGAATTTCGAAATTTTTCAATCGTTCAAGGAATTTTGATGCGGGTCATTTTGAAAATTATATTAAAAAACAAAAATTAAACTTTTGATTTTCGAAATGGTGACCTATATTTTTTTCTACGCTATCTTATAGAACAAATGTCTGATAATGCGTAAACGCCAAGATAACTAATTTTTAACATCAGTTACCACTTCACATCATCGCGTGTTTAATTCAAATAACGTTTATTGCTCCAAGGATATTCACTGGAATTACCATAAAAATAAATTATATTTTTTCAATAGACTTTTCAAAATAACAAAATATGTATAACGAAAATTATTCGCGTATACCGAGATGTATAATAACCTGGGGGAAAAAATCACCCTGTATATTATAGGACATAACAACAGCTGGCGTAGGTTTATATACATATATATAATAAATTATACCATATACGGCCGTGAGTATTTTTACAGCTTATGAACTCTTGATCTTTTCCGCGCGATACTAAGGTAAAAACGAAAATTCGTTTACGTCGACTGTAGGTTTTAATATAAAATATGTATAATGTGTGTGTATATATATATATAAGCGCCTAGACAGTTAAGCTATTCTAATATTATGTAGGTAATGCGTAATAGTCGTTTCGAACGACGTGACCCGAGTCAGATCGCTGCAGGTCGAGTGAAATCATTATTCACGTGCCTCGCGTGTATACAATACTATACTTAGACCGTTTTGTTTTGCGTACCGATATTTGGTCGATTAAATGTATAACGAAACACGACCGCATGGTATAAAACACACTATATTATATGTTTTATAAAACACTTTGTATGCTCGTTCAAAGCTTTCTTTTGTGTAAATTATAAAATCACGCGAACTTATGTTCACCGTTCGCTGCAGGATTGTTATCGGGATTAACAGGGTTAATAAACATTTGTAAAATATACAAAAACTAAAATAGTTTAAAATTATCTTAAGAGAACGCCATCATTTATATGTATAGAGTCGTAGACACACACACACACACAATATATAAATAGTCAATTAATACAAAAAGACAGTAGGATAGTTTTAGGAACATACATTAAAAAAAAAAGGTAACGATTAACGAAGACGCAGGCGTTGCAACAAACAAATTCGTCATTTTATCTAAACAAATTTCATTTCACTCAAAATTTGAACTTGAAACGCAATTATAAATAACATTTTTTAAATTATTAGAATACTATACGATTGATATATTGTATTGCATTTTCAGGTCCCAAAACTTTATATTAAAGTAACTTTTAATCATGAAAAAATCAGAAAATTGTAGGTTTATTCCAAATACTACATTAGGTTCAAAATATTGATCTAATTCAAAACAAATGTTATATATGTACAATATTAAATTTAATTAACTCGTAGAAATTTAAGTTTTTATTATAATTATTTTTGGACTTATAACAAAAAAAAAAATTATTTTGCGAAAATTAGATATGTCGACAATATCTTTGAAGTTTCTCTTAAGTCAAACTTCAAACACTATTTATAATATATAAAACAAAACTAATTTATTTCTTATATAATTTAAGATTCTAGTTTAAAATACACATTAAAAAAAACTTACTGATTTTGTCATATTTTTAGAAAATATTATATAACCTAACGCTAAACAAAAACAAAAGTCTATATATATATATAAATATATATATAATTTTTTGTTAAATATCAAACATCGTTTTTAAACAGGTACATCACTTACATAATTAAGACCCAATTATTTTAAACCAGATTCCGATTACGTTCTAATGTATACGAAATAAATGTCTAAAAAGAATATTTGAAATAAAAGTTAAAACATATCATATTATTCTGTACAAAAACAATCAAGTTAAAGTATGTTATATAATAACTTATCTAACGATTTTTTTCTTATTTGAGAGGGGCATTGCTCCTGTAACCCCTTCCTTGTATCAGCGCTTTTGCCGATAAACTTAATAATTTAAGTAATTTATCAATTCAGATTATATACTTAAACGACTAAATTACAGTACTCATGCATATATGGGCAATACGCAGTTTTTTCGCATTTTAGAATAACGAGAACTGCAAGTATGCGCCGCGCGTTTGGTACATTCCATGTGTTAAAATGTTAGGATGGTATCACGTAACGAATCTGTCAAAATATAAATGACGATTAGTTAGGCGTGTTCATAAACGAACCGGCTCTAAAAGTACAAACGCGCAATACCCAGTTGCTGAATTTTACTTCTATATCTATACGCAACGTTCGTTTGGTTTGAGATGTTTCTGGCGATTGTTTTTCTTACTTATATAGTTACATCGGTTATTTAGCTGAAACGTTTCCATTCACTTATTATTAAATTATTGCGTTAAGCCACGATCGTTGTTATATACAAGAGATAGTTCTCCGAGGTCTTGTTTATTAGAGTGTATATTATATATATATACAAATACATAAACGTGTAAACAATCGAGAAACAAACGACGTTATTGTACATTAGTATATGTACACAGGATTTGGCCTAATTTCAACGAATATATCATCCGAAAATCCTTTTAACGTTTCAACGGCGAGAGGGTCCACAGCGTTCAGATTCGAATCGCTGCCCTCCCATAAGTTAATTCTTCTTTTCCGTATTCAATCCTGAGATTGGTTTGTAACAATTTTCCACTCATCCCGGTTACTCGGCCGTTCCCTTAGTTTCTACGTAAGAATCGCACGACTTTGATCACTCATTATTTGTCGGGTACATTTCAACCTTGCCTTATAATTTTTACCTTCCACGCACCTTTCTATAACTAATCGCAGCAACCCCGTCATGTCTCGGTACATGTCCAATCCATTCATTTATTATCTTTTCGATAGTATTCCGCAGGAGAACACATTTCTCCGACATCCTTTCCAATACCTCTTCGGATAAAAAACAATACGAGTGCCGAAATAATTTCGCATTCGGTGGCGTGCGTGCGTGCGTGCGTGAAGGAGTGAGGTGAGATGGAAACGACGATCCAAGTCTCCGTCGGTAAGTAATGGGTCCGCCGGCGCCGTCATGCTAACGGCGTCGGCGAACACGGTAACGACCGGCACGGCTCTCGCGGCGGCCGTAGCGGGTCGTCGTTGTTTCCAGGCCGTTGACATGACGTGAGTATTTGTTCCATATGTTTCAGCCGATCACTCCCTCTCTCATTCTCTCTCTCGCCAACTCGACGTGTTGTTATCGTGACTGCGAGCCTATTGATACGGCCGTCGTCGATTCGTAGGCGTTATTATTGTTGTAACATCTCCGAAGCCCGCGGGAGGCGGCGATGGTCCGTTCGGGTGGACGCACGTCTCTGTCGTGTCCGAACAATGAAATTCGCGGGACGGCTGACGCTTTTGGTGACGTTCGCCGAGCGCGTAAGTCACAGCGTTTCCTTTTTTTTGGGGGGGGGGGGGGACGAGCACGTCGCCGCGCCGTAAGCGTTGTACACGTACGGACGTGAAAGGCAACAGGGCGCGACCGACGTGTGCGTAATCACATTGGATCGGGTTCCGTTTCGCGAAACGGACTGCGTCGCTGTCCAGTTCGTGCGCCGCGCGACCGCGTATGCCTAAAGACCGACTCATTTTAACGGTGTCTCGGCACTCCATTTAATAGTTAAGCGTCAAAAGTGGAATAAGCCGAACACACAGATATTTGCATTTCATTTCGCGCGCTAATAATTCACTATACGATATATATATATATATATTGTAACACACAAAGTCCGGAAATGTCCGCTTCGCGATACGTACAGCGGTTTTCGCACGCTTCGGCAAACCGTATACAGACATCGTACAGAGTAAGAATCATTATTCGAATGTTGTTATTTTATTATTCGAAAAATATATTAACGAGTTTCAAATGAACACCATAAAATATTGTATTTGTCCAGGCCGGTCAAAATTGCAAGTAAACCGTAATCGTTGAATTAAATTATCGACCGTAGATTTCATTTGAAGTATTGTAAAGCCAATATAGTAACATAATAAGAACAGTCGTAGTACTACAAAAAGGCAAGCATAAATAGTAAATGCATTTGTATTAAAAAAATTTAAAAAATGTTAAACGATGATGATGTCGCAATTCAATTGATTTTCAAAATCAATAAAAACATTGTCTTTTTCCAATGCATTAATCACAATTAAATTGAAATATTATATAATATATATATATTATGACTGATGACCAGCTACTTGCCTTTGGGCAGTAATTAAATTATATTTATTTTCAGATAATAATAATTCTCACCTTGTACGATATTTTTATACAATTATATAAATTTACAACAACAATGTTTGGTTACTATGTCATAAATTAATTAATATAAATGTAAAATACATAATTAAATAACTTAGATTTTAATATTAATTCTTATAATATCTATAAACATTTAGCGAAATGTACAACTTCGGACTTGTATATTCGGACCAGTTTATATATATACATATATTTATATATTATAATATAAATACAAGTATAATAAAAAGAATATAGTTAGAAATACTTCCCGCCGAAAATGATCGTGACCATTATTTTATAGTAATATGCATCTATATAATCATAACTGTATATTTAGATAAGACCTCTTCGTTTATTATAATAATAATATTATTATTATTATTATTATGAAGTCTTCAATGTCTCAAGTTGTGTAACTGTTTAGAAACACAGACAACTCGACTACTTAAGTCTTAATCTATAATGATACATACACACAGCATCTGCCAGAGGGGCATTGAAGTAATGCATATATTACGACATGAGTTTTATTACCTATATCTAATCGAATTATCCCGTTGATCAATGTCACATCGGTTATAAACGCATTAGATATGTCTTGTAAATCTTTCATACTCACAGTACGATATTGTTATACAATCTTGTGAAGAATACTTTCCCGAAAATGTATTTAAAACATTTATCCGAATAATGTAAAAAGTATTCAAACAACATCACTTTTTTTTTGTTAAATATGACCAAATTAATTTATTTCGAAAATAATAATCGAACAAATGGACTATATTTTCTTAGATTGGTTCTTTATATTTTACAAAAACAATTCTGCAATAAAGCTAAAATAAGAATAAAAACAAAATGAAATTAATTAATTAAAATTAACTGTCTGCCTTAAATTACTTAAAAACAAATTTTGACAACAGCACAAGTACTAATGTATTTGTAATTTATGCTATAAAATAATCGAAACGTAAAATGTGTAAAACTATTTTTTTTAGAGTTATTTAGAAATATCTTTTACTATGCAAATTAAAACACCAGAAATTGTAAATACGAAGAATAGACATAATTTTAAAACCTACGAAAAAGTGAGTTTATTCTTAATTATAAATGGTGTAATACTGTAAACTCAATACACGAACCTACATCAATAAAACAATAACTACGACATTTGAACAAATATATATTTTCTTATTGCTAAATGACCAGTTTTAATAATCGCATCCGTTTTTTTTACGTAACCATTTAATAATAATATCGTTAGACAGTATGGCGTTGAAACTATATACAATACACAACGAGGTCGTAAACGTTGAAACACGTTTAAACCACAAGTGCTTTTATTTACGTTTTACAGTTTTGTAATATAGTTTTAAATTGTGAATATATGTATATGTTACTGTCAATATGGATAAGCTGATATTTTGTATAATGTTTATGTGTAAAATAACTAACCGATATACATACATTGTGCTTTGTCTTTACATATATTTCTAAATTCAAGTTGGCAAGCAATAATATTAAACAATATTAACAATTTAACCTTTATTTAAACTTTAAACTTTATTTAAAGTTTAGCGAAGCGATAATCAAAATATCAAAATCTCTATATTTTATATTACCAACAATGCAATAAGTTCAGTCAAGACGAGTTTTATTATTAAAATTTTAAAGGTGTATGTCGATTGCAAAATATCATCTAAGTCGTATGTCTAGTTCTAATATAGATGCAATATGAAACACAAATTTTAGTGGCGCAAACTACCGTTGAAATAAGGTAAAAAAAATGATGCAAATTATATGTATCTAAATATTTTGGATGTATTGTGACGCAAATTACATACGCCCGTAAGTATAACCTAGTATTAGTAATTTTTTTTTAGTTTATAGGTCTGATCAGAGGCGGCGTTTAGGGGGGGCCATAGGAGCCATGGCTCCTTAAACATTTTCAACTGTACGCGTAAATACTTTTTTCCAATTTTTTCTAAAAGCATATTATAACATGACACGATACACGATGAATGCACTTTTACGAAATATCGTGAATTTCATATCTCCGTAGAAAATATCAATAAATTTGCAAGTATGAAAAATAAAAATTTAGATTCTATATTACAATTATGATCTATTCAAATATCAATCATGTCAACTTGGGATGAAAAATTAATTATATAATGTACTTATTTTATGTATATTATTTTATACTTTTTTTTATTATTGAAATTTAATGTTTTGCTTAGAAATAATCAATTGAATATAGAGTATCCATATTTATATTTTAATAGCTATGTACGTATATATATCTATTAAAAAATATTGCCCCCCCTCCTCCCTTAAGCAAAGAACTAAATCCACCACTGGGTCTGTTGGTATTGAAATTACCAATTAATAACAACAATGTAATATATCTATATATATATAATGTCGCTTTTGTAGGAACTAAGAAGGCCCACCACTAGCCGGCGTGGTTGCCAGAATAGTGGAAGAGTTGCAAGCCCCGGGTTGACTAACCGACGTCAACTATAAACCTAGTCGGTGCCACGGTTGTGGGGGGGGCCCACCGTACGCCAGATCGGCTTACCGCTCCGGATGCGGTGCCCTCGCGAGGTTGAGGTGCCTATCTCGGCTGAAACGTGGTGGTTGTGGGACAAACGTTAGATAGTAACCAGAACCCACTAGACCTAGCGGGGAGGGGCGATACCAACGAGGCACATAACTGAGTCGCGACGCTTCTCCGAAAAGGAACGGGCTGAAATCCGGTGCTGGTGGTCCATCATGACGATCCAGTATCTGATCTTAACCGAATGGATGCAGACCTGCCACATCTCTTGAGTAGCTCCCCCGAGCTAATGTAAGGTATGTGGTCAGTAGGCGCGAGCCATAAAACCCGGGTTACTCCGATGTAGGAACTGAGAATCCTATTCGTATTGCGTCTTCACACAATACAAATAAATGAGTAATTTTGCAGATGCTCGGTCTGATAATATACATCCTCAGTTCCCATGATATATATACATAGTATTAATATTCTGTTGTTAAAGATGTTGAATTGATTGTGTTACAATTGTTTAATGTCAAATGTAAATTGAAAAATTTAAAAAAATAATATATATATATATATAAATACGCCATACCGATCGTTGAAAACCAAAGTGAAAAACACCAACTCACCTGAAACAAACAAAAGAAAAAACATTAGAAAATATTTTAATAGTTTATATTTTAACAATACATAATATATTAACTATTATGAGATAACTATGGCGGGAGAAAAATCGGAATACTAAATAAAAAAAGACCAACCCTGTAGTTTCACATTCTCGAGTTCAAAATTAATCCAAGTAAAAAATAGCCAATAGGTTTTTGAAAATTCCATTTTTTTTAATAATCCAAATCAAAAAATGAATAAAATAATAATACGTATAATTTTAAAAATTTTATACAATTCAAAATACTCACATACTGCTTAATAATATTTTAATTTTTAAAACGAATAACTATAAAAATCATTAAGTTGAAAATATAGTAAAAAATCGCAGGTAGATTTGGTGGAAAGGTAAATAACATTTTTCGACTTTTTTTTTTTTCATTTGACGGGAAAAAATCTCACTGGTGTCTATCTATTATTTAATGACCGACCATCATTGAACATTTGCATTAACATTTATATTTAACCTAAGCTAATCTTACTTTCATGTAAAAAAAAATACGCACAAGACGGGTAATTTCAAAATTAAAATTAAAAACACTGCATACACAAAAGACTTAGTATAAAAGGCACAGTAAATATATATAAAAAACAGTATTCTATTTTTAAGTTTAAAAGTTAAAGTTAAGTTAAAGTTAAAAGTATTTAACTTTACGAGTGAAGGTTAGACTAGGAATCTATCGGGGCAGAATGCAATTATCGCTAAGGCCATCGAAATCGGAAAAATAAAAAACCAGAACAAATATTTTCAGAAATAATTTATTTAAGAGTTAGCTATTTCCGTAAATCTGTTTCAGGAAAGTCAGTTTAGGTAAAAGTATCTTTGAGGAAATATAAAATACAGAAACGATCAGAATTAGAATTTTTTTTGTAACGAAACTTCAGAACAGAAATCGACAATGTTGAACACTTGTAAATTATTTATCGTGCTCGTATTTATACCACACATGTGTAACTAATACGTTGTCTTCAAAAAACTCATAATTTTTTAATAATCATTTTTTCTCCAGATTTTGATGGATTTTCTAGATTTGTTCTCTATTTTCTAACAATTTTACAATGTCGCCTACAGGTATATTTTATTATTGTTGTATTTTATTGTCATATCAGCGGTTTCCCTTGTTCGAAAAAAACGACCGGTGTGTACCGTTACAATACGCAAATTTCGTATATTGAATCTCGTATTACAATAATTTGCGACAATCATCATATTATTTTAGACGTATACGACAGAACCTATAAAAATCGAATTTTCGTGAGTTCGCAAATAATATTAAGCCTATGAATACCATAATACTATATATGTATACACAGTTGGTATTTCGTATAACATAAATGTGTCACGTTTCAGCTTAAATAACAAGAATTTTCAAAGCGTTGGCACATTGTTGTAGAATATTTGTACGACGCGGGACATCAATTCTAAACGATGATCTTTTAGGCAATACTTTGTTATTCATCGTTTAATATTTTTTTACAATCAATACCCATTAAAGAGGATCTGCGGGTTAATTTCGTCGTATACACGCATTCGTATTAAATGTATTGAAAAACGACAAATTAATATTAATAGTCGTAAATAACATTGAACAAATAATAGATAAATGATAGGTTAGGATCTCAGTAGACTGATTGTAATTTGTCATATATGTGTACATAATGATTATTTTAACGTGCCATATTTAATTTCTGTCGATTTTTCGAATTTTTTTTCATCATAAAAATTAAGTACATAGTTTTTAATATTTTTCATACTACAAGATTTTTTGTTTGTACAGAAGAATATTTTTTATATAAATAAAAAACCGAATTTGACTTTAAATTCTAAATTTTGGTTAGTTAGTTTTTCGTTAAACGGCAATAACGAGTTGAACAAGTTTTAACTAAGTTAATTAATGCATTAATTATAATAAAAATTCACTCTGAACTTAATAGTTTAATGTTTTTTAACTTTAACTATGCAGTAACTCTATTTAATTTTAATTTTACAAAAGTATCTAAATAAGATTAAATTATAGCGATATTATTAACAT
Organism: Schlechtendalia chinensis; assembly: GCA_019022885.1. Classification (NCBI taxonomy): domain Eukaryota; kingdom Metazoa; phylum Arthropoda; class Insecta; order Hemiptera; family Aphididae; genus Schlechtendalia; species Schlechtendalia chinensis. Next base: position 79,401,101 of record CM032339.1, read on the forward strand.
CAAAACAGTATTCTTCATATTTAGTGTTTGATAAAATAAACATAATCGTATTCAAGACTAAAGATGTTGGGAAGTCTTACTTGATCATTTTGACGTTTTTTTTTTAATGTTAATTAGAAAATGTTAACTTTTAGTTAAGTTAAGTTACATATTCAAAATTTACACTTAAATTTTGAAATTAAAAAGATAAATACAAATAACTTTTAATATAACATAACTTATTTTTACTTTATTTAAATTAAATTAAACTAGTTAAAAAAATTGGTTCACTTGCTCAACCTTGATTTTCATGAAATACATACTAAAACTAATAGAACTTGATTATTTACGAACAAATAGGAGCCAATTATTATTATGGTTCACTTATCTATAAAGATAAGATGATCAGATATAAAATAATATTATAGGGTCTAATCTATGTTATGTAGTATTAATAAAATGTGATTTAAGTTTAGTTTAATGTTTTCATAGAATAATTTGCAATTTTACCTCAAATTGGTAATATTTACCACGTTGTATTAATGAAACTAAAATTCGTTGGAAATTTAATGAATCTTCGAAACATTTCAAAGACAAATATTTTTTTTTATTTATATTTTTATTATTCTGTAAAATGTGGGTTTTCAGTGTGTACGAACGAAATGTTTACTACAAAATATTATATACATTTTTATTAATCACACGCCGATAAATCGATTTACTAGTTTTGTTTCGTCAAACTCTATAAGTGTTAATGTAAATATGGGTCAATAAATACATTTGATATTTTAAAAAGAAATTATACCGTTAAACACAACACTGTCAGAAATACTTAGGTATGTAGAAAATAACATATGAGTTTAATAAAAACGTCGAACCTGTTTTCTAATAACAATATTTATTATTATTATTTATTAATTTAGTATTAATAACTTTATATCATTGCGTTTGAAAAATTTATTGCAAAATACTTCTGAATGCCGGTCAATTTCACCTAATAATTTATACTGCATTTAAATACAGTGGTAGTTTTTAACGTAATACCTATGTAGAACGAGTAGAGAAACAAACGACTTCATATTTTATCTAAATCGTTGAAAAATATACGTGTATAGCTTAATGATTAAGATTTTCATATAAAAAAATCAAATGGGCAATCACCAAAATCAAATTAATTAATATATTTAAGATGTGTATTAACATTAACTTTTAACTCAGTTATAAATAAATCAATTACTTGCCAACCTTTATAGATATTATTAGTAAATTCTCGAATTTATACTTAATTCAAAGGTAAAAACATTTGGAGTTTTCAAGCTTTTATCAAAAATGTTTAAATATATTAAAACCTAATATAACGTTTGAAAAATATCAATAATTTTTAAGTTTTTTTTATGATTAAAAATTAATCAAATATTAGATTTTAAGATCGAAGCCCTAAAAATGTATTATAAAGTCAATCGTATGGTATTCCAACAATATTTAAAAACATCTTAAAATCGTAATCCATTTTTTTTAAGCTCTTAGTTCGAATTTTGGGTGAAACGAATGATTTTACATAACATGGTAATGTTTTTACACTTTATTAGTCATTACAATTTTTTTCCATTATTTCTCAAGCTAGATATACTATTTTTTTCTATAAATTATCTATTTGTATATTTGTATATATATATGTGTGCGTGTGTAATTTTGACTAAAACTACTATATAAAAATGTTTGTGTTCTCTTAAAATTATTTTAAATTATTTTAAATTTTGTATATTTCCATTGGCGAAGTAAAAGAACTATCATTTATTCTCTGAAAGATATTAGAAATCAATAATTCAATGTTCGTTTATATAAATTTAAATTAATACATATTTAATTATAATTATGTTATAAATTTAAAAATTATAAGTAATACATAGTATGAACAATAAAATAAAATCTTAAATTTTAGTTTTTAAATTCTTATTGTATATTTATTGCGTATGTAAATAATTCATTTGAGTCTACTGTAGGAAATATGACAACGACGATTTAGAATGCGAATAGTCACGTATATTTTAGTACTTTTTAAAATTATTTCAAGATAAACTCGGTCTCAATATTATGACAAATAAATTTGTATTAACTTTGATTTAACGATAACAATAGGACGACTATAGAAATATCCTCGATCAATTTATTTAAATTATACACATATCTAAGACTTTTTTATAGTTTAGTAAAATAATTTTAAAAAAAAAAAACGATTAAAAAATATTTATAGACGTATTCGATTATTAAAAAATGTATTTGAATACTTATATTGAAATAAAAATATATTCGAATACTTTACACGACTAACTATAATATCGACAAAAGCATTTTATGTATAACCGATATTATCGATTGCACAATGCGTGTCATGTATCATTTATATTCGTCATATGAAAGTCTGTTCTCTTTTATGCGATAAAAAAAACAAATCAACAAAGTCCGCATACTATAATATAGTACAAAACGGTAAAAAATGTAAAGTATTGTTTAGACTAAATAAATGTTTTTTCAACATTTCTACAATAATATATATATATATATATGTATATATATAAATTAAATATTATTATATATATCTAATGATATTTATATTTTATATGTAAATAGGAATTTATTATATAACGTAAATAAAAAACGTATAAGTCTATTAACACTGAATGTTATATAATATTTAAACTGTGTATACTATCAGCTTACATTATTTATTTATAACATTATTCATTTTTGACAAAAATGACAAAAATTATTTGAACTCGCAGTAATATTTTACAGAAAATACAAAGCAAACTTAAAAAATAAACAATATCAAAGAAAATTTTATAAAAAAGCGTTTTCGAGGTCAAAAGCATATCTAATCGATTATTTATAATATAATAATTAGATAACAATCGTATTTACCTTACACCTTTTTACAATTACCATTTAATTATTTTTTTCCCCGATAATTCTAATCGTAATATTTGTTTTAATATATATGAAAATTTCAGATATTTACGATGGAGTAGGCCGTTTTTTTATTCTTAAACAGCCTATTTATTTTGAGGCTTATTGTAAGGAACCAACAGCAGTTAAGCTGCTTTAAAAACTATTTATTTTTGAAATAGCTTGCACAAAGAATATTATTACAGATATCGTATTATTATTATTTGAAAAGCTCTATATTTTGTTGAAAAATAAAACTTGAAAACATTTGGAACATATTGCTTCAGACCCGTATTTACAATTATAACTATATTCTGTAGAAAAATATTTCATTAGAAATCATTTTGTCGCAAAATAGAATATAGTAAGTCGGCATAGTATTTTTGATCAGAAATCTTCGCGTTTGGAATTAAAATGGTGGAAAATATTCTTTCGGATTGTATTTATTAGAAAAATTATTTCTTTGGAAATTATTCTGTCGGAAGCATATTAATACTCGTATATAACGAATTAATATTTTTCGAAACAAATCTAACTATATAAGTAATACAATTGTAAGAAAACAGTTAATACTAGTATATAATTATGAATTTTTCATTTTTCAGAAATATCATGCAAAACCAACAACATACGTAACTAATAATTATAAATTTATAATTTCAGCTGATTTATTAATAAGATGTATTTGTTGTTTGATTGAAAAATATTAATTTTGCAACTGTTTGAGTGTAGAATTGACAATAAATAGTTTTATATTTTAATAAATTTTAATTTAATAATTATTACAAAAATATATAAATAATTGTAAATACAAAGTACGTATAATATGTAGATTTTAATCAATGCTAACATTAACATATCATTCGATCGAAAAAATGAATCTTTTACTGAAATATTGATGAAAATCGACAAAATCCTATAAAAATGACAAATACTGAACAAACAGCATACATCTATACATTATATCAATTTAAACACTCCGTATACAGTTTGAACGTTTGCGGACGACTTATTCAATCACACAAATGAAATTTTTGTTATAAAAAAAAAAAAAAAGATTACGATAAGAAAATGAAAACGACTTATAACAAGGGAAAATTATCGACCGGAAACGTGGAATAGTTCAGTTATTTGCTAATAACCACGGTGGCACATCCGGAACGAAAAGAGTCGTCTCCGTTGTGCAATACTTATATATATTTAAAAAAAAGAAACAAAACAAAAACAAAAAAATACGGTCAGCGTTTATATTATATATTGGTACGTATTACCGCTAAGATGTATCATATTTTATTTTACGCTGTTTTATATATATATATTTATAATATAGTTAATCGACTCTTTCTTCGCGCCACGTCACACCTCGCGCACTGGAGAACGGAGTCAAGGCCAAAACGTTTTGTTCCGGGTGCGCCCCGCACATAAACACACGTATAAAATATACGAGTCGTACGTACGCATCGACCTCCAAACACGTCTTGATATAGCAGCACCGCGAGAAAAAAAGCGACAATATAATCTAAAAACTATAATATATAATGAAATCGAAATAGAATTTATGGACTTGTGCGTATTATCTGCGCGTAAACAAAATAAAAAAAATAAAAATAAAAAACCGACCGATTTTATATGTGCGTACACTTAGACGGCCGTCACTAATGTGGATTTTGGCGTGCTCTATTCATCGCCGTTCGTTCACGGGCTGCGTGAGACCTTCGCGGCCTGACCGTATACGGCACAACACACGATGAAAACAACGGCGATTATTATTATGAATTCAAACGGAATTGTTTTTTTTTTCAAATTTTTTTCTCTCTGTGTACACACATGGGAGTTATACGTTTCCGACGAAACAAAGCACACGATTTGAAACTGCTTTCAAATACTAGTAAAAACCGTTGTCGAGATCATAAAAAATCAAAATCCGTATTCGCGACGTCGGCTGCATACTAGTTGCGTCCTGAATTCTACTAACGACTATATACGAATATACTATATATCGCGCCCCGATTATCTGATTATACAATTATATTCCCCTCAATACACAATCGATATGACTATATTATTTGTCGAACAGTACTTTTAACACTAATGAAATAAATGTATATGTTTTGAATGTGTTTCAATCGTGTCGTTGCGCTGTTTCAAATTGTAGAACGGCACGTGTGATACTATTTAGTTATTAAACAGACAAACACTAAGTTATAATGTACAACGTAAGGTAATAGACGATCTCCATGAAAAACAGTCAAAACTAATTCATCGGGAATTACCAAATGACGTACCAACATCGACGAGTTATTATTTAACACTGACTCATTGTGCATCGTGCCCAGTTAAGTTAGGTTAGGTTAGGTTAAGTCATCTGGTTGTTAACGGGGCACGGCTGTTTTAACCGGTTTCTACACCGGATCGGCCGTGCTCCGGAGAGCGGGTGTTCCCATTGCGGACCGCCCGACTCTTACAGCGAAGAGGATGACGACGCGTGTCACACGCTCGTTTGCTGCGAGACGTTCTAGTGGGCCAAAAACGACATGACGCGCGTTATAGGTCGTTTCCGGTCACGCGGTCTCGTCGCCCAAATGCTGGAATTCCCGGCCAAATGGGAAGCGGTTGCCCAATTCGCATTGACCGTGATGGGTACGAAAGAGGAAGCGGAGCGGAAGACGCAAAGCCTGCAGGTATAGCTCCATCACGCGGTAGGAGGAAGAGAAAGGCGGTCATAAACCGCTCTTAAACGGAATCTGTGAGGGGAGGAACAGTAGGCACTGAACTGTCGCTCCTCCCTATACTCGATAAAATTTTGTAAATATACCTATGTAAGGGGTGGTGTGGCCGGGGATTGTCCGGTCACCCACCCGGGTTGAATATTGTTTGTTTATATTTTTATTTGAAATAAACGATGACGACCCACTGTATGACAAGTACTGCTTGATAGGTTTTCAGGGCAGTGGGTGTATTGCCGATTTAAAAAAAAATACAAAAGTTAAGTCATCCGTAATTCCCAAACTGCTAAATAATACATTATATTAGATAAACATAACATTATATATTTTTTTTTACATAATGTTGTTTGCCGATTTCGAAAATAGAACTCGTACAAAGAAAATAAAACATGAAATATCCGATAAAGAAGAATTTTTTAGAAGAATTGTATTATTTTATCAAAATACAAAATTTTTTTTAAATGTGGCGGCAATATAGAAGACTTGTAAAAATTAATAGCAATAATAAATGACTAAATTAAATAGATGGATAGGAAAAAAATGTTTTAAACAGAAATCGTCTATTACAAAGTATTATGTACAATAAATACATGAACGAAACGAACGCGACCAGGTACTATTTATGTATGTACACGCGTTTAGGACCTGGTGTCACTTAAAACGCGGTGCGGCGCGAGCGGATTTTTGGAAGTAGGCCAAACGACGCCGTTATTGCGGTAAAGTGTGCGCGCGGTGCGAAATTTTTGTCGGTTACGATAGAAAGACGTGCTCGCAATGAAAATAGCGAACCGATAAGCCAAGCGGAGGAGGAAGAAAGCCAGAAAAACAAAAACAAAACATCTTTGCCATCAGGTTTTAAATGGAACGTTGATTTTTTCCGTTCTTATTTTTAATGTGTACAATACAACTCAACGAATATTGGCGTTCACGAGATTAAAACGCTTGTATAGGAACATTTTCCTGAGAAATTGTATTCGTCGGTATTTATTAAAGGGCTTCCATGATATTATCATTATTTTTATTGCAAAATCAGAACATTTAAACAACTTTTAAATTACTATTTGCTCAGCGTTAATTTTTAACTTTTAAAGATCATAAAAACAAAAAAATTGAGAACCACAAGTGCGTTCAGTTGTTCAGAGATTTTAGTATTGTATTGTTACGCACTTTGAATTTGAAAGCATTTATTGTAATACAAAGAAATCATTGTACTCGAAAAACGATTTTGAGCAAAACTAGTAGATTACTATAAGAAAATAATAGATATGATGTAGCAAAGGAATTAGGATTAATGGCGCGGCTCGATTTTATATCAATAATAATAATATTAAATATCGATGTAATAATACATGAAATTCGTGAATTTTAATGTTCAACAATTTTTAACGATTCAAACATTTTCCTATTGAATCGATTTTTATGGATTTATAAATCTATAAGAAATATATCATTAATCTTGTTAATTTTCAGCTTTTAAATACAGAAATCATGAACACACACACTTGGAAAAAATAATTTTAACAAATGTTTTTTAAAATTGTATTGATTTTTAAACATAAAACAGAAAATTATTGGGATTTTCGAAATGGGTTTTTATAGTCACAAATTAGTTGAGTATTTAAACAAAATGTATGTATGTATATTATTAAAATAAATAACTGATAGAAATTTCAAGTGTTTCAAAATATTATTTTTGAAATTATAATAAAAACAAAAATGAAATTCAGATTAGTAAAAATTGTGTCGACAATTTTACTGGTTATTTTGTTGTAATGTTTTGGTAGTCTTTCCGTGTGGTAAAAGAAAAAACTAAAAAGAAAATAGGTGTCATTCAAAGTACCAACTATATACGATTTGCTACAGGAAAATGATGTCGAATATACAAATTAGAGCATTTGTGCCATATAAAAAAAGAGTTCACAGACAAAATTTTAAAAAAAGGCATCATTATAAAATCAATTCGCTCAGAAAAACATATAACTATTTCCAGCTTATAATTTATATATATATACATAACCTTGCGCCCAGTCTTATTCATATTGTCTATAGCACATTTATGTGCGTAAACAATATGAACTAGTCGTAAATATTACTGGTGGTGACGTCACGCATTTGTTGTGTCAATTTTATTATTATTATTGTTATTTGGTAAATGTACATTTTTTTGTATTGTTATCGCTAATTTGTTGAACAACGTAATCGGAGAAAAACAGTCGTTTGTATTTCCCATTGAATACGTATTGAATTTGGAGTTGTAGAAAACACGCGTGCCTATTATGTGATGTATTATAAAAATTAATAATAATGAGTAATGCTTCAACGAAATACAACATAACGGGTGTATCGTACGTTTATTAAAAAAACAAAACCACAATGAACACAAATTCGAAGACTATATCTGGTTTTCAAAGTATAATAGCGAAGGAGTGTAGACAAAACGACCGTGATCAATAAGAACGGTAGAAAATTATGTATGAATGCGGTTTGTGACAAACGAAAATATCTTCTGAAATATCTCACGATTCTATATATAAGTATTTAATATTTATTATTTTTTTATGAAGATCGAAAGAAAAACACGTTATATTGGAAAAATGCATTTCATAAAAAGTTTTTTTAAGAAAAATATTTCTCAAGAATGTATTGAATAGAAAATATATTACACGGGAAAATAACATATTGCACAACAAATTATTACGTAGACGTTAGTAATACTTTCCTGATTTTTAAGTTCCTGTGTCATACTTTTGTGATTTTTACATTCCCTTGTAATATTTTTCCGATTTATACATTCATGTGTAATTTGTTTTCCCGTAATACTTTTCAAAAACCAAATTTACTCCTGATAAATATTTTGTGAAAAACATTATTAAACCATGTAACACGTTTTCAAGACTTTAGCACTTAAACTTAAACTTATATTCATTTTTGAACATGAAAAACCAGTATCTATTTATTGACATTATCATAATGCTATATTTAGCACAAAATTGATCGAATTTTTCAAAAAATATATTATGTATGTATATTCTTACATAAAATAAATAACTGATGAAAATTGCAAGTGTTTCGAAATATTATTTATGGAATTATAACGAAAAATGTTTAATGAAAATCATGTCGCTATTTTAACCAATTTTTGTTCAATATTTTTAGTTCTGTGCGCCAAAGAAAACTATTGAACATATCGAAAATCTTGTCAAATAAAACACCAACTAGAAACGATTTGTTTCGGAACATTTGTCAAACGTAAAAATCGGAGCTTTTGTGCTATAAAAAAATGTTTTCACAGACAAAAACACACGTTATTATAAAACTAGTTCACTAATCCATTCTTCCTTTTACTCAGAATCTAAGTGTTATTTTTTATGTTAGTACATTTGCAAAAAAATTGTCCGTAAAAAATAAAAACGTGCTTTTTTTCATTTTGTCTAAAATCCATTTTATCATTCCGTAATCATAAAAATAACCCCCGCATATGGCATTAGATACATCCTATATGATATCTTAAGCACCCTGTATAATAGAAAATAATAGTAAGCAAATATACGCGTATTTACTCAGTTGCAGAAGAAAAATTGTTTTTGTTACGGAGATTAACTGAGAGGTATTTGGTCGGACAGAACCCGGGGCAACACCTTTTCTTCTGGCATGTTTTTCGTTTGTTTTTTCAATTTATTTATACAATTTTCATTAATAAACGGTATTGCACGTCTTTCGTTTTCCACTATCTAAATAGTAAACAATTTTCTATAAATTGTACAAACATGATATATTTTTTTTTATTATTAACTTTCTTTATTTTTATTCTGTTTACGTTTTTTTATAGATATTTGTCTTGTAATATATTTAAAGTAACATTTTCCAAATTACATCTATAACAAGTGACTGTACGCAACATACTTAATCAGTAAACACATAATATTATAGGCGTGCAGGCTCAAAAGCCGATTATTATGCAAACACTTAATTATCTAAAAAACTACATTACATAATGTGAAGATATCATATTATGATAACGAACACTTATGAAACGTTCCTAACGTTTCCTAAACAATTACAATGTTTCACCTCAATAAATATTTGTTTATAAAATACATATTATACAACGATTTATAAATTCTTTAATAATATGTGTACAGAAATGGTACAAATCTATTGAAATAATCTGAACCTTTTGCTAATATCAGTATATGGAAATAAATAAATAATTATAAAAATATGTATAACAGCGTACTAAACTAACAATATTAGAAGTTGTATATTTTTTATATTGGAAATAGCCAGGTTTGAAAGAAATAACTATTTTAAAATTGATTTTTACAAAGGAAATAATGTACTCGCATTTAATGAAAAATTAACAATCATTAGATTTGCAATGTTTATATACTCGTATATTTATTTCTATGTATAATTCAATTTCTTCAAAAATTTAAATACTTCGTTTTGGAAAAAAACCGTTAATTACAAGACAGAAAATGTGATTAGTGAGCTATTTTTTTACACATTCATAATTCACTTTATAAGCTTCCTATATATGCGCTATCGCGGGCAAATGAAATCAGAATCTAACTTCACTATATTATAAATTATATTATAATATCTGTTATTCCATAACAATAAAACACATTTGAAATGAAAATGCATATAGTTTAAACACACATAGTCTTCATAAATATATATATATATATATAAGCCAAATACCACTCACCCACTGATCGCTACTTCTTAAAAACTACACAACATATGAACTTGAAATTTGGAATAGTGGTTCTAGATATGCAATAAGGATTTTAAAAAATGTTGCGTTTAAGTGGATTAATTATCACATTCACCGTTAATTCGTATTGTGCGGCAGTCCACGGGTTTCCAAATACCTGCGACGCGTCCTAATTGTCCGTCATTTGCGTATTTGTCACTAGTATGTACTTATTATTTAAGTAATGAAGATATTAATTGTTCCCAGAAGTTTATCAATAAAAATTATCTCACGCATACATTCGTTTCTACTGCATTTAAGTTGCAATGACTATAATAATACGAATTGTTTATTTCAGACCGTCAGTGATTATACTATTTAAACATTTCTACTCTATTCGAACATTCAAAAATCACAGTGTGTAAAGAATATAGTATAATTAAAGTTATATAATCAATTAATTTTTCTCTCTCTACAAAATGGACGACAACTATCGATGCGTAATTAAATTCATCTGAGACTCCTTCGTGCAACATTTCAAAGAAAAGTGATGCTGCACATGTACTTAGGGAGTGCAAGTTGATTGTTTGGGATGAGGCAACCATGGCTCACAGCTCACAAGAGAGGAATAGAAACACTGTACAGAACTCTCCAGGACATCTGGGATAGTAAACACCTAATGGGTGGGATGACTGACTTACTGGCCGGAGACTTCAAGCAAATAATACCTGTGGCTCCTCAAGGAACTCGTGCTGACGAAGTAAGGACCTGCTTTAAATTATCATACCTATGGCCTAAGATCCAAGTTCAATCCTTGCAAGTCAAGGAGAGTGCATCTTAAAGGCGATCTTAGGACAGAGGATTTTTTCAACTTACTTCTTCAAATAGGGAATGGGGATTATATACATGAAGATGATGGGAAAGTGAACATTCCAAACATTTTTCGTGTAGGCGTTAGGGATCTGAAAGTTTTAAGTGAATAAATGTATCTAAATTTAAATACTTTCCACTTAGAAAACCTTACTTGGTTTAACGAAAGGGCTATTCTTACACCACAGAATGACACTGCAACAAACATTAACGGTTCCTTATTGGATCAACTTTCTATTGAGATAGTGAAATATCAATCTATAGACTCAGTGGTGGAGTTAGAAAACGTAGTTCACTATTCTGTAAAGTTCCTTTACATTTTAAATCTACCAAGGATTCCACCTAACAATTTATATTTGAACATTGGAGCTCCAACAATGCTTTTGTATAACCTCTACCTCCAAAATTTTGTAACGGCACATGACTTCAGGTTAGCGCCTTACATAAAAATGTAAGTGAAGCAACTATCTTCACAGGCTGTGGTATGGGAGAAACAGTTTTCCTACTAAGAATACTTTTGATTACATCTGACTACCACTCTCGATTTAAACGGCTATAGTTTCCCGTCAAGGTCTGTTCTGCCATGACAATTAAAGCGCAAGGGCAGTCTTTGAAAATAGCAGAAGTAGATTTAAGGAATGACTGTTCCTTCCATGTCCAATTATACGTTTTCTGTTCGCGTTTATTTTAATCCGAACCGAACTGTTCAATTTAAATATGAAACCCGAACCCGAGATTCATTCTAAGTACTCGTTTGATTTGAAAGTCGGTTAACCTGAATAATGAATTATTTATTCATAAAATAAATAATATAAGTTATTTAGTATTTGAAATCAATTTTTTTCGAGTTATAACAAAAAATTGTGTACTGGAGGGCGAATTCGATACGAAGTTCATTTTCCTTGGTTCGAATATTTCCAATTATGAGTTCAATTTTCGAATCACACTGAATACCCCTGAGTCCGATTCGGTTCGGTTCGAAAATTGTACAGTTGTTAGAAACTATTATATCATTAACATATATATTTATTTATAGATCGAACCATCGAGAAAATGGCCTTCGATTATCATTATTTTAATAATTTTCCGTTATCATTCCATTTATTCTTTGTTACAATTTAAAAAAAAAATATATATATATACGTGAAACACGCTGCTAGATGTGTCGTATATATATATATATATAGACGGCCGTCGAATTGGTGGTTATTCAACTGAACGCCATTTTCTATCACAGCGTTCGTTTCGTTATATTATATATGCTACTGTTTAATCAAAACGGACATAATAGAACAAACACACGTTACTTTGCTGTTTTGCGATATCAAATAATAATAATAATAATGATAATAAAAGATTAACTCCTCATCTATTATATTGTATATATATATATATATATCTGTCAACTCACTCTCCCACTTTCACGACACGCATATTTATCTCAACGTCTCGCATACGTCTGTATGTTATTATATATGTTCGTATTTTTCTTTATGTTTCATTTGGTTTCTCTACGTCGACTACTACGTCTTGTGAAAAAGTTTCCAAGCGACACTACCTATCTAAACACGTGCACGCACACACATACACGCACACACACATACACACACATATATGTATTTATATGTATATACAAACACACATATGCCCTCCATTGTATTCATTGTTTTTGTATACACCCAAAATCATATTATATATATGTATATATATATATACCTAAAGAAACTGTATTATTCGACGCCGAATAGAACAAATGAAATACGCAATACATACAATTATAATATATAACTGGTTAGTTTTATATGACTAGCGGTGTCCGACAATAAGCCTCGCACGAAGAAAAACTATTTTCGCATTTTTCTTATTGTAACGAATTCCGTATAATCCAATTCAGTGGCGTTGCCTGTAGAGACGAGTTGCTTTAGGGTTTCAAACGCCTCCCCCGTCGGCATTTTTTTATAGACGCTATTGAATTTGTGTTATTGTTACTTAATCGAACTCTGCAGTACACGAATACAAGATTGCAAGTCAATAATCACAATAGTAATTAATAACAAACTAATAACTACTAATTATCTATTTTTTGTAACTACTTCTGAAGACCATCACATAAATATTCATTTTTAAATAGGATAAAATAATTATTTATGAAAACTATAAGACAGCAAATTATCACGGGATATGTATATAGATTTATCTTTGTTCTCAGTAAAGGTACATAAATATTTTTATTAGTAGAAATTTTAATTTATAACTAACAGTATCTATTTATAACCTATATATATAGACTATAGAAATCCAGTTTCAACTTGATTTTATATTTTGTTCTTAATCATGTAAATTCTGCTTCTGCAAATGCATTGCTTAGTTATATATAAACATGTAAACTTACAGTTATTTTATATTTTGTTTCATAAAAAAAAAAAACAGAAAGCAGAAAAATATTCTCTTCACATTTCTAAATATTTAATTTTTTTCATCAAACACCACGTATTAATAACTATAACCTAAATATTATTATTATTATTAAAAAGACCAATAGTCGGTTATTGCATTTTATGTAATTGTTTCGTATTGACGAAATTTTCGGACTGAATTCAATTTCAATATGAGTCTAGGAGAATACGATTAGGTAATATAATTTACAAAAATTATAATACAAATATTTGTGCAAATATATAGAATTTACTTATAATATTACTTATTATTAATAAAATATTTTTAATTAAATTAAAATTAATAAAAAATGGATTATATTTGTTAGTTTGAAAGTAGTGAATAATTTCAATAAAAAAAAGAACAACGGTACTTCTATTCTACAGGTAATATGAGTTATGGTAAGTTCCAATTACCTCCTTCTGCCCTTCGGGATTTGCTTATAGTGTCAATATTATACGCAAACGTTTTTACGGCACATTTATTTGTAAGTTTGAACTCCCTCTGTTTAATTCCTGGCTACGCCACTCATCTAAATCGAATGCGCTCATTATTATTATTGCAATGACCTTCAGTTTCTTTTTAAATCGAATTAATTACAGTGTATCGAAACTTTAGATGATTAAATATAATCCGACTTATAATAATACTCCGGTTTATGAAACCGGAACTAAACGTGTTCGTTCGCACTCGGACAACGTAGCGTCGGAAACTACATTGACCTGACTGAGTATTCGATTAGATGATGAAATATTAGACTAGGCTATATAGGTCCATAGTAGGCGTAACTATACCCAAGGAGACTAATCCGTCACTGAATTCAATAATATTAATAAGCTGTAAGAACTGGACAGACATATATGACAAAATTGAATTTTCGTAAATAATGATAATTTATACATGCAACTATTATATGATACGTAAACGATTGTATAATACGATAAACCTATATATAATTATTATTTGTTAATTTTTGTTCGACTATTCGAAAACATATACCTATATTCACACACATAAAACAGTTCGAATACTGAAAATAACTATTCGATTAAAATATGTTAAATATTACCAAATAATTTTTGAATTATTACACTTATAAGTACATATAATATGTATAAATATATTATTATTACTGCACATCCGAGACGAAGAAGAGATTTTTATGGCGGCCGACTAAATTATTTTATTTTAATTGGTATCCTAATTGACCTACATCGGTATATAACTTTCTAAACGAAGGTTATGTCATTTAGAATCATGGTTTGTTGTATATATATATATACGGCACTGTCAGTCACTGTGCTAAACAATATATTTACTAACCGTTATGTTAACCTTTTGTTTTTATTTTTGATATAAAATACTATATCTTCTTTCTTTCGTTAAACGGTTATTAATGGTTTTTATTACTTCTTATATTAACGGACGCGTTCATTCGACGACAGCTATTTACTCGAATAAATTTAATCTTTTTATTTTAATATTATAATCAGTACTTAAAACGAAATTAAAAATTATCTGTTTTGGTTTCAATGTTGATTACCGGTTCTTAATTATTTCGGTTTGATTTAGAAATGTTCAAGCCTGAACATAATACGACTTAATGATCCACAAATATACGCGACACAATTTAATTAATAAATGTTTTATATTATATATAGTGCGCAACGAGTAAAATATAGTTTATCGCCAACAAAGTACTTGACATTATTTATTGATTTAAATTTAACAGAAGATATATTGAGAGTATATTAAATTATGAAATATATCTTTCGTAAAAATAAATACAAGTGGTTATTGGAGAATGAGTATAACCATTGATCGAGTAAAATTTCTTAATCTTCCGAAGTGAGTTACAATGATGGACTTAACAGGAGTGAGATGGCCATTTGCCACCAGGGCTCTTATCAATAAAAGTCTCTGAGTTCAGGTTAGGTTAGGTTCAAAAAAAAGTTTTGTTAAATCGTGTAGAACCAATTTTGAACCATATGAAATATTGTAACGTAAACGTAAAGGCCTGAGGGATCGTTTCCCACTGGGATGAGTTCTTATTATTATTATATATAAACGTAAAAAAATATTTTCATTATTGCAAAAATAAATATATTTTATAAAATATCGGAATTGATTTTTAAATTGTTTATACACCGTAATATTCACTATAATCTTGTAAATTATAAATATTTATTTATTTTTTAAATACGAAATATTTATACGAACATATAAAAGAAAAACATAACACAATTAATTAATAGTCACTCGAATTAATAATTGATAAATTATACATACCTAACAAATTTTAATGACATTTTTACAATATTGCAGACAATTTATATATATTACCTAATAAATATATAATTTGAAAATAAAAATTTCAAATATGTTTAACTTTCAAACGATATCGAATCTAATGAACAATTAGTTTATTCTCGCAGTAAGAAAATTCAAGGAAATACAAAAATAAATAAATAATTGAAATATTATCAGTGTTTTTAATTAACAACAATCTAAAAATTCTTAGAACATATAATATATACCAATTGTATGTATAATCTATACTAGTTTTAATTAAAATTTTAATACACAAGAATAAAGAATATATATGATATAATATATATTATACTTTTTTAATAAGATCTATTGTAAAATAATAATAATAGACAAAAATTAATACTCAAAGTACAAAAAAACAATTGTAATGATTATAAACTATGACCTTGGGTGAGCCTATAAACAGATAAGTGCGTATGCAACAGCAAATTTATTTTGTAGGAAAGAATATTAGAAGAATGTCATATCTTCCCCTATCTATGAAGATTTCTAATATCTCTCGGTTATGATTACACACATTTTCGAACCTTTAACTAACCCCATTGTATTCAACACATCACAATTTTTTTTCAGTTTCAAAAAAATTTTCTTTAAAAATACGTATATTTAAATTCTTTGAACATGTAAATTTAAAAACACACAAATTATAATAAAGTTAAAAGTTATTTAAAAAAAAAATAAACGCGTTAAGTATTTTAATTAAAATGAACTAATCTTAATATCGGTGCCTTGATAATATCCATAAAACGACGTTAAAACCACACCTGTAGATAAGAACAAAACAAATACATTTCACCTGCACTAATCAGCAACACTCGGTCGTTTGACTACATTAAATGACACATTCATATTATATTTGTTTTAGGAGGCACTAAATGTCAATATATATATATTGTCATACTATATCATATACATTATCAAATACAATGATAACAATACATACACAACACACATGAGTAGCATATGTTATATTACAACACATCCATCATAGGTATAAGATACAGTTTGCTAACACCAAAATAAATAATCATAAAAAAAACCCCCGAAGTCGTCAAAATTTATAACACAACAATATAATTATGTACGTTATACGAAGATTGGATATTACAGGACCGGATCAGATGAAGGATATTAAAGGGCACTTGCCCAAGACCTCATCATGTTCTTTATTAAAAAAAAAAAAAAACTGAATGTTTAAAAAATAATAATTCGAAAAAATACAATTCTAAGTAATACCCAATATTTCTCAAACTCCCAAAAGTTATATGCAAATCTTTTTTTCCAATAGCACCTAAATTTATAATTTATAATACACGTCGTCAAACGAATCACCAAATTTTTAAAATATAAGAAACTATACAATTTGGATTCGGAATACATTTTACACAGAGTAAGTTAACAATATTTACCGATTTTAAGATAGGAAAACATAGAAACTTATCAAGACCAAAGACTATGTGCACTAGTACAAGGACTTGTTGTTGCATTTTCCACAAGACCGAGACAATTTTGGCCGTCAATTTAACATAATTTTACATATTATATACTCGTATGTATACATATATATATATATATACACACACATACGTAAAACGTACCTTTTTTGACCAACGGTTTTTGACCGAACCGGGCGATCCACCAACGCAACAGACGACGGAGCAACGAAAACCCATTGGTATATCCGGCTGCAGGTTTCCCCGCGGATTCCGAATACTTGTGACCGTGGCACGGCGGCAGTGCGCCCGCGGCAGCGTCGTCCTTTTTGTTGTTACCGCCGAACTCTTCGATCACCGGCGACGCGGTCGAAACGGGCGCAACCACCGCCGTGTGATGTTCCCGGCTGTACGGCGACATGTGCACTTATATATGTGTAAATAATACGTATAAACTGGCTGCGGCGGGGCAGTCCCGTTCACATATTATATATCGCTTGTGTCCGCCGCACCAAATCGCGGACCACAAACAGCCTGCGGTATTGTAAATTTGTAAAAAAAAAAAAAAAATTGTCTTTCTTACATGTGTGTACGGTACCGGCAATGTGGATAATTCAGATATTTTAACATAATGCCAACTGGTTTTAAACAATGTGAATAAGACGTACTGTAATAATCGCTTTTATTTTCAACATTACATAGGACATTATACAAAATACTGGTTACCCATATTGTCGGTAACACATACCAAATATATATATATATCAAAATAACAGCTGGTTTAACAACATCCACCCACACATCCACCACCACGCTATTGATGATAAATCATAAAAAAAAAATGTATATCTAGATAGAAATTAATACACTTTAGTTAAATGTACGTGAAGCGAAATAATAGTTAACCCCGTTATGTACTTAGGAACTTATAACGAATAATACAAATACAGAGTGATCTTTGAACGAGTGAAATGTATACGTTTATGAATGTGTAATTTTGATTCGATTCAACAATAAGTATATCAATTTGAAAAACGTCTAATTTTTTCGTGTTTAGATAAGAGACGTTCAAATACAGAGGTAGGCAAGTACAGAAGTGTTTAAATTTATTTAAATTAAAAATTTACGACTATAAATCTAAAATTTTTAAATATTAAAAATTAATACATAAACGTCTCAAACACAAAATTAATATTATTTTTACAATTGTATAGAATTATTATTACATATTTGTCATTTGACTACTAAATCGTTGTATCCATATAATCAAATTATTTTTACGAATATAGATATGAAATAAAACAATAATTTGGACTTGGCAAGTTTTCCCTGAACATTGCCGTAAATATAACGTTGTATCAATAAAATAATATATTATGTTAATTTGTAAAAAATATGTGTTATAGCCACTATTACAGTATTTTTTTTTTTTTTAATGAACATAGTTACCTAGATTCGAAACGTACATAGTATACTACGCATGAACGAGTATATAAGTGTAGAAATTGGATCTGACCGCTCTGTTCTATATAGATTGAATATCGTCCAAAATGAACAGCGCGAAACGATTTATATTTGCAACGCGACAAGGATAATAATAACAATAACGGAAATTTGCGCCTACCGTATATATCGTATCTAGACAATAGAACAATAGACCAGAGGCGGAAGGATTGTGTACCGACAGATGATGAGAGGACGGACGTGACGATAGACGAACGGAAAATTACGAAATTTGAGGCGTGCTGTATAATAGTAATAATATATACGTCTGCCGATGCATCTGCCACGATGAGCTGCAGGTAATCGATCCGAGGGATCCGGTGGAAGATTATGTATAATCGCGACGGTTCGAATATTTAAATGAAGTATTCCATTTTGTAATTTGTTAGAAAAACTACGTGTTTGAATTGTATTCGAAATTTTAAAAAAACATTGTTAGCATTATTATTACTAAGTGGTCAAATGATTAAAAACTATCATCTAAACCGTCTAATAAATCATCTAATATAAATAAAACATAATTTTTTTGGTGTCACCAATTGCTTGCACCTTTTTTATTATTATTCTTTTCGATATATTTTGGAGCAAATTACATACGCCCTTTTATTTGAACACTCGACTAGTTCCCAGTAATAGAGGTTATTGTTGTTGTGATGATGATAATGATGATGATGATGATGGACATGGTGGTGGTGGTGGTGGTAGCAAAACTCATACATTATTCAATCCGACGAAATATTTTATCACGTGTCCATTATTAATTTATATATATACGTGATGATACGTCAACAAAAATGCGTTTGCTGTTTGATTTTTCGTTCTTACCTTAATTTTTCGAAATATAACAATAGTCAAGAATACGCGCCATTATAATTTAATAAACATACTGAGTTAGACGATAAATTATATTTGAAAATAAATGATCAATGCACATATGTATGTATATTAATGTACATATGAATTATTTTCATGAATTATTATTCGTTTTATCGTCTCTATTAATTTTATACTGTTCTTTATTTGCTATCGAATATAAAAGTATATTATAATTTGCAGACGATAATTTCAATGGTATTTTTATACAGGATCGAATAAAAAATTACGTTTCAAAGAAAACAAATAATATACTGGTACTTCAAAAGTATGTTGTTTGTTTACTATTATAGTAGTAATAAAAATTATAATTCGTTATATATTTAAAAATAAGCGGTTTTTTCTAACAAACATGCAAAAGTATATATAATTTACACAAAGTGTTTCAAAATAGGTTAAACGTATAACCACAGTAAAACATTCCCATAATAATACTAACACGACAAAAGTAAAAATGTTAGGAAGTATGTGAAAATAAATTGCAATGTCTAAATTATATTTTGTTAGAAAAAAGTAATAATGAAAAAAAAAGTGGAAAACTATTAAGACGTCAATATATAATTAATGCTCTGAAAACTAATATATATATATATACTTAATAAATCTATAATATTCAACATATTCCATTAAAGAAAAATTACACGTCGTACGCCATCCATTAACCGTTAACGTTAACGTTAACGTATGAAAATGCCAAATAGAAAGTAATGGGGAAAATCAAATAAACTATATTTACATTATACATATATATATATATATATTATGATACATGTTTATCTGTTTATCATAAAATTTTGATTGATCACAATCTTTGAATATAATATTATTGTTATTACAGTGTACGAGTAATGTGAACGATTAGAATAGATTTCTTCAGTACTGACAAAAGAACGGAATAAACAATTCAATAACCCAGAGTTACGTCAATGACTTTTCGCGATCATTACCGTTATTCCGGTTATGGTCGGCACTGTTGACAACCGGATTGGTACCATTTATTCCCTCTGTCGATGCAACAAACAACGGGCAATTACCGAGTGTTGTGAAGGTCTGTCTTTAAAGAAGAAGACGCATATATACACATTTTCTTCCTCTGAGAAATTTGCACTCATAACCACTAAAAGTTCGTTAACCGTCTGTCCTAATATAAGATAAAGAATCGCGTCTTGCGATAAAATTATCGGTCTCGATAACAGTCATAGTAAAAGATAAAAAGTTTTTATCGTATATAAAATCGTCAAAATAAAATATTATAGATAATATCGTTTATTGAGAAGACAGGTATCGTACACACATACAATCCTTTTTTTTCCTCGGAAAATAGATGGATGAATTTTTTTTCGTTAATTCTTGCGGGGAATATTTATATTAAATATTTAAAGTATGTATTGCAATATATTATGACCTCAATTGAATAAATTTAAAAATAGAAAACCTGAGGTTGACTCCACGCCCAACACTTATGAAAATGAATACTTACTAATATACAGGGAAGGAAAATATAATCGATAATATTTGCCAAATATAACATGTCAGAATTAAATAGTGAAAAATATGCAACGAGTATATGTTAAAAATGTCAGGGTCTTTCGCAATATCTTTCCAAAGGGCGTTTCATAAACCACAAGTAAATTATTAGGTCTTTTGTAGGAAACAATATGGCGAAAAAAGTACAATGCCGATAAAATGGCCGGAAGAGGAGTGTGTATTTTTTAATGACAAATTGTTCATAAACATTGAAAAAATAATCGCCTATTTCAGTCAGCCTTGGAATAAATTGTTATTATTGTTATTTGTTGTTGTCTTTTTAGTATAAAAGACGTCTATTGATGAACGTTTAATAGCAAACAAAATTAAAGTAAATCACGTAAAACAGATTTTAAGTTATTATTTGATGAAAGCTACTTTTTATTTTTTCTGTATTTTGTCGTTATAGGGATTAAATCAATAATTCGTAGATAATTGTTGACATTCGCTCGAGAATATAGAATAAAACAATTAGTAAATGGTCTATGCTAAACTCGTAATTTATTTTAATTGATAACATATTAATAAAATTATGAAATGTATTTGAAAAAGTGTGCGGGAGGACACATTTTTATATTATAAAAATACGAGTAAGGACAAATACTTTGTCGTATGATATAGGTGTACTTTGAATGTCAAGGATAAATAAAGGACAATGATATATCGTGAAAACATTGTGGAATCCTCTGAAACCCATTTTCTTATCATGGTGAGTCACTTAAAACCATCGTCTGTAAACGCGAGCTCTGCACGATATTTTACGGTGAAGAAATCGTGCGTATACGAAGGAGACGATAAGAAATTGAACGCCGGAACGGATGTACGTACGCACGGCCGTTTTCGCCTTTAAAACACCTGATGTCACGCAAGAAAACAGTAACGAAACGTGTACGATTGGCGGCGAACGATTCGGACGCTGGAGAAAGCCTCATACAATATTTTGAAAAGGATCGTGTACAACAAATATACTATAATATACGTCTAGGTCGTGACACAGGTAGCCTTGCCGTACGCGAACGATCCTGCTCGACGGCGCGAGGGGACACAGACGAGAGAGAGGGAACGTGATTTTTCGAGATATATATTCGTCGTTGGACTCATTGACATATCTGGAACGCGGCCCATTCGACACGAGCGCACGCGGTCATTTCAATTTAACAATGATTTTTTGCCAGTTTATAGTCTAAATACACTGTGGAAAACAACCGGTGTGGAATTATATAGCTCACGGATAGTTCAAAAAGGATGTCATTCGTTTGTTTTTTTGTTTTTTTTATTTTATTTTTGGTTTATTATTTAATAAAATAAAAATAAAAACGTACTAAACGTGTGGGCATACAATGGGATACTGTATTATATATGCATAAACGTATAAATACACACATGTATAATGTACCATTGCCGTGAACAATTATGTTCCTACACATGAGAAAATACACTTTAATTCCATTTAATACATATATAAATATATATACACTTTGATTCCACTTTAAAATTGCATTTAATTACCAATAAAATCACTATCTATCTATATATATAGGAAATAATATGTTGTTAATAATGGTAATATATCATAATTATTCATAGGCAAATGTGATTGTAAAAATACATGAAAAAAAATGATGCCATGAAAATTTTTATATAATGTTTTTGTGATTAGGACGATGAAAGACCCCTTTATTCCATGGCCAGAAAAAAATCTAAATTCGTTAATAGAAGGTACATCGTGAGAATAAAAAATATATATGTTTTTTTTTAAATGGAATAATTTTAAAATACGTACGCATTATTTATTAACAACGAAGTGACTTAATCATTATTTTTTTAATGATATATTTATATAGAATTATAAAAAAAAAAAATTAAAAGTTTGTAGTTTTTATTTTTACACATGTCCCAATACACTATTTTTATAAGGTATGAATAGAATTTAAATGAATTTAAAAAAAAAAATTTTAATTTTTAATATAAAATGAAAATTTACAAGGTATTTTTAATCTAAAATTATAAATGACCGTAAAATCAGAAATGTGTTTTATTTCTTGATCTAATTCTATATATCAAAACCAATTAAAATATTTTTCAAGATTCCGTCAATTATCTTTTTTTCAATCCAATATAAAATATATGTATACGTAACATGTACCATGGACTTATGGTAAAATAGTTTGAAAACATCTATACATGAAAAATAAGGAAACGTGTGCACATAAATATAGGTTCATCGTACCGGACACAAAGATGCTTTTAGTAGTTGTATTCTAACCAAAGAATTGTCGAAACGTTTATTTTCATGTTTTGCATTCGTCATGCTTACAGTATAGAATGGAATTTTTTTTTTTTTTTGATACGTTTTTCTTTTTAATTAATTAAAGAGAATAACCAAAAACCGATTATATGACAGTATCAAACGCATAATAATTAATGTTTTAATAAATGTGATACGTCTATAAGAATTAGTCACGCATAATAAATGATGTGACCATCCGAACTGATCAGATTTCAAAATTTAAGCAGTTCTATTTCAATTAATCGTTTAGTAAAAATGATAATAATAAATAATAATAATAATAATAATAATAATAATAATAATTTTAAATGTAAACGTATCTTATATAGAGATATTTAAAAACCCGAGTAGGTAATATAATATAATGTTTATCTTTTGTTTTTATAGAAACACGTATTGTTTTGGTCAATTTTTTTAGATTAAATATTTTCTAGTAAACAATTTTGTTAAATAATGTAAAGTATAAACAATAATATTATATTCGTTTTAATCATATTAAAACATTGTGATTTAGTCGTTCTTAAACATGAAAATTATATTATATTGAGTTTAAAAGTAAAACACTTTTCCCGTGGTCAAATGTTTAATTATAAACTATAAAAATATTAATCGATTTCTATATATATATATCTGTGAATGTTTTACTCTATTTACGTTCTTACGCTATCAAATATAATATATTTCATTAATTAATTAATAACTTTGAAATAAAAACGTGTGCAAACATTATAAGCGTAATTATTTCATAGCATTCAAAAAAACATTAACATTTAATTTAAATAATATTTACTCCTTTTGCACCTAATTAGGTAGTCGTTAAGTTTTATTTGCAAATAATTTAAAATTGATGAATAAATTATTTTACCTATAGATAATGGATATGGAAGATGATATGTGTCTTTTTTTTATTCGATGATCATTTTTTTTTTATCGACATTATTGTTGGTTTAGAATCGAAAACGAACTCGAGCGTAATTAAATTAGACGTAAAAAATGGCGGATCCTTCACTAAAGTTTCATCAATGGACTGTTATTCTCAGAGAATTATCATTAAAAATTTCGAAGACTAGGTTTTAGGTACCGCTTAAAACATTATGTTATGCGCAGGATTCGGTAGGTTAGGGTAGCATTTGTATGTTTTTATTATTTATCCTAAAATATAGCATGGTGCGATATAAAATTAAGATCTAAAAATCGAAATATTTATGATCATATTTTCACTTGTTTGTTAGGTTTTTCTGTTAAGAGTTTTTTTTCTTTAAAAAAAAAAAAAAAATATTATTTATTACCTAACAACAAATTATTTTTATTTATGCGAATTCGCTGTCTTATGACGTTTATAACTCAAGTGCGGATAAATACAGAAAAACCACGACCATAACCAAAACTACGCATAACGAATATACATAATTACTATTTCACGTTTATTAACCGAATAAATAAAGCGTTTTACATTGAAAAAAATGTAATGTTAATTATTTTTTTTTTTTTTTTTTTTACGCATAATTCAATGGCTTTCAAACATTATAACGCTGGTACCGAACGCTATACAGAACTCTGGTTCTGTGCGACTCGTACACCGGGTATATGGTATACCGTGGATGTTTGTACGGGGACGTATTCACGTATATACGGAAAACTCACGTTAGCAAAAACATTCCGTCGGACCGCTAGATACGAGTTCGTAAAACAATAACCACAATGACGACAACAATGACAATGTGTACCGTCGGTTGTTCAGGCGTCCGCGCGTCTTATTTCCGGTGTGTCGGGCGTGTTGGCCGCGGCAATCGCGACGAGACCGAAACGCACTCGCGGGTCCCCCCGGGCCCAGCAGAAAGTATACACAGTGCCCGTTCGGCGAGTATTTCGAAAACGAAACGAGGAAAACCGCGTTTTCAGAAACAACACAAAAACACGCGCGCGACGTGTGGGGACGGGTAAAAGAGGAAAAACGAAAAAAAACCCGGCGGCGCGCGCGTATACGCAAAATAGAAAACAACACGTACGTACGCGGGAAGACACGCGCACGGACCGGCGGCAACGACAACACTGGCGAGTCGCGGCGGCGGCGGCGGCCCGACCGTTTGGTAAAACAGGACGACGCGGACGGACGAGCGTGTTTGAATGCCGCCGCCGCCGCCGCCGCCGCCGCCAACGGACGTTTACACGGCGTTCGGCGGCAGACGCGCGTGCGCGCGAACCCGTAGGTCAAGGCTCGCGGCGACGGGTTTTTACCGCGTATCGTATGGGGTGGGGTGGGGGGGGGGTGGTTCCGCGCAAGACACGGGGTATGTCGGTTTACACGCGACCGGCGGTAAGTAAGGGGTCGTGACCCATCCCCGCCCCGAAAATTGTCGTTGAACAGTCAAACGATATTTATTATTGATATATCGAATATTATTATTACATGAATCCGGTATACGTATCGTTGACCGACGCCGTAGGTATACCGAACATATTTTCGGTGTGTGTGTGTGTGTGTGGGGGGTTAGGCGGTTTAAGACCGAATCGTATATTTTCAACTACTAGATTTAAAAATACTAGATTATGTCGTGTACGATTAGACCCGTGTCTAAATACGGGTTAATAGTGCTGGCGTGTGAATAGTGCGCATGCATCCACGTTAATAAATTTAGTTTGATAAATTCAATTTATTATAACTATTAAAAAGATTCGAGAGGGGGTGGGGTTGAACCACCAAACCTCCTCCTCATATACGGAAGTAAATGATAACAGAAGTAAATATTTTTTAGACTGCTTGTTATTAGTTTTTCACGTGTTTTACTGTTTAAAAATAAAAATAAAAAATTACGCGTTGTGATGTCGCACAAGAAAACTATTGATGGTAAAAGGCAAAGGTCTAGCGACTTTCCATACGATGAAAAGGAATTGCTTTTGAAAATAGCACCGAGGAAAAAAAATATTAGAATATTATTATAATTGTGAAAAAAATTATTACAAATGTATTTACAATTACAAACCACACGGTGAAATATCATACCTAATGATAACGAATGTGTACACACACTTTTGTTATCAACACATAAATCTTTATTCGGTGGAAAAAGTACCTATCATGATTTATTCGTCGAATACGCGCTATCTGGACATTGAAACCCCGATAGTTATCAATTCTCCCTTATCTGTCGAATAATTCTTGTTATCTGACGAATAAATTAGATTGAAATACCGGGCCTAAGGCGGGCTGCTGAAACTGAGCAAATTGGACTGTACAGGTTTTACCGGTCCGGATAAAACCGTAAGCGCGTAGTTTTGTAACGACGCGGTTTTTAGAACTGTACAGTTGGTCGGAAATCACCGATTGAAAACACCGATTTATATCAATCTGCGGCAAATATTAAACCGTGCGGTTATCTGGACGTAGCGTGTGTAGACCAACTGTACGGTTTTTAATTTCACTATATCAACGTATGTCGCCGCCTTGTGGACGGAACAATTTATCGAGATTTATCGTTCCAGGCCGATCGTGTGTTTGGAAGATTCAAACAAAAAGAATATCACGATCAGGACATAAAATACGTTGCTTGTGCAAAATATTTAAGAATATTTACTATAACTCTCTACGATTTAGTCTGATCGTACAATTGAATCTGTCATTTCAAAAACGACATAAGTCAAGTATGTTTCATATTAACTTAATAAGAAATAGTCGAAGTTAGACTATTAAAAACTATGAATTATGAATATAACTGATTTTAAAAATAAAAAAAAGCTAAATTTTAGAATTAATTAAGTCATTAGTGGTTTGTGTAAAATTTCAATTTTATGACTTGTGTCGTTTTTGTTATATAATATATAATTATATCACTCAGTTTTAACCGAATGTGTATAGCCCCCATTAAGAGCCAACGGAACTATTACACTAAATCAGTGGTTCCCAACCTTTTTGACACTACGGACCACTTAGATAACATTCAATACGTCACGGACCACCATCATTTTTAGACATTATTTTTTCTCATAAATAAGAATCAATTTTTTCACAGATATTAGAATTTAGGTAACGATTGTCGGTACGTAATATTTGTAACACGCCCAAAGGAAAATTGAAATATTTTAAAATTTTATAGGTATGCCTCGCGGACCACCACATGATGTCTCGCGGACCACCGGTGGTCCTCGGACCATAGGTTGGGAACCGCTGCACTAAACCGTCACTAACCACGCCGACAATACCATTGATATTATATATTTTTTTCCCTGAGTTGTATGTACCTTTTGTAGACCGAGTAAATCTCTGGTAGGTCTTTCCAAACAATGGATTTGGCCGGGCGTGATTTGATTTGCGCCCTTTAAATGTAACTACAATCGGATAAGTGTTTTCCGTCAAGCCCGTACGATGTGTTTTTCTTATATACGTATGAACAGTTAATATTTGTAGTAACTGGACGACGGCGTCTGCGAGCGTTCGTCGACCCCGTACAGTCGAGGTTCAACGTATATAATGTATTTCAATTGATTTATTTACAAAAATCCGGACATCCCCGTCGCCAGAGTTAGCGTTGGGTTGACGACCGTTGATGGAAGGCGTCGGTAACGGTCACGTGACGACCGCTTACGCGATCTCCATTTGTAAACACGCGTAAATTGTTTTCGATTGCTTCCGGTCGGACGGACGACAGCGTTCGGACGCCTTCGAGCGATTCCGGTGAACAGCGCACACGGATATGTCGGCGCAAGAAAAACGAACTGCACGTCCGGTGCGAACGAGAGAGCACGTGTGTCGACGCGAATACGTGCGAACAACAATCGTTATTGCTTGCGATTGTTGTACATAACTCGATTTCATTTTGTACGCATGCGCGGCTTGGATAATACGAACAACAAATACGCGTGTTTGTTCTATTGTTAAAAGCGACAAAAATGCGTTTTAGAAGAAAAAAAAAAAGCACACCACGGTATATAGCTTCAGACATAGGGCCGAATTTTAAATCGCGATAAAACACATACGTTTACTTCGGAAATGAATCTATTTTATTGTTATCCTATTCCAACAACATCTCCGATTTAAGTGTAAAAAATAACACCCGGCATATGTCCACCCGAGGCACGGCATTGAAGTTTTCGATGACTCGTTCATCACAAACGTCCGGCAGCATATCGTTTCAAATGACCCTTTTGATCTCTCCCTTTAATTCCGGTATCGTTTGGGGGTTGTTTACGTACACTTCTGGTTTCAAAAAACCCCACAAAAAGAAATCGCATGACGTAAGATCGCAGGATCTGGCTGGTCATTCCTGGTCGCCACGCAATGAGATAACGCGCTCAGGAAATTTTTCGTGCAATACAGCCAGTGTTTTGCGGGAGTTGTGACAAGTTCCTCCATCCTGTTGGAACCAACGATTTTGAACATTCATACCTTCTAAAATAGGCCAAAGTCACTCAGAAAGCATACTTCTGTACCGTTCGCAACTCCCTCGTCGTCTTCAAAGAAAAACGGCCTGATGAGTCCTTCAGTCCGCAACGGTTTTTCGAAAACAAAAGTATATGCAAACAAACCTCAAACGATACCGGAATTAAAAAGAGAGATCAAAAGGGTCATTTGAAATGATGTGCTGCCGGACGTTTGTGAACGAGTCATCAATAACTTCAATGACCGCATACTTCAATGCCGTGCCTCTTTAGGTGGACATATGCCAGGTGTTTTTTTTCACGCTTAAATCTCAGATTTAATAACTGAATACATCCCGGACCTCCTTTACGTTTCATAAATTATATTGGACAATGTACTTGACGGTCGCGGTCGTTTCTATTCGCGTACGAAGAGCAAATGACTTACACGGCACACGAATAAACCTAGAAATGGATTTTACCACCTTTACACATCAAAAGACAAACAATATGTTATATCATGTGGGTAGATTCTACGTATCAAACACTCACAGTTAATGGACGCGGGGGGGGGGGCTGGTTTTATTGACGTGTGGTGTTTATCGCCCGGACGAAAATATTTTAGAACACGTGTTACTCTCGAGAGTTGAAAGTTTAATTTAATAAAATACGTGTTTATTTTATGTAATACGTTAGGTATTTGATTATTATATAAACTACAAACCCATACGTATGTAATAACGATATATATATATATATATATTTTTTTTTTTTTTGATGGGACGGGAAGGGAATTAGGTATGAAAGAGTTTCTTTTCTCAGGAACGAAGAACTGAACGAATTCTTTCTAATATCAAAGAAACTGAATGGATATATAATAATAACGTATTGTAATGCTATAGAAACGTTTTTAACGATTGTCAATATTTCAGCAATTAACAACATGTACATACATATAAGATATTTCAAATGGATAAACTAATTGAATGCGTTAAAACAATATAGAGTTTCCAATTTCAGCCATTTTGAACACGAAAATTTCAATACGATATCTTACAGTTACAGACATTTAACGTACTTAACATAGTTGTAGATTAATTAATAACATGAAGCTCTTGATCAATCATGGATTAAATCGAGATCAAATCATTTTCTTAAATTAAACGAAAATTCTAAAACACGTTTGGTCTCGTTGTTTTCGCAATGTGGGTAATGGGAAATAATAATAATTATTATTTTTTTAATTTAACCGTGTCTAACACTATATTCGTTATTTAATTTAAATTTTCCCATCATTATATATATTCATTTGAAGGTATTATTTACATTATTAAAATTAGGTCATGAAGTCTACTATTATTTACCGAGTACAATAAATCCAACTACATAACAGCTAACTTGGTCAATGTAATTCCATTGTCTGAGATAACCACTAAACATTATTGAGATATATAACATCATATTTCTCAACACTCTTAGCGTTTTGATAACATAACTGTAATGTTTCGTTAGTTTTAAATATTAAAATTAAAAATTAAAGACATTCATAAATACATATATACGTTATATAATAACGAATAATATATATTCATATACACGTTCAAATACTATTATTATTCGTATTTTGCAAAATTATATGTTTTTATCGACGTTTAAAATTCATTTTTATAAATATTATAAAATAGTCAACTCAAAAAAAAACCGAAGAAATACTTCACATCTAATGAAAATATGAAATATTACAAAACCCCTAAACGGGTGTTTCATAAATTATATTCAAAAGTTAAAAATATATTATTTTATTAAATTTTTACTTTTGTAAAATGATTTTACACTAAAATTACACATTTTGTAATAACAAATAACATTCAACATTTTATATAACTTAATTATGTTAAAACATACTTTTTTAACTTTAAACTTGAACTAGTTAAAAATTTCTTTAGTCAATTATTAATTTTTAACTGTCATATTATTAATTTAACTTAAATTATTTGAGTTAATTTGTTTCATTGATTTGTCCATTTTTGCATAGATATTTAAGTAATAGATATTCAGAAACGAAATATTGAAAATAAAACACGAAAAAGTATTTTCATTTATTTATTTTAATTCTATACGATGAATGTAGACAAATAATAAAAACTTTCCATTTGAAAATCAAAAGTTTATATCTGTTTAAGGCGTGTATAAGGAGTGGCAATATGATTTTGAAAACTTTCTATAAATATTCCTTAAATGATTTGATAATGAATAAAAAAAACATAACGAGTAAAATGTGTTTGATAAATCTCAGCAGATAATTTTGATTCGTTGATTCGTGATAAAAAAAAAATCACACTGTATAGTCGAACAATAATTTTATAAACCACCTTTCATTTTTTCCACTACACAACTACGCACGTTCGAGTAAAGCCAAGTTATAATATTGCTTAACCAAATCGTATAGCTCATTGGCCAATCGGTATAATGACGATGGCTATATATGTATATATTTATACGATATAACTGTATATCAAAAACAAAAATTGAACTTGACGCAATATTTTATTATTAAATTTATATAGTTAAGACTTAAAAATCTAAAAAGAGTTGCTCAAAAAGAGTTAAACTTGAAGGAAAACACTACACTTACCATAATTTATAGAACTATTTAAACAAATATTAAATTTATATTTGTTGATTACTTATTAATTATTATTATATAATTATTTAGTATTGTCCGAAAAAGTTTGTGATATTGATACGGCAAATATTACATTATTAATTTTTTACGAAATATAACTTTATGTTTTCATATATAGTGTTTTGAATTATTTGTATAGAAAATGTATAGAATTAAAAAAAATTAATAAAAAGTGATGGAGGCCATTTTTATTTTATGAATTGATCTATTTCATCAATTCGAGCACTGATTATGAAAACAACGTCTATGTTCAAAACAAACTTCTTTATTAAAAAAAATTAAATTGAACTATTTGAAATATATTAAATATCATTAATGTCAGTATATAATTGTTTTCGTATTAGCATTTGACCGAAGATCCTAAAAATCATAAAGGCAGCATATTATGTAGGTTCTGGTGCCATTGTGATCACGTTTACGACTCCTATAAGAATGGGCTTTAACAAGTAAAAACGTAAAAAGTTATTACATTTCATAACGTTTAAGTTAACGAATCACTATTTCAAATGAATGACTAATTGACATGACGAGTTACTTTTTACGTTAATGTAACATAAACTTAACGAGTTATAATTCAAAATTACGAAAAACATAAAAAGGTAAGTTTTGTTTAATATATTATACTTATATATGATTAAATTGAACGAACTTTTTCGTACGTTTACCTCATCGTCCTATTATGATAAGACCCATATATATATTATATTTAGGTAAGCAACAGCTCAATAATATATGGATTGTGGTCCACGAAAAACAGTAGTAACATACTGTAACTATATTTTTAACTGATAACTTAGATTATTGTTTTTTGTTAATGAACATATTACTCGACGATGTTACTGATTTTTTTCTCAAATTTCAAAAGTAACTGTTATCTTACCTAAGTTGTTTTTTTTAATTAACTTAACTTAAAACTAGTTTAAAATAAAAAATAACTTGCCCAATCTATGACTAATACTTTTTTTTTTTATTACCAATTCAACCACCGCAGTATTGAATCATTTAACTATATATACACGTACCACAGTGGTCGGTGCATAATATAATAACAAACAATATAAACAATATACATATTATACAAGAGCCTATTTCATATAACGTATAATATCCGATGTTGGTCAGTCATAAAAAAAAATGTTGAAATTGTTTTTACCGGTTAATATCGATACAGTTATTATAGCCAAGTACATATACATAAAGCACATATATTTTCGTTATGCATACGTGACATTCGTGTACATGAAACGTCGTCGTACGCGCAATGAATATAATATATAATAATATAATATGCTTAACAATAGAACACATCATCGTCGATTGCCCCAAATATACCAATGCCCGCAGGATGCTCAACATCCCTCCTACACTCCGACAGGCCCTCAACGAGGAAAACACTGCATCAATATGTACATTCTTCAAAAACATTAAGCTTAATCATAAATTGTAAACAATGAAAACATGTTCTTTTTCCTTTTTTTCTCAGTTTTAATTTAAAATGTTTTTTTTTTCTGATATAATTTGTTTTAATATGTATTGTATTCAATATGTAATATTCTCAGTATTACTAAATGTAAGCTATAAACCTATGTAGTTGAAGCTTTTCTCCAATTATAAAAAAAAAAAATAAAAAATATAATATGTTACGGATAATGTCCGGAGGTTGGCTAATCTTAAGAATAAATCTTAACACTATCCAAGGGTTATGGCTAACGTTTAAACATTAACCGAATGTTTAATGACGAATGAGTGACGTTATCCATTCGAATTGAAATAACTTTATTACTGTTATCAAAATAACAAAATCAGAACATTACGTAACGCATGATTTAACGAACTTAACACTTACTCATGCGCATTTATTTTTTTAAGACAATAAGTATATTAAACTATTACTTAATTAATTACACTTATCCATATTCAACAACGTAACTTATTATTAGTCACTACATATTATTATAGAACTATTATAACACGTTGAGTTACACAATACTCTCAAATCTATTATGTTTATACAGCTCTTTTTGTACAAACATTATTTTTAAATCGCTGTCCTCCCCCTCCCACCACCGACATTGACTGACAGTTGGCTATCTACTATCTTTAAAATATAGTTTCTAATTCTATTCAATTAACAGAATGTGATGAACAAAATGTAAATTCATTCCTGGCCTACAATTGTGACAAAGTTCCGTTAGCATTTTGCTAATCTACCTAATTGGTTATAAATCGCTGTGATAACAAACGAACTACGTATCAGTAGATTCCTTTTAGTCTTTACCTCTAAGTGTAATTTACGACTTTCCATAGAACCCATAGACATACTATATTTAATTTTTATATTATCAGATTGTATGTATGAAATATGAAATTATGTAAAACAAAAACAAACAAAAAATATTAATGTTTCACATTAATATCGTATAAAAACATAATGTCCAAGACATCAAAATTTGGTTCAAATAAATCTATGTCCTGCAATGTTTACGCATACGTTTTTATAGGTTGGCTTTATAGGTACTTTGAAATTTTAAATTTGATCATTGTTGTAGTTAATGGCATCAAAATCGTTAACTATACGACTGTATTATTACTTTATTAATTGTAATTAAGTTGATACCATTTGTGTAGACAATGTTAGTTTAACATTAATTATAAGCGTTTGGCTAATGTTATTTTTAATCAGTTAATCATAAGATTATCGTTTTTTTTTTTTTTTTTAGTCGTCTATTAGTGGTTTAATTTCGAATAATGAACAGTAGCCAAAAATTTTGGAAGATGTTAAGATTAGCTAGTCTTCGGACATCACCCGTAACATATATAATATGTCTCATCCACTTAGTGATATCATTCTTTTCATGCAGTGGATATCCACTTCGTGAAACATGAATACAAATTGTATACCAATAAGTATTATTTTATTAATATTTAATATATTTGTTTTTTCTTTTTTAATATATTTATAATTAAGTGTGGTAAAATAAAGATAGGTATTAAAGTTATAAATGTTTATAATATCTACTAACAGTGGCATCGAGGTTCATTCCAAGTTATGTTACGAAATTCTAAATTTGGTATAGACACCCACGCCAATTTTTTTTCAGACTACTGGTGGAAGGGCGAAGAGGAATGGAAAATTGTAATCTGTAGCGTTTGATGTGTGTGCGATACGCGAAGACTACCTACTATGAGTATATTTATGTACATTATTTAGTTATTAAACTATTTGAGTATATTGATTATGAGCAACGCTATCACTCACCCAAAATATGTTTTGCAGACCACAACACTTGGAAATATGGTTCAGCGTCGCAGTCTACTAACAGCAACTGCAGACTCATAGAACGGCAGCCAAAGGCTACAATGTATTACACCTTACCGTCCGTCATTAAATTTGATAGCTTACTACATTATACGCATATATTAATACTTCACACAACTTTCATATCCATATTTATTTTATAGCTCATCAATAGCAAATACATTTTAGAAAAAGTCGGTTATTAAATATTAATGAAATAAAATAAAATAAATAAAAATAATATAGGTACTATGCACGTTATTATAATATTATTGTATTTTTAATAAAAATAATATTGATAAAACATAAAAATCACAGATTATAAACTGATGTGAATACAATTAATTTCATCCTTTTCACAAAAATGTAAACAAAATATTCATATTATGCAGTAAAACATTATTATCACAATGAAGTGAATGTTTACTTCGTGAAAATACCTATTTTACTAAGAAAATGTGACATATTACATATATAATATACAAATAAGTATACATGTTATAGTTCGCCTCCAAATGGATAAACACAGTTTATAGGAAAATTAAATTTTATTTTACCTGTCGCTGAGCTCGTTAGACATGGCCATATACAACTAACCTGAAACAATCATTTGAAAAAATTAAGATAATAGTTTATAAAAAAAATAACAAACATTGTTAAACTACATTATAAATAATACGATATGTACATTTAAAATACTAAGAATTTTTCTCAATTGTTTTGTTTTCACGAATATACAAATGTTTAAATAAACAATTCTTTAATATCTTACATTATTTTACACTTACGATCACGCAAAAATATTTAATATATTTGTTAAAAATAAAACATACCTGATGTAATATTAAATATATGTATTGTGTGTGTGTGTGTGTGTGTGTGTGTGTGTGTTTAAACAACAGTTGTCAGTTTATTATGAATAGACAGTGTGTCTACCACATATACGTAATAATTTATATTATAACCATAGATGGATCCGATTTATTTAAAAACAACTGAATTTAATAACCATGAGGGTTCGGAGTTATAACATTTGCATACTTTTTTATCTTGGCTGCACAATATACTATATATTGATGCTATATAAATCCATTTCCTAAAAGGTAAGATATGAAATCCGTAATTTATATTTTTTATTACTCATTAGGTTACTCTATAAAAGTGTTTTCATTGATCTTATTTTTACATTTTTTACAAAATTGTTCCCACGTCCCAAACAGATAAATCGACAAGTTTATCCGTTCGATGCAATTTTTAGGTGTTTTTTCGTTGCGCTGAATAACAAATACTTGAAAAATCGAAAAACCTAACAAATAAAGTATCAATTACATATAATTTGAAGCCAAAGCAACACATGGAAAGTTCAACCGAACACTCGTTCTACACGCAAAAATGTTCACAGACAAAACAAAATCCATTTTCGTTTGGAATATCTACAATTTTTCGACATATTTTCTATTTTTTTATACATATTTCAATGATTTTGAAACCCAAGTGTTTTTGAATGTCCTAAGCATCCAGCCACCAATCAACCATTATTCGTATTATACAGTGGCGGCTTGTGGCTCGAAAGACCGGACGATCGCACCCCCTAATTAAAATTAAAGGAAAGGAAAAATTATAAGTGCATCTTAAACGTATGTTTATTGAAATATCGTTAAAATTGAATCAAGTAAAATAACAACATAAATTTGTATTTATTTTTTGTCGTCGCACCGTATTGTTTCTATAGCGAGTACTAATGCCGAACACACACAAAATGTGCGTAGTTACGTATAAGGACGGAATCGTCGCGTCGTCCGAGATGTAGACGGGAATCTAAATACACAGTAAGACGTGCATTGTTCGTGCGCGTGCGGATACATATAAACCGGCTGTCTAATGCAAGCGTTCGGGCGGCGTGCCTCGTCTTGCAAACAATAAAAACATTTTATTATTAATATCAAAGTTATTATTTTTCGCCGGCCCATACGATTTATAAGCATTCATTCAAGATACGTAAGAGCATTATTTCCGGGGCGATTTGTGATTTCGTTTTTCTTTTTAATTCGAATAAAGAGGACTATTTCATAGTTAAAATCGCATTCCCCCTCCATCAGCGACCACTGGTATTATATTCAATTTATTTTAAAACAATATAATCCCATTTATAGCTAAACACATTTACATTGACATGTGTAATGTTTTATTTAACACGCAGTACAGAGTAACGATTGGAAAAGTGTCGTGAACTATATACATTTAGACAAACGGCCAAATACTGTTATTTTTCTTTAAAATAAAAATACAGGTAAATTATAAAACGAATCCCCCTTCAAAAAAAAAAACAAAAAAAAACAATTGTGAGACAAACATACAGATGAAAATGGATAACGTCAAATGGAATTTAAAGAGACCTGCAGATGAATGAAATGCTTTGAGACCTAAGGGATTCAGGAAAATTAATAAATCAATTGTATTTTACGTTGTCTCCAATATCATATACAGGTATACTTAAAACATATGTCGTCACTTAAGATGCAACACCAAAAATCTTTTCTTTTTTTTTATCAAACCGAGTTGCGAACACTTTTTTATATACATTTGTACGAGAAATCGTTTTTCGGACTTAAAACAAACATATGGAAAAGTTGTAACACGTAAAAATGATAACAGCTGCTATCTAAAATGTTTTTGGCAACTACAGCTATCTTATTTTTCACTGTTTTATCAGCTTTGTGACGCTTGGCCGTCCAAGAATATGTATTCCACTGAAGGTGTTTTACAAATAATATTTCGTTTAATTATATAAGTTGCTGCTAAATTAATATATCTCTCTATTCGAATAAGATATAATTTATGAAAAACATATCGTTAATATTGTTCAACAATAGTGCTCAATAAACAGGTGGTTAAGATAACCATCATCAGCGTCACAAATATGAATATTTGAGATAGTCGTATTGTTGTTAACTAGAGAACATCTAAATTGATTATAACTATTATTATTACAAATATTATAATCGATTAATATAACAATTGTATTCTACTAAGATACATAGGAATTATAAAAATAAACTTATTGTTTAATTATTCATCACTAAATTATAATTTCTTCACAGACGAACGCTTCACTGTAAACGATATCGTAAGTGCTCATTATACTTGTTCAAAAAGTATTTTTACTGAATATTTGTCGTAACAAAGTGTAAAAAAAAAATACTTTTTAATTAATGATATCTACAGGCGCAATGCGTACAGACCAATTATTAATAATATACACAGTATTTTTTTTATTTTACCACTTATTAATGCTTAAGAATATTATATCAAAGGAAAAAATGAGTACGTTTGAAATCCAGGAAACAGTATAAAAGAAAATAAATATAACAGTTATATAGGTAACCAATCTACTGCTAATTAAACAATTACATCGAGTACTATATATATATATATATATATAATGACGAATAAAAACTACAAGTTGCAAACGGTTCTCAGGAAAAAATGTACTGTTAAAAATAACTAATTTTCTTCTCTTTTTTTTTTTACTCGTCGAATTTATTTTATCTACACGTGCATACGTCATAGATTGTTAAACGCGTATAACATAAACTTTATGTTTTCGTAGAACTAAAAAAGCATGAGTCGATTTTTATGGTTGTCGTGTACTTAAAATTCAATCAATTGACGGCGAGAAAACTACTTGTCTCGTATTAAGTATTTTTCAATATAATAATTTTACCGTTGTAGTATAACTTTTTTTCATTTTTAAATAAACGATATTATTACAAACGTTTACAACTCTTCATAAACATTATACCCTGCAGATGTTCTAACCGATCAATCGCAATAAATACATAAATAATAGCTATTATCAGTTGATCAAATTCGTATATTTTGAAAAAAATACAAATGTACTAAAAACATAATTGTAGCTCAATAATAAAAAAGAGTAGATTACCAACAGTTTTACACAGGTAAAATTATTGAATAATAATATTGAAGGCACAACATGTGTTAAAATGATAGGCTCAGGGGTTACTTTTTAAAAAAAACCACTTAAACATTTTTCTAATATTCCCCGACGATAATTATGATAATACCACATCGGAACCGTTGCAGGTTCCATCTTACCACATTACCACTGATAAGCATTAATTACACGATGATATTATCATCTTGGTTAATGATTGATAAGATAGAACATTTGATTTCGTCAATGAAATATAACATTATCGTTTGAAAAATTATGGAATTTAAATTTTTTTTATTGTATCATTGATCATATTGTAAACGTGGACGAAGAAATACTATATATACGTAAAATAATGAAATTTCATTGTTCAATTAACAATTAATAATCAGAACAATACTAAATTTTTTTCTGAAAATTTATATATTACAAAACGAATAAACCAGCAATGTAAAAGAAACATTTTTTTTTTTAAATTAGCACTATTGTACTTTTTTAAATTTTTTAATAAATCGTTCGTGTTTTTATATGTTAACTAATTAATTAACATCTGTTACGGCGTCGTATAATATACGAGTATGCGTAAGTCGACGAAAATCTTAAATTAAATTTAAAAACATTTAAGTATTAACGTTATTAGTTTTATTTGATGACATAATGTTTACAAAACAAGGTAATTTGGATTCTATTTTCAGCTGTTTACGGGGCACCTAATATTTTAAATAACAGGGACAACAATATACGTTACAAAACATAAATCTCCACGGATTTGGCACAAAACGCATCGGCCGGGTGAAGGTTGGATATTTTAAACGAATTATATCTCGTCACCG
Source organism: Schlechtendalia chinensis (assembly GCA_019022885.1). Lineage (NCBI taxonomy): Eukaryota > Metazoa > Arthropoda > Insecta > Hemiptera > Aphididae > Schlechtendalia > Schlechtendalia chinensis. The sequence goes on from CM032339.1 coordinate 79,440,841, forward strand.
CGCACAGTGAGTGTAGTGTAGACAATATAATTACTCCGACCGCGTTGCTGGGTATATTCATAAAGACGTTAAATGGTATATAATCGCGTGGACCGTGTACGATCTTGGCCATCTCGTAATGTCCTGTTCGACTCGTTCAAATAATTACACAATTACTTAAACGCCAAATGATAAGAATCTTTGCGTAGACCGTTAGCTTCAAAAACGTGTTTATACAGAGATCATAGACTATCTCAATTTCTATTGCAGAGTATGCGAACTAAACAGAATGTGCTACGGCAAAATATTAGTGCCCCTTCAAATGTTTCATTATTTGACATTAAAAAGACATTTAAAATAAAAGAGTATTCCTAAAACAATCATAAAGTACAATTTTAACCATGACGAAACTATAAACCATATTAAGTACTCGCACGTAACTAATAATTTATGTGTATATAATACTGTTTTATATAGTAAAAAAAACTATTAGGAATTTTATAGTTCTGATCTTCCTTTTCCCATTATAAATTCTTCGATTATATTTCCTGTGTAAATTTGAGTAGCAATATTGTGTTAAATAAAGATCAAAATGAATCTAGACTCATGAATCGCTGATTTCAATTTAGATTTCACAATTGTTAGTCTTGAAAAAGCTTTTTCGTAAAAGCAGCTTGTTACGGGGATCGTAACAAAGAGTTTTCGGAATAGAAATCATAAAAAATAATTGAACACCCATTATCTTTTAGCCAACGTAACCATTTTGATATATTGTTGATGTCTATTGTTCTTCAAATAAATTCACGAAGTCTGTTCATAGTCAAACAGCGATCTTCGTGAATCAGCCGTTCGAGTTTGTTAATAAATTTGTCAGTCACGATCGGCGGTCTCCTCCGCACCTCTGATCATCCGTTCGAAACTTACCTACAAACTTACTTTAAACTATCTACAAAACTTTTACAAATGACATCACACTGCCGTGTGCAGAAACAATTTCACGATGGACGTTATTGACAACGAGTTATCGGATGAGAGCTCGCACTTTACACTCGGCGGGATCGAAAATTGCAAGTTTTATTGAGAATTGTTTATTTTAAGACGCGATCCGGTCGAAGCAAGTCAAACTGTCGCTACCGCTTGCTCTCATCACTGAGATGTAAAACTGTTCACGCAGAAGTGTCAACGTTGAAACGAAAAATTTCCATAGAAGTTATAGACACGTTGTTGTAATTTTACTTTCCGAATGCCTTTCGAATAAATGTAATTTCATACCTCTACGTGAATGATTTTAAATTCGAATACCACTGATAATCCTACTGAAATCTGGTTCCACTTACAATAGAACAACAGTGAACAAACGGTCAACCGTATTTTATTATTATGATATCACCAAATTTGATGATTTACCTTGGATATTAGGTACCTAGGACTTAATTCTACATTTTACTGTCTGACGTATAAATTACGTACATACGACAATATAATTGTCAAGTATTTTTTTTTAATGACATATAGGTGATGGTTTATACGTACGCTTACGGTATTGACGCACGCGAAGTATTAATATAATATAAAAATATATATATTTCACCAATTAAATAATAAAAATTATACATTATTACTATGCAATAAAACTAATATTAATTATTCAAACGAAATTTTATAACATGTATTATTGCATTAAATAATTATATATATTTTAACCATATATTAGATAACTATTTAAACACATTATTAATCAACAAAAATTAAATATTGTTGATATCGATTAGATGTAGAATACACAGTTCATTCAAAAAGTTTCGCGAATAAGATTTAATAGTGGTTTATAAGTGGTGCTATATATGTTCCGCCGATGGAACGACATAGTTTTATCATTTCTTTATCTACTGTAAAAATGTCATATATAACATATATAACTATTCCCGATAACTTTATTTTGTAGTCATCTTTGTCTGTTTTAAAGTAGACACGTTCATGACGTCATGTTGGATTAGTACGAAGGAACAAAGAGTCGTGATTAAATATTGTTTCAAATTAGGGAAAAGTGCTTTCGAAACATTTAAAATGATGAAAACCACATATGGTGATGTATTTTTGAGTCATTGCAAGGGTTTTGATTGATATACGCAGTTTAAAAGTGTTCATGAGTCACTGGAAGACGATCCAAAGGATGGGCGTCTCTCCGTTGCTATCACCGAAAAGAATGTGGAATGCGCGCGAGTTGCTCTGTCTTGAAATCGACGACACACTACTGAAATGTTGTCGGGGCAGCTAAATATCAGTGAAGGAAGTATCCACAACAATTTACACTACGTATTTGGTAAAAAAAAAAGATTTTTGTTGCGAATAAAGCACGTGCGTTCACATTTGTACCGCACGAAAAATTGGTTCCTGTTACACGACAATGCGCCTGTACATTCATCACTTTTGGCAACTAAGCTATCAAAAAATCAATTATTGTCATTAACCGCCCGCCGTACTTGCTGAACCTGGCCCCGGCCGACTTTTTTCTCTTCTCAAAGCTGAAAATTGCCATGAAAGAAGAGAGTTTTAACAATGTTAAGGATATCAAACGGAACGTGACGAGGATATTAAAAAGCGTGCCAGAAGCTAATTTCACCAAATCCTTCCGCCGGCTATACGAATACTTAAATATTTGTATAAAAAATGGAGGAGACTATGTTGAAAACTGAATAAAAATGTTTGCGCTAACTCCTTTTTTCTTTCTTAAAAATAAACCTCGAAACTTTTTTAATGAACTGTGTATTTTATGAGTTATACTACCCGACTCGTCCAAGTCAGAAATTAATTAATTTTCATACTTTTATGTATTTTTTTGGACTTCTTGCAAGAATAACGCGTATGTTATATATTTATATTTAAGTCAAATCAATTAAATTCTACAAATATTTTATTCTTGGACAAAAACGCTCGCGGTTAGGGCAATAAAATGTTACCTTGCCATTTCACACGCCATTCGTTCTTTTACGTCGAGAAAAAAAAGAAAATCGTGTGCCTCTTCTTTTTTTCTTTCTTAAGTGAAAAATAATTAAAGGCGACATATCACTCGTGACACTCGGGGAAATAAAACAACTCTGTGATAAAAATTTTGACAAATATTCAATAGTACCGTCATAAATTGGTAACATCCAAAACGCCTGTACCGTCATACTCGTACACACACACACACACACATCAAATAACACAAGTAGATTACGATTGTAATTTTTTTTGTACACATTTGTACACATAAGACCGACGTAGAATTAAAAGTAAATAAAATCCACTACGACTTACCTATATAATAAAATACGTTTATCTCTGTAATATACAATAAAAGTATCTAATTGACTTATATTAACACAGATTAAGATATTAATCGTCATATTCCTGCACCTATCAACATAAGTACATAGGTACATCATTTATTATTCGAAGTATCTAAATACTTTAAGATGTTTCCCGTTTATCGTAAAATTTTATAGCAACTAATCAATTTATTGACAAACGTTTAAAATATTACAATTAAAATTCATCAGAGCTTTAAACATTTAAATGATATATACAATTAATTATGAAATTATACAATATTGGTAGTTATTCATTGACATCTATTGGACTAGGAAACCCTTAAATGATTATTTCCAATTGCAAAACTTAGCTAAATTACGTTTTCGCTCTTTAAACTCGATTTTTTAACAAAAATTGTTCGAACCATTATTAAAATAAAAAAAAACAATATATAATTTATGACACAGTTATTGTTCACTTAATATTATAAGTTTATAAACTACAAAGTGTACACTTTAATAATAATTAAAATATTATAAATAATAGTATAATAATATAAATATTATTAGTTAATTAAATAATAATATGGGCACAGTATACATTATGTCAAATTATGTACAAAATATAATAATTCTAGTCGTGACTTCTGCAAAAGAAAAGAAAATACATTTATTATTATTTTAACAACTATTTTAGAGTTGTTTCGTTATCGAATTGTACATCACAATACAAATATGAACAAAAGAATCTTTTATGACATTTTGTTTTTATTTTCAGAATACTCGACACAAATATCAAATTCGAATAGACGTTGAACGAATCCAGTGTTCCGGAGTAGACTGTTGAAGACAAAACAAACGGAAAATATGATAAAAGAATTGCTGCGTAAAACTGATATAAGACTCCAAATAATTTTACTTCCATATTTTTATTTTTAAACATAAATATCAATTTGCACGTCTTATAATCTATGCTTAAAACCGATTTTGAAATGGATTTTGAACACCGCTAAGAACCGTAAAAATCGAACCAAACCTATTTCAAAATGATAGAAAATCAAAATTGATATTTAACATCTAAACTGTAACCAATAAATATAAATATTGATATTCAAAATCAAAACATCTATAGAAATAAATAAATATTTATAAGCCAAATTGAAATCGGAATCTTAATCGAGGGGTTCCTCTCTAGAACGACTATTTCCAATTTCTAACAAAATCGAGTTATACATGAAAATATATAATGTAAAAAAAAAAACCACAGTAAATCTAATAATACTGTCAATTTTGTTTAAATGCACAATTTCCTTTGTAAAAATCAATTTTAAAATGTCCATTTCTTCAAAACACGCTATTTATATTTTCTGCAAAACGCTCTATTTCCAACGTTGTTAGTACAGTCATTATTGTACATACGTTGTTATACAAACTTTTACAATTATTTGCCTATATCAATGTCTTATAACTAGTATAATTATTATTAGTATTATTTTTATTAGTATGAGCAAAAAATTTAGATTTTTTCAAATCTTCCATTTTTGTATTATTAAAGAATTAAACTAAGGATTTATAAATCGTTATATAAGATGTATTTTAAAACAAATAGTTATTGAGGCGAAATATTTTAATTTTTCAGGGAACATTCGGAACGTTTCAAAACTTTTCGTTATCATATGTAATGTAGTTTTTGATTCAGCCATAATTAAATCCATAAATAATGGCATGTGTTTACTTTTTACGTATGTTAAAGAGAACTATTGTCAGAAATAATACGTTCCGCATAAAACTAATGTATAGAACTTAAATATAAACTGATAAGAAATAATTTTTCAACTAATTTAAATCAATTTAATACATTACCAAAGTGATTAATTTTACATTCAAAAAAATATTTAGAAAATACTTAAAACATCCAATAAAATGCACAACTAGAAAATTGGATCTCTTAAAAAATCAAGTTTTTGAAAAAGTCTATTTTGGTCTAACCTCCCCCTAATTATTGGAAACCGATACATAAAATCGAAAACGAAATCAACAAATAAAAAACCGGTAATCAAAGTTATAATAAAAATAAATTAAAATAGAAAAAATGTCATTGGTATTCAGTGTCCGTATGGATGTTTAACATATACGACGAATTATGATTTTTGAACTCTAAAAAAAATTTATAGAAAACCAATAATCAAAAAATTAAAATTTGGTTTCGAGTCCTGCTTGTATACACTAACTTAACTACCATTAACTAATCGTTAAAAACAAAACGATATTATTTTGTGTTCGTAACTGATCTAAAAAATTCGAAATTCACAGTATTTCCAACAACGTTATTATATTATGTTCCAGAGTATTAAAAACATCAAACTGACTAGTCGATGCTATTAACCCAACCTAACTTACGGTATTAAAAATATTGTGTTAACGAGCCAACGAAAATCTAATGAATATCATGTTACATTATAAGTATATAAAAACACACGTTTACTTCTAATAAAGTATTATGAAAATAACCTCTATGTTTACAAATTAAATATTTTATAACCTTATAAAAACCTTACAAAAATATCATGCTTAAATTATAAAAGTCATTAAAAGAAATCTATATATTCAATAGTAGTCGTTGCGTCGAATTAGAATTTCATAAAGTTGACGGAAAAACAATACTAAAATATAATTTTTCCTAAAAAAAGAAAAATCAGTCCCAAAAATAAAAATTGTGTTATTTACAACAACAAAATCCCGTAATTTTACGCAAAAATCAAAAATAAGTTTGAATTCCAAACATTCCAAAGAAAAATTGTGACTACCGATTTTTGTAATTTTTTCAATGTTATTAGAAAACACATAATAGGCCACATGATAGAAAACCAAAAACGTTTTAAAAAAAATACCAACTACATACAATGACGCGCTACATATATAAAAAAAACAGAGCACTTATGCTATACATACAAACAAGTTTTTGTTTCATAAACCCAAAAAAACATCATAGTATAACCAATACACGTGTAAATATTTATTGAACTAATTCAATCAATTTTGAGCGAAATATAGCATTTTGAAAATTCCAATGGTTTTACAGATTTGTATGTTTAAAAGTTAATAGAATGTGAAATTTTAGGACGGAAAGCCTGAAAACGTAATACAAAATCTATCGTGTTATTCTAACAGTCGCTAAAAATATTTGAAAATTCGTACGCATGATACGGACGTAAAAACAACAAACCCACAATTTCACTGAAATAGTCAAATATAATATTAAAAAAAAACAGAAATTTAATCCTGAAACATTATTATGGTAATGTTCAAACCCGGTAACAACATCAAGTCGGGACGAATGGCCACCCTAACCTACGGTTTCTAAAGAAACGTAGAAACACGTTCGTCAAATAACCGTTTCCCATAATACGGAGAAACGCGCGAACTTACCGTTGTTTCAATACGAAACTAAACCACACACACACACACACACACACAATGGAACACATGTATACCGGCACGGGTTACACAACGTAATACACGCCGCTGATCGACCTTAGCCCGAATTCGGCTTGGCCGCTGCGGCGGATGTATTTTACAACACGACGTTTGTCGCATGGCTACACGTGCCGGTTCCCGTTGCGGGACATTTCCTTCTGGCCGTGAGAACTATTCGGCTCGCCGCGAACAAATAGAAAACCGCGTGAGGCGTTACGCGCGCGCGAGACACCACGATACGAAATGCGGATCGCGTGCATAGAAATATCGTCGTCACAAATCCATTATTCGCGCAAGTGCCTTGCGTATACGTATATACGTGAACAGGTTATGCACACGCGGAAGACACGAAACGCGCGACGAACACGAACCAAATACAATACGGTGGAACATCGTAGTAAACCAGTGGGCTAATGTGTAATAACCAGTGGTCGAATTGCGATGGGTGGGGGGGGCGCAAGGGGACCGAGTATGTTTTTTCAAATATTTGAGCGTACTTCTACTGTTTTTTTTTTTTAATAGGAACGCGGAGGACGGTATTCGCTTCTCCACAGCCGACGAAATATAAAATAATATTATAAACGAAATAATATATTTTAATATTACCGCCAGTCGCCGTATAATGCCAGCAGATGCCGATTATGGCCTATGGGTTCTCCCACTATTTGTCGGTCCACAAATGCGACTATCGGCCTATAAATTAGCTATACTTGTATTTTATATTATTCTTTCGATTTAGATAAACTCCACGTTATTGGTTGTTACTCACTACCTTATTTTCCACGCTCGAATTATAGGTAAACGTGACAGACAGCACTGACGAACTTTTCGAGTACCTACACCGTTTACAAAAATGTACCGAGGACGCAACTATTTATGTAAGTCTATTCAGAGTACCCTACTATTTTTAGTAGCAACCACTGGTAATAACTCGAATTCTTCGAATTACCAAGAGCATTTAACGTACAAATCCTTATGCAGAACGATTATCAGTTTGAGAATGTTTGTCTGATGACATGCTGAAACTGCAATCGTTCAGTGTTTACCTCATGCGTTGACCAAGTCAAGTCTCAATATGGAAACGAAACGATTTTTAATGTTACTATCGGCGATAAAATTCAAGTAACTGTCGAAATTAAAAGAGGAATGAAAGCCGTAAGTGAGACAATATTGAAAAATGGAAAACAAACAAAACTAACAGATGTATTCAACGGATAGTGTAAAATATTATAATATAATATTATATATAATTATTATAATATTCTCTATATAATTTCTGTCTTATTTCTCTGTGCAATTTTTTCTTATTAACTTTACTTTTAATTTATTCCGCAGTTGTTGTATTTTATTTGTATTAACCTGATGACATTTTGTCGAAACCGGTAGTAATAAACACACATATACAACAACTTTTATATTTTCTTTCTTTTTTCTTTAATCAACGTAATACTCATTGACTTTTTGTATATTTAAGTACACATATAAATACATATTTTTTTAAAAATCTATTGTTAAATAAAACCAAACATGCGCATCGAATCTAAATATAATGTGAACTAGTTATAGTTCGCTTTGTGTTGTCTATATGACTGTGATATAAAAACCTTAACAAATTTCATTCGACTTTTTCTCAATAACAGTTTTGAATTGTCTTTAACTCGATTTTTTTTGCCTTTGACCGGTCCGAGTTATTGAAACTTCACTGAAGTTTAAAATTATTCTTGAACAAAATGTAAACGTAACGAAAGTAACATATATATTTTGTAATGCGTTGTATGATATTTCACTACGATTTATTTTATGAAAATAAAAACTAATTTTCAGTACTTTTTTTATTTAAATAAATTTGTAAAAAGAACGCGTTACAATTTTTAAAAGAGAAAAAACAAATTAACATAATTTTTTATTAAGTTGTATGTAGGATTTATTTTTGGAAAATCAACATTTATGTTGACTTTGTCCACCCTCGAAAAATAATTAAATATTGTAATCGTTTTTTAAACACTACGGTGGAAAAAGTACCTACACCCGTGCATAATTATATTTTTTATGAATTCGCAAGGTTATATTGATATTTACTAGGCATTATACTTTTAATATTTTATTTATATACGAGCACTATTATTGGATAAATCTTTGAATCATTATTTAATTATTAAAATTAAATATTAAGTATCGATTGGAATTAGTCAACTTTCGATATAAATATAAAATATAATTTAAAAACTCATAGAGTGATTAATTTTTATTTTTCAACTAATACTCGTAGTACAAGACAAAAAATCGACGGAACTTAAATCTACCTTATGGAGGGGGAGGTGATTAATGTTGTTATTATTATTATATAATTTAAAAATTAATTTTATATAATAGTTTTTACCTACTCAAAAACCAAGAATCATAATAAAATAATAATTTTTTTTCTGACATACATAAATGAAATATGATCGTCGGCCATCGTGAAATGTTTCGAATCGTTCGTGCATAACGGTTTTATAATAGTTCAGAAATAGTTTCTACAAATAGCCAGCTAACTCGTATACATCATTATTTTTAATAAAATATCACCGCGTTTAGATTTGTGTCACTTATATAACTGTTGTTTAATCCTTTAGAGAGAATTCAACAGATTCAACCGACAGGTGGGAAAAACTGGCTATGGTACATCAAAATTATTCATATATGATTAATCAGTAAATGAACTACGTTTTTTTATTTTTCAAAAATGGAATAGATAAAGATTGTTATTACATAAATATAAGATATTTTAGCTAAAGCTAAAAACGTCGAAGCATGAAAATGGGAAGGGAGGGGTGAGGATACCTTGTTAAATGGCGTAGAACTACAATAGTATCGATCGAATGCAAACCATACGTTTAAAGTATCATGAAAAATGCGTGACATGACACCGGAGATGCTACATCAACATTTGATTAAGATAAAGGTACCAATCATTTAACAAAAACTTTTTAAATAGTATTAAAATAAATATATTATAACTAATTAATAATAAAAAAAAACAAACTTAATTGTAACAACTACAGAGGAATATCACTGCTGAACACAGCATATAAAGTGTTCTCAAAGATATTACTAGGAAGATTACAACCCTTTGCAGATGAATGTGTAGGAGAGTACCAATGCGGATTTCGAAAAGGGAAATCGACAATAAATCAGCTGTCGGTGATTGGACAGATTATAGAAAAAAGTTTGAATACAAACAAAATGTATGGCAAGTATTTGTCGACTTCAAAAAGGCCTATGACAGCATTCATCGGGAAAGCCTTTATAGTATAATATACGAATCCGAAATTCCAAGTAAACTTATTTCCCTGACAAAAGTATGCATGAATGGTACAAAATATCAAGTAAGAGTCGACAACGTGCTACCCGAAGAGTTCCAAGTAGTAACAGGCTTAAAGCAAGGTAATGCTCTTTCACCACTGCTGTTCAATATCGCACTGGAGAAAGTTGTACGGAGTATACAGAGGGATAACTGTGGTATCGACATTGACACAAACAAGATTAGTATTTTAGGTTTTGTGGATGATTTGAATATAGTTGAAGACGATAGGGAGAGTGTGGCGTAGAGCACCTCAGTTCTCATTAACGAAGCAAAATCCATAGGGCTGAATGTGAATGACAATAAAACCAAAGTGATGGAGCTATTACCAGACAACAACCAGGTTGACAATGTAGTGATTCAAAGACATACATTTGAAAAAGTGCACCAATTTACGTATCTGGGGGCATCTATCAGTGGTAATAATGACTGTTCCATCGAATTAAATAGTCGAATCATTAAAGCAGAAAAGACATCATTTTCGTTAACCAAATACCTTAAATCTAAACTGTTTTCTAGAAGAACCAAATTACATCTCTACACGGCGATAATTAGGCCAACACTAATATATGGATGTGAGGTATGGCCTTTAACAAGCAGAATGGAACAAAAACTTAAGTCGTTCGAAAACAAAATACTGAGAATCATCTGTGGCCTAGTATACGACAACGAACTGGGATGCTGGCGCAGAAAAAGAAACAAAGAAATCCGAGAATTGACAGGAGTTCCAAAGATAACCAACTTTGTGAAAGCACAAAGAATCAGATGGTTTGGGCACGTGATGAGAAGGTCAGACACAGAGTACCTTAAATCGGCGGTCGAGTGGAAACCCACAGGGAACAGACCAAGAGGGCGTCCAAAGAAGCGATGGATAGATGGAATAAAACAGGACTTAGAGAAATTAGAGATACTAAATTGGGAAGAAAAAGTACTAAATCGGGAAGAGTAGAAGAAGGTATCGGTGGCGGCAAAAACTCTTGAAGAGTTGTGATGCCAATGATGATGATGAATAATAAAAAAATATTAGATTATTAATTTATAATAGTATTCAGATGGTGTTTAATTGTTTTTTTGTATTATGTTTTTTATATCGAGTAAATCACCGAATTTTGTTAGATCACACGTTTGATCCTTAACTAGTTGGAAGATCACATGCCATACCAATGTCTTAATGATTTATAGTTAGAAATGTATTTATGACATCAAACTTTGAATACTTCAAAATGTTCATTTTTAACAATTTATTTTATATTTATAACTTGAATACGAGTATTTTAAACCGTCAAATTAAATTAACATCTAAACACACACATAGACGTTTATTTTCAATATGTAGTACGATCTAGCACAATAATGAAATCAAGTAATCATTTACAATTTCAAAATAATAATCGTTTAAAAAGTGTTTTACCATTGACATAACAAAATAAATACGTATGTACGGGCGAACATTGAAACATAAAACATCTTATGTCAAAAAAGTTGTGACCGTCTCAACTCTTACAATTTATAATTGGATTTCGTAAAACATTTGTAATATAATTATATAGCTTTAAGCATCAACTACCTACCTACTATACAACTGATAATAATTACACGTTGCTACACACACAGAGAATTATAGTTGGTGAGTTACCGCCAACAGATGAAGAAATGAATAATTAACTGTCCTTGGATACACCTGTTACCATTTTTGGTGAAAGATTATACCGTCTTAACTGAAAACTATAATATATACGTTATATGATATAATATGACTAAGTCACCGCGATACGAGCAAAGATTACTATGTATCACAACTGAGACACTATTGGAAATATTGAGTTATTTTCATTTATCGAAACAATGTCAAAGTAGACGAGTAGAATATTTTCTTTGGGTTACGTGTATACTTGTTATTTTGAATTTAATTAAAAAACTATTCAAAAAAAATTTCATAAGTACTATAAGATATATAAGATACCCAATAAACTTTGTAAAATAAACACGCACAGACGCTAAATATGTACATCTCAAACATAATTCTAAATACTTCATATAACAATTGAACGCGAAATTGTATTCAATTTAAAATATATAATCGGCAGATATGATTTATAACACTAGGACGTGGTTATCGATTCAAGTGAGTAACTTGAACCGAATAGTTTATTGTTATTATTCTGAATTTAAAAGTAATGATAAATCATTGTACTCGAAAAATGATTAAGAGCGACGCTATTACTTTTTTTTTCAAACTACAATAAATATTTGACTGAGGTGATTGCAAGTGTTTATTTACAATATATATATATATATATATATATATATATATATAGATAAGGTTTTTGAAGCATACGTAAATACATAAATATGTGTAAGTACACGTCACGTCAATATCAACCACAAAGAATAAAATAAGAAAACAGAATAACGTACTAAACTCAAAAGTAGTGTAAAATCACTATATGATAAAAAAAATGATCATATTAAACGTTTATAGTGGTGATGTGAGTAATTATTCTTGAAGCCCATCGTTTATAAATTTGCTAATTAATTTCAAAATTATAATTTTATTACACGATAACTGACACAAACCGACAAATTGTCAATTTTAATTTTAATGAGAAATTATAGGAGAAAATGTTCATAATTATGTCACGCAGACGCCGTAACGAAATTTAACTCGTCAAAACTGTTATTATGTCAATTACAACGTATATATAGGCAAAGTGTATTAAAAGTGTATTTCACTCGTTAGTTGGTTATACTCTGCAGGGTAAAAAAATGAGAAAAATGTTTTCCGTTTTTTATTACTTCCAATATTTTGGACTTAATCTTTTTATTTGTTAAATAATATTCAAAACTAAAAATAATCTATACTACGAGGTTCGTTGCGAAATTCTACTTTAAAATGATGTGTCAAATTATTTTAGAGATTATTTTTAATTTTGAATATTATTTGACGAGAAAATAAGTAAATAAGTCCAAAATATTGGACAAAATATTATCAGTAATTAAAAATTAATTCAATTTTAACTTTTTCGACCTAAATTCTCAACATTTAATACAAGGTTTATGTTACTCTAACAGTTGTTAAAAAAATCATTGGTCACAATTTTTTTATTTTTTAAGCATTTTAAGCTTAAATTTTGTGTGAATTGAACTATTTTTGTGTAAAACAATGTTATTTATTATTATAATTTTTTGTTTTTAATTTTGAATATGGGAAATTTTTGTATTTATAAGCTGAAAATTTAGTACAAGATTAAAAATATATTTTCTTACATAAATTTCAAACTTTATAAAAATGTTGTAAGCGTTTAAAGTTTCATTTACAGTGAAATTTATTATTTTATATGTTATTGTATATATGATAATACGTTATAACATCATAATATTCATAAATTATATTAACCAATACTAGCTATCGTCACTTAGAACCGTTTTTAGAATATAAAATATTTTTCATAATTTTTGTTTAACTAAATTCTATTTTTACAGCGTTTTATCAACCCAATTTTTTATTTTTTTCTAAATGACAACTTTTTATATATTTTATAAATATAAGCTTTTAAATTTCCAACTTAGCTCACAACTGTTATATATAATTATAAATGTTCTGTATTTATTCTATTTTTATCAAAATAAATATTTTATTATTTTGCCAATAAAACAAAATGTATAAAAAGATATTTGTTAGTTTTTAAACACGCGATATACTATATAAACTATATAAATACACGTGTAAAACAAAGTTAACCCATTTAATAAAAACAAATATAACAGATTATTAATACAGCAAACGAAAAGTGTACGCATCAATCTCGAAATATTGCTTCGAGATAAAAATCCGTATGGATATTATTATTTTAGTACGGTTAATCATGACGAATTAATGAATATACAAAACCGTTATCACAGCCGTCGTGTTGGCTGCCTACGTACAATTTTATCAGTGTAATGTGTGTTCGGCGTTAGATTCGTATTATTCGTAATATTTTTAAAAGGTGTAATTATTTCGCGCAATGATGGGCAGGTTATTCTCGAAAATATTTTAATCCGTCTAAATATTGAAAATCAAAAATTATTTTTAATTAAATAAACTTTATTTTTGTTATTATTATTATTGACTATTGGGTCAAACTCTATAGTTTAATGAGTTGATTAACAGATCGAAATGTTCTCGAAAAACTCAATAACACGAAACCGTTTCCATAAGGAGTTGAACTTGGACAATATTATATACAAGACTGCAGATGAACATGCAGGCGTGCTGTTCGAGTGTGCGAATAGTATTTCGTTAGTGTGTACCGCTCACGCCTGCCTAGACGGTCTAGCTGAAGTACGAAGTGAAAAGGAACGTGACATGCCCGAACATGAGTCACAAAATTAATTATCGTTTTATTTGTTTGTTAAAAGTATTAACATTTTGTCAACCACGGCGATCAATTTATTGTTGTGATAAAAATATTCTAAAAACAGATTTGGATTCCGCATGACGTTTACTTGAGACTTTTCGACTATTTTATTTTAATTCTGTCATAACAATTTGAATGTTTTAAATTTAAAAAAACAATTTAATTAATATTGAAAAAAGGTTATATCAACAGTGGCGTACATTGGTCTCATTTACTGATGATGCAAAGCAATGTTTAATAGTAGGTATTGATATTAGTTAATAATATAGATCTATGTATTAAACACATTCCTACTCACTTTCCTAATAGTTAATTATATAAAAATAAATTTCCTAAAATTTCGTTACATACCAGATATGAACAAAATTGAAATATTTTATGCAAAAAAATTATTTTCATAATAATAAACAATATAAACAATAAACACGCTATTAAATTTAAAGTATTCATAAAAAATTGACTGTTGTTTTATTTCAAATCTAGTCGACTTCGTCTTTCAACAGATATAAATCGAATTCATCGATGACGAGATCAATGTTAATGGATTAAATTATTTCGAGCCGTTCTCGGTCTATATAATAGTCCTTGGATACGTTGTTAACCTCTTTGGACAAGAAAAGGATTTATAAAATAATGGATATTTTGTTTTCTGTAAATAGAAAACAAATACGTGCTTGTATGATTTTCTGACGGTACGTAACGACATATTTGCACCAACATACATCGATTGTGATGATGCAAGTGCTACATTTGCACGGGCCAATTCACACCACTGGTTATACTTTTAATTCAAATAACTGGTTAAATCGATCACGGGATAACTTCATAACAAATTCGAATCTATTTTGATAAATTGTTATCGCTAGGTTAGGATTGACGAAATATGGGTGTGTTTAGTTGAAAAAAAAAACTGGTCGTCGTAATCGCATTAACTGTTAATCAAGAAATAATACTACACTGTACACGCATTTTATAATTAACATAACCACGAACCAGACGTGCGTATAATGTGCGAATCGAAAATGTATAACCGTATGAATCGTAACAATCGCGTATAATAATAATAATAATAATAATAATAGTAATTATAGTTTTACAAGATAATCAAATAGCTGAAACGTCTTACCGTCAATAATCGCATATATAAACCGTAAATGCGAACAGAATTAATATCAATTAACTGTACCGAACACGAGTCGTAATTAACCGCGAGTCGTACGCGCACGTCGGATAACGACGAAAAAGTGAAATAAAAACGCTGGTACGTTTATGGTTAGTGTACGGTTAGAACGAAACGACCGCGTGTACAATACTATTGGTTCAACTGCGAGTAAGCAAATACGCGCTCAATAATTATTACTACACTGTTGTTGTTATTGTTGTTATTTATTATTATTCTGCAGACCTGAAAAAAACCAGGGAAACGACGTCGACAGTAAAAAAAAAACACTATCAGTAGAATAAACGAAAATAGGTAAAAAATTTTAAATAACGACATATAAAACGGCGTACTAAGAATAGGGAGGAGGGGCGGGGTGGAGGTGCCAACAAATTTTGTTTCGTTTTTTTATTTAGATATTGTTTGGGAAGTAAATTGGACGATGGTTGCCGATTGGACATATATTATAAAATGTAGACGAACCTTAAAATTTTAATTGTAAGTTTCCATTGAATTTATTGAGTATTTTGATCGACGACCATGAATCAAATATTTTGTTCGTGCATACGGAAATTATCTAGGCTACTGACTAAAAGCAAATCAGTTAATTAGTTTCGACCGAAATCAGTCAATTAATTTCAAACGAAATCAGTTAGTAATCAACAAGGCTCGGAACTTTAGATATTTGCATATTTGTTTGGAAAGTGCATATTGAAATTCTGGTCTAATACGAATTAGTTCCATAATACCTAGATTCCAAATACGAACATTTGTGTTGCATAATTTTGCATATTTTGTTATTTTTATACGAATTTGCATATTTTAGGTTTAAGAACATATAATTGCATATTTTTTTTTTTTTGATTTAATGAAAAAGAGAAATTATCAAATAAATTTATAGTTAAAAAAATATATACAAGACAGACCAAATTCGCTTTCTATTGAGTATCGTTTATTTTTATTATTCCGTATTTTAATAAAAACTATATCGTTACTGAGTGACCACAATGCCTGAAGATAAACAATCGTTGTTTAGTCGCCTTAGATCTTTAATTAGAGTTCGGTGAAAATGTGTTTTCGGCTAATAATAAAACTTTATTTTACAAACCGATATAGACATACACAGAAAAAGAAGAATTGAAGACAAGTACCTACGCAAATTAAATATTTTTTTCTAAAAATATTAAATCTACAAAAAATAATATAATTATTCTATTTTAAAATGTTTATTTCTTATTTTATTTTTTTTCAACTTGATAATTTTATTTAAAAAATTTGTGTAGTTAAAATGTTTTCCAATTGTTAATATATTATAAGTTCAAACAATAACTTGCATATTTTCCCAATTTGAATTGCATATTATTCCGTATATTTTCCTGTTTTTTAACGAACGCGTATGCACATATTTTAGTACTTTTTAGCACTAAAATTCCAAACCTTGGTAATCAGTAAGTAAATCAATTAAAACTGGATACAATAGAGTTCTTTCAGATTTAAAAATTCTATTCGATTATTCATACCATTCAAACACCAAACAAAATCAATATTCAATCAAATAAAATCACTAGAATTTGTTTTCTTTTGATTGTTTGGATACCTATTTTAGAAAGATTTAAAAATACATCAATCTTTAGCTAATAAATAATGATTTACCACATGTCATTTCTTTATACGATTCATACATTTCTACAAGATTCTTTTACATTGTGTTGTTGACCAAAATAAATATTTTTGAAATATTAAATATAAATGAAGATTGAAAATTTATGGCATCAATACATTTCATTGAGAAGATACCAGAACAAAATGTAATGAATGCTCTGTTGAACTATGCAACAATATTATGCAACTTTCAGACAAAACACTTTCGATCATCGAAAAAAAACTATTTTAAGCCAATGAATACATAAAGTTTAAGTCACTACATGAGTATAAATGATATATCTATAAAAATGGTAATAAATTATTCATTAAAAACTATCATTATTTGATATTTGTTGCTGAATTACAAATAATGTCCACCATTAGCGGTATAATAGAATGTCAAAATACTGTTTTACAAACAAACAAAAAATTATGAATGAAAGCTATTTAAATATTTTCAAGCAAAACGTTTCATAACTATGACAGTATGACATGTCTATCAAATCTCATTGGGCTTTAATAGCTGTCATACATTTAAATATTAACATTATTTATTCTAATTATATGTTTTAAATAATTCAATAATTGTATTTATTATAAAATAAAAACCAATAGGTACATAATTATAATTATTCAACTACACGTTATATCAAATATTATGATAATCATAATCTAACAGTTATCAATTTCAACATTTTAATGTATAACTCTAACAATTAAATTTAATGTGCAACATTTAGATAATAGTAAAACAGATTTCAACATGTATACCTACAAGAAATATATAAATACACATAAGGTCATAAATACATACATACTAAATTATTAAATGACCAATTTTATAATTTATGTTTATTTTATAGGTGTTTTAAATTTTATTCTTAATTTTTTTTTATCCTCAACATATTGTTGCTTGTCAGAGTATGCTAAATACATATTTAATTTATTACTGAACAATCTAAATATTTGAAATAATAATAATAAGTTAACTCCTTTTATTCAACTGTTATATTTACTTAACTTATAAACACAATTAGGGAACTAAATACATATACTTATATACTTTGTATTCACTACTATATGATTATTAAATTTAAATGAGCAATAATATTACAGAATTGTTATTTAAATTGCATGTTTATACTAATGGTTATTAGTTGTTATCAAACTAAATAATAATCTTAATAAAATATAATTACTAAAGAAAAGAACTATATGCTTGAAAAACATATTAAATATTTATGCAAATATGACCTAAAAATTATTAAACTAAATATTTATATAAATCATAATATTTCATTTTAAAATCCAAATGTAATATTAAACCATACTTTACATACAAAATATTCACTAAAAATGCAACCTATAAAACAATAATATAAGTAGAAATCAAAATTATTTCCTTGATCCAAAAAAAAAAAAAAACAATATACACAGAATTACATAATGAAATATTTTCAATCTATATAATATTTAATTAAAATATTTAATTTAATTATTAAATAATTAATATTTTCAAACAAAAAATTTTTGATATTTTTAAAATATACAAAAAAAATATGAATTTTATCGATAATAATGAAAAATTGTGATCAACTTAATAGTTTATTATTACATACAATATTATGCAAACTAGAAAAATATTTTTTTTAACAGTTAAAATAATAATAAATTTTACAACTAAATTTAAAAAACTTTTCAAAATGTGCCTTAAAAATCCTGAAATATGCAAAATACAATTATATATATACATATATAACCATTAGGTCATGAAATACATTTCAGAATAAACTAGCAATTTTTTTTTTTTTGACCAACCGATAAAAAGATGTGATTACATACAAACATCTGTCTTAACAATTACATAATTCTAGACTATAGTACAACTTTAATCAAAAAATCGACTTACAAGTGTAATAGCATATTAGTTACTAACCTATAATGGTAAAATATATTAATATATCAAGTCGTGATTATTAGGCAATATATTTATACTATTACGCGTAATGGTATATCGTATGTAAACGTAAATAGGAAAACAATATTATAAGTAACAGAGACAATACAGATTATGCACTTTGGCAGTATATTTGTTATTCAAGTATGTGTCCACAAGTATCATCATTATTGTTTTTGTTTTTTAACCATCACAATTCGAATGACCAAACTGAATTAACATTCGATATAATTCACAGGCGTGTAAGTAAATTTCGAAGATGATTAATTTGAACGTGCAATCTACTCGGTAAAATTATAATTTTAAAACGTAGCGTATACACGTTGTTTTCGATTACGTTTGTTTGTGCGCACAATAGCAACATAACTGATAAGATACGCATGGATAATATTTTACTGATAACTTATCACCGAGATAATGATAATACGAATGTTTAAGCCAAGAGGGAGAATGACTGTTGTGCCACTACACTTAACCTCGTTCAATAGCAATAAACGTTACAAGTACGTTGGACACCGCGGCCGTTAAAGTAGTGGGTACTTAAGAACGTACGAACACGAACGAATTCTCAAAGACACACGCGGCACACGCTCGTTTGCTAGACGCCGATCATCCGAGAGCGCCCAAAACCCGTGCTCGACTAACGAAAAAACAAAACCAAAAAAAAAAAAAATGTATGATAACAATAAGGACGCGTACCTGATTGATCCGAAGGGATTTGATCTGGAGAGGTCGGAGCAGTCCCCTCCAAATCCGCCTTGTCTTCCAACGCTCCTGCCAGCGTGACGGTCTCGGTTGGTCCGCGAACGAAAATTACGACCAATAATGTCTACAACGTCCATTAACTGTTAATCACCGTGAACACCGATCGCGAAAAATAATTTGAACCAAAAAAACAAAACAAAACAAAAATCTACCGATCAAGCGGACCGAACACTCTTGTCGTCGTGTAAATAAAAATAATACAAAAAAAAAACCACCTACCCGAGCTTAGCGGCCAAACGTTACGGAGTGAAGAACGTCCGGTACGCGATACGGCATTGACTATGTTTGAAAAAAAAACATTAAAATTATTGTGCGCGCAATCGAACAAACACAGCTGACGGGACGGACGGGACGGGACGGGACGGACGGACGGACGGCCGTATATTCGGACGGCAAACGGCCGGACGCGAAAACCCGACGAAATCGTCGAAACAGCGAACCGAACGGCAAACGGGATTGCACTGGACGTCCGCGATAAATAATAATAACGACTACCGTCTATTGTTTACATGTCTATTGATTAGTGTTTATTTCCTGCTGGTCTTTATCTCTGCGTCCCGGAGGCTGCGGAACGCATTCCTCAGGTATCAGGTTGGCCAACACCCCGGGGCTCCGGTCGGTCGCTGATAACACGGCCGAGACTAACCCGTAACGAAACCTGGTGCGCGCGATCCGCCGACGCGCCGAACGCTACGTTTACGTTTTATTTATTATTATTATTTTCAGACGAAGTACACAAAAGAAACGTGTTCTGACCGGAATAAATATCGGCCCTCCACAACCTCGAGACAAATCAAACATATTATATATGTATATAATCGTTACGCGGGAATATATTTCAACCGGCATTGTTGCCGTCGGACGCGCGCAGTCTCGTGAAGAATTAATCTCGAGATAAGTGTTTGTACTTCAGGCATTTCTTCGGGGGGAGCTGTGGCCCCTTTGGAGAATTTCCAAGGCCTCACCGGAAAAAATTCGATGTATAGTAGAGAAATATCAAACATTAGAAAAACGTAATTTCGATATCGCGGTGAACGACCTAACAATCGTCGTGTATGATAACACTACGTGTGTACGTTAAACTTGTGCAATTTTGTGTACTTAATTACATCGTTCACAATCACAATAACAGACAAAAGCAATTGTTATCAAAAAATTTACTATGCAAATTTAATGTGATAATATTTATGATATATTTATTGATATAAATGACCTCCAATTTTTTTCAAATGCCCCACTCTCCCCGGAGAAAATTGCCTGAGGAAACACTGTTCGAAATAGTAATAGTTTTTCTTCTTATTTTTTTTTTCTTTTTTTTTTTTTTTGATCGATTGATCGACAATTTAATAATAGTTACTTTTTAGAATCCAAGCGAAGCGAAAATCTTACCTTCTAGTTTCACAATGATGTGTTTTTTCTTTTTGTTTTGTCTGTGAACATTTTTCCGTACGGCGAATCGTGTCTAGTTGGTACTTTAGTTGTCACGTCCTTGGATTTTCCCATAGCTTTCGTCGAGCAAAAGGAAAAAATTTCAAACGTTGCGACAAAAAAAAAACCCTTCCGGTAAAATTGTCAACACATCAACGATTTTCACCCTAAACGAATTTCGTTATTTTGCTGAAATTCCAAAAAAAAAATATATATATATATTTATAAGTAATTATCCTTAACACTTATTTACCAGTTATTTATTATAATAATAAATATAAAAAACGTTTTTAAAACCTCGACAACTTCCGGTTGTTTTGCGTTTAATTTAATTAATACGATTATCAATTTTACGACCCGAACATTTACTATACGTTGGTCGTCTAACAGTGAAGTTGTTAAGAAATGTTAAAAATCGTAAGTCACAATTTCTTCTTTTTTAATTTTTCTTTTCGAGTAATTGTAATAATACAAAAAAATAAGGTGGTAGTTAGTTGGTTATAATTAAATGCGAATAAAAAAAGGCTGCGCGTGGGTCCGAGAATTGTTTAAAAAACATGAACATATAAAAAAAAAACCGGAGCGAATAAAATAGAATGTTTTATTTTTCTTACCTCGCTGCTCGTATTTGACTTTTGTTCAGTAATTCTGTAAATACAATTGATCGTGCAGAGAGGATTGAGAGAATAGGTTGAAATTCACCGACAAATTAAAAACAAATCAAATACGTTGCATGCACAAAACTGAAGTCGTCCTACGGAAACCCGATTTCGTCGCGAACTGTAGCTGAAGTCCAAGTGCTCTTGGTGTGGAGAGAGCACAAGGCGCCGACGAGGAGACGAGATCATCGAAGGATCTTTGGCAGCGGCGTAGCTAATATGGGGGGGGGGCGAGGGGGCTAAGGAGGCTATAGCCCCTCACCCCTCCATTGGCCGTGATCAAGTACGTATACCAGTGGCGTGCCCAGGAATTTTCAAAGGGGGGGGGATGTTATAAGTAAATAGTAATAATACATTTTAATGAATTGTCATGGTAATACCAAAAACTTAAATGTCTATGTTTCGAGCTCTCCAAAATCGTTTCTAGCTTATAACTGTGTATATTTGTCGATTGTTCTGTAATTAAAATGAATGTTATGTCAATTAACATAACACCATTAAATTGAAAAAATTTATTGCATTTTTAAAAATAAACAAAAAAAAAATCAAAATACATGGAAAGTAGATTGCTTATTCCAAGCGGAAATTCAACCGCCTAGCTTTTGTACTTTTTGCTAATAACTAATAAAAAGTATTAAGTAATGACTCTAAAACAGCTCTTATAACTAATAAGTTGTTTTCTGTAGATCAGCAGAATAGACAATGGGGGGGATATAACCCCTAACCTCCCCCCCCTGAGCACGCCACTGACGTATACTATTTTACGATATAATTGTAAACCAATACAAACGTCTGAAATGTCTGAAAAGTTTGTATGATAACAGTAAAAATTTTATCACTAGAGATAAGACAGATTTATCATCCGTCCATATTTCGTTGGTTTTTATCATGTCCAAGGTGGATCTGTGTTACCGTGTTTTTCCGTCACGGCGACATCGGGCGTCACGAGCGTCTCGCGGACGTCGAAATCGTTCGAAAATGTGCAAAAATGATGCGACATATCGATCCGTATGAGAATTCAACAGGAAATGCCGTGGTGTGTTTATTTTTACATTTATATCGAAATTCTACGGATGAAAGTTTAAAGATCTGGGTTTTGATGGTGGAAGAAAAATTTCAAAACTTTCACCCCACTGCGTATGTGTACGGATCTACGGTATTCGGTTCAGAAACACCTTGTATATATGGTTTTTTTTTTTTTTTGTTCCAAGTACATTAATAAATAAAATCCACATCAATGCCAACACTGTAAATTTTGTTGCGGTCAGAGCCACAAAACCATTTCTTATCTACGCCATTGAATCGGCAAAAAAGTGTTTAGCCGGGCGGGTTTTACTGCTCGTCAAGGGTGCGAATATTGCACGGAGGGAAACATACAATACCTACTATCGATGATATTTTGTAGTAATTCATTGTTACGTGTAATAATTCCCAAAAAATAAAAATAAAAACAAACATGGTACGAGGAAAAAAAACTATTTAGTAAAACAATTGAATCACACATTCAAATGACACGCTTAAATTAGTATATTTACAGTACTGATTTTGTGTTATCTTTTTTTAACTTTAGAAAATCTTTCTATTATTTGATCTATATTAATGTCTATTTCTCTATGACCATGGGTTAGCGCTGAGCCGTTTAGTCTCTTTTGACTCGTTCGGGATCTCAACCAGTATTTTAACATTGATACGTGACATTGTACAATAACAAACAAATTATTTCTTTACTATTCACCAAAACATTTCAAGTATACAATAACATAGTTATTTAAATGGTCAAAAATGGGCAAGTTACGTAGAATATTATTGGGGAGATTGGCTTAATATGACATAGTCGGATAATGTGACATAGCTATTTTAAACTATGATAGCATTAGGTATGTATGTCATATTGCTTTTTTTGTTACTTAAATAAAACACATTTTTTTATATAAATTTATGTCTTTTCGTTTATTTATATAAATATTTATATCAAGAAATTTTATTTTATTTAACAAGTTATGAGTTACATTTACTTAGCGTAATTCAGTTACACTGGTTATAGTTACGATAACAATTCTGATTTGGAACATGGATCTTGACTTAAACTTTATATTTAAATATAATTAAAAGTACACGTCCCAATCGGGGGGTGAAGGTGGTCGATCGCCACTTTCACCTCCTCCTCCTCAAGCCCACTCATGACGCCGCTGGTCTAATCGGCGGTCCGGTTAGCGAGTGACCGAGTTGTCATGGAATTTGCCGCGTCTTGTCTTTGCGGCAAGAGTGATATTCAGCGTTCCGACCGTTCGTCTTTGGTTCGTTCTCACGCATACTTTGTTTTGTTTAATGTGGCTACTTTATATTTTTCGTTACCCCGACCAATCAATATCTCTCATATTATGTGTGTGTGTGTGTGTGTGTGTTGATTGTTAGATCATTTCGTTTTTATTCGGATAGTCCGTGAGACAGTTATTCGATTTTTATGACTGTGGGAATTTTTTTTTTTTTTTTACTCGTAAATTTAATCGGTGTTCCGAGATAGGAGCATCAGTATATTTTTATTCGCAAAAGAAATGTACGAAATAGTTTCGAACTCGGAGTATTTTGTATGTGTCCGCGAAATCGACCACGCAAGTTTTTCCGATCGATACAGTACAAACGCCGACATTTTGTATAGGAGAAATGAATGAGGTTTGATAGTTTGTAAATTTTTCTGAAATCGCTAGTTCAGCGTCCGGGGAGAGATGGTCCCGACATTGTACCGTCTACAACGGACCAACATTAATATTTCGGATAATAATTTGCTATAGTTTGCAAAATTGAACGGTTTTTATGAAAAATCGATTGATTCGATTTTTGATTTAGAGCGAGTTTACGTTTTTGGTTGATTTTTACTCTTCGTGTATTATTTCGGGCAAAGGCAGTTATTATTCAAGACCCCTTCCCTCGTCTCAAGAAAAAAAAAATGTAAAAACAAAAAAACAAATTAACTTTGTTTGTGACCGATATAGTCCCTTTTATTATATTCGTAGTAACTTGTAACGACGGTAATTAGAAGTTTCTTGAAATGAAGTAACCGGAATTTAACTTCAGGTATTAAACATATTTAGATCGCAGTGTAACGACGCGTACAGGCACGTCACGAGGGTTTTTTTAAGAAACCAGTTTTATAAA
Organism: Schlechtendalia chinensis; assembly: GCA_019022885.1. Lineage (NCBI taxonomy): Eukaryota > Metazoa > Arthropoda > Insecta > Hemiptera > Aphididae > Schlechtendalia > Schlechtendalia chinensis. Next base: position 79,466,101 of record CM032339.1, read on the forward strand.
GTTACCGTGATTGGATGTTCGATTGAATTGTATTGAGTTGTAACAGAACGAAACTGCAATGGCTATATAAATTACTGTTCGGAAGATTTTTAGTCTTTCAATCGTCAGATCGAAATTTTCTCGAGCAACATGAAATGTCTTCAAGCCGTGGTTAAACCAAAAACAAAAACCCACGACACGACACAGAAAACGTGACGGAGAGTTGTCCTGACAAAGGCGCGTTCGATCGGTTAGGTCGATTCAAATGTGTGTTGGATAACGCGGAACCACAGAAAGCATAAACATATCAGTTATATTTTAGTTCGCGATCGTGTGTACAAACACCCAGTGGTTGATTTGTGGTGGAGGGGGGGAGGGGGAGACGCAGGGGGACTGAGTACCCCTTATATTTTTACAAATGTTTAAGCGCACCTTTACTATTTTTTAAATAGAAACGCGAGGGACGGTATTCGCTTTTCCACAGCCGACGAAATATAAAACAATATTACAAACGAAATAATGCGTTTGATATTACCGCCAGTCAACCGTAATATATGGCCGGCAGATGCCGATTACGGCCCATGGGTTTCGCCGCGGTTTGCCAGTCCTCGAACGCGACTGTCGGCCTCTGTAAATTGCCTATACTTTGTATTTTACACTGATCTTTGAATTGAGATGAACTCCACGTTATTGGTTATCACTCGTTACCTTATTTTCCACGCTCGAATATCATGGGTAAACGTAAAGAAATGTACCGATGACGCGACCGTTTTGTAAGCCTCCGGTAGAGTCATACTATCAACTATTTTTTTCCCCGGTTCAACCACTGGACCACATACCCGCCGTCGGTGTCTGAATGCTAATTAATGACGATTCATTAATTTTTAACCAAATCGAATTACATTATTAAAATAAACTTTTGAAATTAAACAAAAATATTTACAATCAACTTTTAGCTTGACTCAATTTCTAATTTTTTTTCATGTTAACTGAATTTAACGAATCAGATTTTCTATATTAGATTTTTACTATTATGTCGACTTAACTTAAAATTATCTTGTCATATACACTTAGCACTAAGGAACTGGTAATTGTATTTTATTTTTTATTATATAAACTCAGTTACTAGATGACCATTTTTTAGAACTTTATACTCTTTTGGCCAAAGCACATATTATATAAATATTCTTTGTTTCCATCAAAAATATAATTTTTAATAATATATAGTATTTATTGTTCATACAGAATTCATATAAAATATTGAATTATTAATGTTAGCTCACACATTTTATTTGGGTCACAATTCATCTCCCCTTTACACTCTTCATGTTTCACCAAATATAGGCGATTTTTCTCATCTTATTTTTCATTGCCCTAGACTTTCCCCGGCTAGAAATAATCTTTTCCATTTCCTTTTAAAAAATGACATAGTTCTTAATCCCTGCAATATCCTTAACTGTTTTAATCCTTCGGTTGTTATTAAAGTTATTGTTAAAGCTTCGTTTTTTAATTGTTATAATTGTATTTGTTTATTATGCATATGTATTACTTTTAAGTGCTAAGCTAAAATATGTAAAACAAAGCTTTATAAATAAATGAAAAAAAAAAAAAAAATGTTAGCATTCATTTTACATATGTTGATAATTTATTTTTCCTTTGTCGAAACTATACCAAAACAAAAACTATATTATTACAATTTTTCACCAATGCAATGTGAAAATTATTAAGGATATGTCAAGACGATACCAATGCAACAAAATCGACTTAAATTTCAGAATTTTATTCATTTTTTTACTATTAGACTTTAATTTTAAAAGGTAACACGAATCAGATAATAAACTGTACTATACTATAAAACACTCAAATTCAAGGCTGGACATTAGCGAGTTCGAAGTTTAAATTAAATTGATTTTAATTAAGTAACTAAACACGTTGATATTTTCAAAACTAACTTTTAACTTGATTATTAACGGTTTTTTCAATTTAAAATCAATTACAGTTACAAAAGTATCTAAATTTAGTTAAACTGGCAACAATAGAGATGGTAACATTAAATACTTTATATGAGTAGTATTGTTTATATAGTGTTTAATAACATTTAAACATATTAGTATTGAAAATGTCCAAGTTTTTAATTAGAACATTTTTAACTTTTTATAAATTATATTATTTTCTTTTTATATTAACTTTTAATTTGACTTAATTCATTTTTTCATATTAATTTAATTTAACAAGTTAAAAAAATTAGTTAATCTACCAAGTCTTGTTAATTTCTTGGTGTATCTGTGCAAAAAACAAAATATGTTTTATCCTATTGCCATGAGCATTATTACCCTAATAAACTAATTTGTTATTAAAATTTCTTTTACACATTCATCGTCAAACGGCAGAGAAAATTTTATATTTTCTATATATAGAATAATATAAAACCTTCGAAATTCAGGTATAATGTTTTTATGAAAATACAAAAGAAAAAAATGAATTTACGATCAAAACATATTAAGAAGACATTTAGAAGATATTTTGCACAAGATTTTACATTTTAAATTCAAGTAAAAATCATTAGTCTCCTAGCTCTCATATAGATATAATTAATAGACGGTTTTACTTGGCAGTATAAATAAATAAGTTTAACTCTTTCCGACACAGAGCGGCAAAATTATTCAATAGTATTAAATATTGATATATCAAATGGTATCTGATGATACATGAATAGGGTTACCATATTTAAGTAGGGTCTCGTCGGTACATACTATGAATTCTAGTATGAAGTATATAAAAATACTCAATTTTGTAATAAAAATTATAATTTGCGAAATTTGCAAGGTTGCAGTTTCAATCGGGAGATTTTAGTCTTTTGTCGGGATGTCGGGACAGAGCTCAATAACAGTGACAGTCCCGATATATCGAGACGGATGGCAACCCTATACATGGACCAACTAATTTTGGTGGTCAGAAACGCTAACTATCAATTGAGAAAAAAAAAATTTTGTAGACGATTAGCACCACTAACCACCATGCAATAAGTGAAATAATTAGGTGGTCAACAGTACTAAACACCATGCCAGAAAGAGTTAACCAGATTCAAACTCAATCGTAGCTAAATAATTTATATTGGGTAAAGATTTGTCCATAATTTATCTATAAGCAATACTTTTGCAAACAATATTCAAAATCTAAGATTTTCTTATTGTTTACATATAAATATGCTCAAAAATCTATTTACAATAACAAAATATTTTAACAATATGTTTATATGTATTATTAATCTGAATAGTCACTAGACAATTAAAATAGAAAAAATATAATAATATCATTAAAGTAATACTATTTATATTTATTATTTTATTACATTTTTACTAACAAAAAAAAAAAAAAAAAAACAAAAAAAATTATAACGCTGATTTTCGAGTACACTGTATGTATGTAGGCCAATATGGTTTTATAAGTTGCGTTATTGAAAAAATTGCAAACCTGTAACAATATTAGAATAGTTAAAATGACATGTAAAATACACAATATGTTAACCTAACATACATCAACATTATAAGCGAATAATTTTCAATCAATTTTCATACTAAGTTTAATCAAGAATATCTCTGCCATAGAATAAATGATAAACAAGACGTAAACTTATTAATATATAATGATAATTGATTGCCATTTTCTCGATCCATTCAGATGTCTAATAAACATAGTGTTATCTGGATAAGAAACAAAAATAAAATTTGGTAGTCGCTTTTCATTCCAGTATAATTTCATAACACAGCATTTTATTGAATAATGAAATATACCATAATAATTCGATAACCTAACAAATTTTTAAACTCAATTAGATAAGTTATTCAATGAAATTTTAAAACAAATATTCAACCGTTAATGGATTTAGTATTTTTTAAATTGAATTAGTCCAGTTATTTAACAGACAACCTGTGTGTCTTTTATTTCAAATGTTGATTATTGTTATCAAATCACATTTATTATATTATAATTTTACAATTTATTACAATTTATAATATATGGGTGGTTTATATATTTAGATAGTACAATATTCACTTTAATTAAGAAAATCAGATACATTTATTATTTTATTTGAAAATGATAAAAGTCTAAATGCATTGTTAAAACTTGTAATACTATGGGTAAATCAAATAGTTATGCTAAATACGTATATTCAAAAGTATATTATTTTTTCTATCATTTTTAATATTTACTTTGTAAGTATATTCTTTAATATGATAACATATATGCAATTATTTACATATTTTAAATTTTAAATAAATTATTTGTTGTTTTAAATTAACAAAGAAAATTGCCAAGACTCAAAAATATGATTGGATGTTGTTGTTGTAAAAAAAGTATTAAATTGATTTCAGTATTGCACTAAAAATCCCAAAACTTAAAAACAAAAGTTAACAAAAAAAATTAGAATAACAATATTTAATTGTCCATGAGCGACATATTTTTAATGTCTATGAAGACTTCAAAATGAATAAACATATAAATCAAATTATATTTAAGTTATTTTGATTTAGATATTGACTAGCATTCTCTAATTTTATTGGTCTAACTTTTAAATTACGTCCTTAATTTGTACAATTAATAAAAACAAGATTTGAATAAGCAACCTAACTTAAAATTTAACAGCAAAATACAATTTTTCATAATATTATTTTATTTTTATCAAATATAATATTTTTTTTTATTAAAATCCATGAAATGTATAGGCAAATGTAATTGAAAACTATAACAAATAAAAATAGGCTGAATTTCATCAAAATTACTAGAAACAAATTTATTATTTGTCAACGCATATTTACAATAAAATCCTAGCCCTAATATTTTTTTTTTATTATATTAATTATATTCTATTCATTTTAAGAGTACACTAATTTGTTTATGTTGACTCCAGCTGACAAGTGGTGTGATGTCTACAACGGGCGGAAGCAGCAAATGCGAGAATGTGAACAGTTTTCATCCACCATCCATTGTGCACTTAAACTGAATAGAGTAAGACTATAGTTGTGGGCATGAAAAATGAATATTGATTGACGTGCACCAAGTGGTGATTTTTCGATAATGGTTAATAATAATAATTATAATAATAATTATTACATAATCGGCTAGCGCTCATTTTTCATGACTGTGGTTATAATCTATTTTGATTACCAAAATAATAATTCAAGCTTACTGATTTATAGATATTTGTGCCAATATGCTCGGTCATTCAGTACTTTTTCAGGAGCATGAACATAATATTCATTTAAAGAAGGCTCGATCAGTTTCGTATTGCTGACTGTCTTGTACACAGGTTCACCATATAGAGTACCCGTTTTCCAACCTTTGACATTTTTCATCAATTTTTCTTCAGCATCACGATTTATTCTTAGTTGTTTTAGGTACCTATAAAAAACATTCAACAACATTATCGTTATTGCAAGTAAATCGGTAAATATTTATTATTATTTACTCACTCTCTGTCACTTTCAGCATCCAAAAGTGGAGTTAAAGCAATAAGCGCATTACGTGATTCAATTTGGTAACGGTCGATTTCTTTGTCATTTAACAGGTATAGATACCATCCAACACCGGTACAAATGCAATATGTACCGATCATTGCTCTATCTAAAATAGAAAAACACAATACATATGTTAAATATTTATTTTGATAATTAGGTAAAAAAAAATTATGTAATATATCATTTTTCAAAAATATTTCAAGTTATTTGTAATAAAATTTCCTAAAAATTGAAAGTAAAAAAAGTAAAAGATCTTTTTTTTTAATACATAACTTAATATAAATATAATATACTATTTCATAAATTATAAAGAATCTTTTGAATTTATCTGTACGTAAAGAGTACATGTTATACATTAACATTGTAAAATAATGATAAACCAGAAAGTAAACTACAAGCTGTACTGATAGTAATAATGCAATTTAATGTCAATGTATTAATATTGTTCGTTAGTCATTACCAGGGTTCGGATTTTATAGCATTAAAAATCCTAAAATATGCGCTATAATATGACCAAAAACCTCGTAAAATATGCTCTATAAATATGCCCTAAAAACATCAAAAATAGCAAAAAATAAAAATAATTAAAAATAAAAATTTTATTCAATTTATCATGTAGCTTTATTAAATCATATATTTATAAAATGTCATTATTAACCTTACATTCACATAATTTTCAAAACAGAATACTTGCGTCAATCGAAAAAACCTCATCGCCAAACTCGGACACAAAATATCTAAGTTTCGAATAGTTCGATATTAATATCTATAAATGTATAAATATATTCGACATCGCCGGGCTATTTAAAAAGAGATTATGACATGTTAAGTAATATCATATTATTTATCAATTTTCAATATGAAACGAAAATGTGGGAATTTTTCTTATTGATTCACATAAATGAATACTATTTGTCATTCAATATAAACGAGATTTATGAAAAATATAAAATGAAGCGTTGAATTAAGAATATTAGCAAAAATAGCACCAAAACTTCAAAAATAGCACTAAAATTCTAAAATTCTTCAAATATGCAAAAAATAGCAAAATAAAATTTCATATTTAGAGTCCTTGGTGCATAAATCAAATTTATAGCCCACTCTGCTATTTTTATCTCTATCCTATAACAAGTAGCAAATGCTATAAAATCCGAACCCTGGTCATTACAATAGGAAAAGTTAGGAGAGAAATAGTCAACAAATGCGGTGGCATAGTCTGCCCATCCAAAAATATCTGGACAATTTAGTTTTAAAAACAAATATTTGGTTACATAATAGCATATTTGTCACATCATTTGTATTGAAATTAATTTTTGAAATCAAGAAAGTTCATTGCCGGTTTCTGAGACACTAATACACATTATGTGTTTGTATTATTCATAATATTTTACATATAACATAATCGTCGTTTTGTCATCATCATCAAAACTAATTTTCTCTTAGTTGGTGTAGATGAATGTATGACAAGGCAAACAGGGAGAGATATTGATGCAGAGTATTGAAAATATAGGCAGGAATAATACACATCTAAGCGTGTTATTATAAACAAGAGAGCACCTTAACATGTATAAAATCATTTTTATAAAATACTATGAAAGTACGTGAAATAAGTTTTGAATTTCATTAAAGTCTGAATATCTAAATTATTAAAACAGCCATTATTATGTCATTTACTTCAACAAACTTATTTGAAACAGTATTTCCAATACTTATCATTATAAAAAATAAATATTGGTCAAAATTAAACAAAAAGGCAAGTTTGAAAATTGCAGTTTATAATTTAAAATTGAATAAAGAAATTAGAAAATCATAGATTCCAGATCAAGTCTCTAATTAAATAATTTTGAAATGATTAATATCATTTTTGATTAATTTGATACAAAATGTCTCTTTTTTATTACTTTACCAAAGTAATAAAATATGCATGTTTCCAATGAAAAAAATATGAAAATATTAAACACTAATTTACAATGATTTAACTGTTATTTTACTTTCAGCGGAGATAATTTTTTAAATGTATATAAATTAAGAGGTTACAGTTTTCAAAAAGCCGCACACGTATGAAATATATGGAACATAACCGACTACACATTTTCAGTTCTTATAGATATTAGTCAAACATATCGATGAACCGATCCAATTTTGTAAACATTTTATAAAAGATCGTATCTTGTGGGTTGGGTGGAAAAAAATGGCATATATTTTCACCGAAAAAAGAATATTTGATAAAAGTATCTTGTCATCCGCAAACACCACCAAACACCCCCACTGTAGGGTAGTGTTTGATTTAGTTTCAATGCTTTTCCCCGTGACGAACAATACCTAACCCAGCCGAACTCGATGAAAAAAGGGTAATACGTTTTTCGCGGGCAACAACTAGACGAGTTTAGACGATTCACATTAACTACTTGGACACAAGACGTTAACGAGGAACGAACGCAAAATTCTCTAAACGTCATCAAACCGTACAACGGTCTAGGTAGGTACTTACTACTGGCGAACGGCTTTGGAAACACTCGCGTAATATTAATCTTCCGATAGCCACCTTTCGGAGGCATGTCTTGTTTGAAATTCTCCGCGGTGGTCGTCATGATGAATTTTCGGGCTGCTCGGAAATCCGATAATTTTACTTACGCGACGTACGTGAGAAAATTTCACGACGAACGCGTATGAAGGACACACGAATACGCTTCATAGATAAAAAAAGAAAATAATATGTTGATAAGAAAATGGCTCAGTATCGCGAAATAGTGATAAGCACAATTGGATTATTATTGTTATTATTATCGGACAATTTTCAAAAAAAAAAAAAAAAACTGTATTGCCGTATTCCGCACAAAATACAAACTTCATTGAACGCTAACAACAGTTCTTCGAGTCTTACCTAATTACTTTTTTTTTTCGAACGTATTTAAACGTTAAACTTACACTTAACAGTCACCGCCTCCTCCACTAAATTGGTTGCCTTTGTCTGACTAACAGACGATACAGCCAACGCTATAAACGCATTAACGAGATAAAAGCTAAAATAAACAAACGGTTAAGTTAATTTTAATTTAGAACTCATTACATGTTTTTTTTTTAAATTAACTTTTAACCTAATAAGTTATTTTTTCATCAAACGTTGATGAGTTAACTTCAAGTCAACTTCCTACGGGTTCGGTAAATTGCGTTTCGTTTTAAAATTTATAGGTAAATTGAGTGCCAAAAAAAAAAAGATTTAGTGAATTGAGTACAGAGAAATACAATTTTTTTCAAACAATTTTATTTAAAAAAGTTAAATTAAAGTAAGACGCAAATGATGAACAAAAAATTGAGATTTTATTACAAAATGAAGGAAAAAAATTTTTTCTCGTGTTTCCGCCCGGGATCGAACCGGGGACCTTGTGCGTGTGAAGCACACGTGATAACCACTACACTACGGAAACCGATGTTAACTTTGTGTTTGTCATTTTATTTAAGTCACTGTCAAATATAATTACAGTTGATAATAATATTTTTATCACTTTTTCAACGAAAAAAGTATTTTGAGTTTATAAATTTATAAATTTGATATCATGTAATCCACAATTGTTTATCTTTTTTTTTCTCTCGTATTTACATCCTTCGACGTAATGTAAACACAAAACTATACGTCGCAACGTACTTGAGTGAAATCGTAGAAAATATTTTTAATAATGGCTCCGGTCCTAATCGATTTTGATAAAGTGTGTCGGCTGTGTTTTCGCGATGATGACGGACGTAGTAAAATGACATCGATATACGAACAACAAGATCTAGAAGAGACCATTTACAAATGTGTACAAATTGAGGTAAATCGCAATACTTATCTCCGATAGTTAATTGTTAATTATAAATTGGTTATTACATTTTTTCCATTTTAATGAATATAGATTTTAAACAACAAACGTATTGATCTTATAACGATGTGGTTTTCTTTTATCTGTAAACATTTTTTGTAAAGTTAGTATTTTATTTGACAAGTTTTTTCGAATTTTCGTTTAATATCCGTTTTTAAAATATATGCGATTTTTTTATTTAAAATCATGATACAACTCTAAAACCCCCATCTGAGTAACTGAGTATCTGAGTTCACATCCACAGCGTACACAGCTCGCTTTAGTGTAATTATTATTAATATTTCTTTACAAAGATGAGGGCAAAGTTAATGATAAAATTAATTAGATTAAGTTAATAAGTACAATTTTTAATTAGTTAAATGTTAGTTAACTTATGACTTAACTAGTTAAAACTAAAGGTTAACATTTTTATTTTATTAGTCAACTTAACCCAGTTAATCCAAATGTTAATTTATTTATAATATCATTGTTTGTTTATTCTTAATTTTAATAAATGCAAATATTAATTTTTCATTTAAAAAATAAGAAAAGAGTTATTTAAGATCACAGAAAAATATAGATAAGTATCTAAAATGGGGTTTGTGATTAATATATAATTGAAATTTTATTTTTCTGTTAGAATCAGTGGTGTTCAGTAAATACTGATTTAAAGAAAAACAAAAGCTTAGATTTCACTTTGTATGAAAAATATGAACTAGGTAATAACTTGTTCATAGATGTTATGTACTACATGATTTAATAGTATATTAATATATTAAATAGTTAACAGTACATTAAATTAACTTGCCTTCCAAAAAAAAAAAAATACGTGTTACGCATACATAAATGAAGAGAGTATATATATACTTTTTTTTTAAGGTGGCAAGTCGGGTTGATGGGATTGGCGAGTGTGTGTAAGTTGAACGTTAATTGATTGGAATGATTTAATGTGAAACATTTTATAATAGTAAGAGGCTAGACCTAGTAGTGCCGAGTACGTACTTTTGGTGGTTTCATTTGAACCACCTAAATTTTAGGGTGGATTGGTGATATGTCTTGGTCAGTAGTATTTTATTATGTAAAAGAACAAACAAAAAATTGTTAAAAAAAATTAAATCTTAGAAAAATGTTTATGATGTAGAGTTTTATTAAGGTAGATAGGTAAGTCGGTCTTAGTTAAAATTTAACCACCTTTTTGACCGAACTTTGCGCCACTGGCTAGACCAGGAATAATTGGTATTTTTAAGTAATGAATTATATAAAATTAAAATTCCTATTGGTATTTTCAGGTGTTAGTAGGTAGTCATGAGCCAACCAATATTTGTGCCAGTTGCATGTTGAGTTTGGATTCTTGGAGCAAATTTAAAATGTTGTGTGATAATACCAATGCTTTCCTACATCAATATACCCAGGATAATAATGAACCTGATGTAGTGGTAATGTCAAAATTATTTATCTTTAAAACTACTTTAAGTGTCTGACAGTCATCAATGTGATCTCCTGTAAAATTCACAATCGATAGATTGTTCCAAGTGATTATTTGCCGGCCTGCCTGTCTATAAAATAGTATTAGTTGTTGGTATCATGTGAATCCAATATCAAACGAGTTCTATAATTTTTGTTAAAGATAAATTGCTATGGAATTTTTGTTCCGATCGCTATGTATATGAAAAATTGGTTTCTTGCACTTATCGACTTATATATTTAGTATCATTTTTTCATACACTGCAGACATAATTTCTTTAAAAGTGCCATCAATAGTATTTCTTTTTTACAATTTCTAGTTGTTTCTCATTAAATATACATATATCGGGTTTCAGAAAACAACTTGTTAGCAGTATGCTATATTTTGGAAAGTAATAAAATTAAATGGTAACGCGTGTCTTGTAGTGTACAGTCTGCAAAAGAAGTACCTAAAATACTTAAAAAAGTATTAATGTGTTATTGTATTTAATACATGGATGATATCACATAGTTATCATGTCTATAAGTATATTGCATTAATTGCCAATAGATCACTTTGATTACTGTCACCAATATTGATTTCTCTTGTTAACAATATATATGTTCCTGATTTTTGGTTTTCAGTTCAACTCTGAATTAACGAACTTGGGGACACTGGGATTCACACCATCTCAGATGTCGGACTTGAGCATTGGATTTTTTGAAAACGATTCCCTATGGAATAATAGTATGTTACAACAATGGGGTGACGTTGATATGGCGTGTACAGATTTACCCGTACCAAGGTATACAAAAAAAGTCCAGCCGCCTGAAGATTTACTTACAGACGCCATGTCTAGTGAGGAATGCATGGACATGGCTTTAAATGTATTAAGCAAAAAGAATGATAATTTTACCTACACAAAAGCTCATTGGTGGAATCCCAAAGCAATTTCCATGAACACCATACAAAAGGAAAATAAAAAACCTATTTCAAGAAAAAGAATTTCGAAAACAATGAGTAAATACAATCGGTATGAACGTAAAACGTATAGTTGTAATATATGTTCGGAAATGTTTTCAAAGTTCAACGATCTTCTGATACATGATTCAGTGGAACACATTGATATGTCAAAGAACATTAGTTGCGACAAGTGTGGAAAACTGTTTTTAACTAAAGAACGTCTTGATGTACACGAAACATTTCATAGAGAGAAATTGTTCGAGTGTCATTTGTGTCAAAAAAAATTCACTCTACAAAAGACTCTCGACAGTCATTTGAATGCTCATATTGGTTTATACACTTGTCAAAAATGCGGTTACAAAGCACACAGTATGTACAATTTAAAAATCCATGAAAATACTCATTCATTAGTGAAAAGTCATTGCTGCAAGGAGTGTGATAAATATTTTGCAACTCTATCGTCATTACGCCGACATGACCGTATTGTTCATAAGAATATAATTTTGTTCCGTTGTGATCAATGCGATTACACTACAAACCAGTCATCGAGTCTACAGTAAGATTTGTGCATATTTCTAATATATTTGTTTTGAAGTATTTATTTCATTTGGTAAATAATTTTTTATCTTAGGAACCATAAGACTATTCATACTCCACAAATGTTTGTTTGCGATCATTGTGGTTCTTCATTCAAAAACCGACATTTATTCATGCTACATTCAAAACTACACAAGAATGCTCAGTTTAGTTGCACTCATTGCAACAAAGCATTCAGGAAAAAATCAAATCTTAAGGAACATTTGAGCAACAGTCATGACCTGGGACCTAAAGTTAAGAGGGAGTCTAGGTGTGATGTGTGTGAAAAATGCTTCTCTAGGAACAAGTATTTACAAATTCACAAAAATAAATGTCATTCAACCTAGTTTTATGCCAATTGTGGACAATTGAAACATACTTCATTAATTAATCTAATAAACAAAATGCATATTTTATCAACCCACATTTTGTTTTTATATGAATACAGAATTATTATTTTTTATTTTTATAAAAATATATAAGATAACTACTGTATAATCACATAGTCAAATCGACTATGTAATGTATGATGATTATGCACGTGTAACTTGAATGTGTTAATAATTAATGTTATGACACTGAAGTTCATATTTTATTATATTTACCGTAGATACAATTATATCGACAGCAATATAAAGTTTTAAATGCAAATAACACCAGTTATAACATTAATTTTATTAGTAAGGTGCAGTTTCGTAATTCAAATATATATTTTCAGTGAGTTCTCTTAATTTTATTATAACTTAAAGTTATCTTAATTTTGAATAGTAATTAGTAGGGTTAAGATGTTTATGATTTTGTATGGTTTTTAGGCTGTCCTTTTACACATCTTCACTTTGTATTACAAAAAATATGTTTAATTCAATTTTTTAATTTTTTTAATTTTATTAGTAAATTTGTATATTTACATATTTTTTATAAGACATTAAGTCATAAGTCATAAGACATTTAATTCTTCAGGAATGTACATTTTTAAATGCATAAACATGTCAACTCTAAATTAATGAATAACGAATCTTCTAGTTTCAAATAAAATGTTACCTAGCTGTGTTCACATATTTTATCAATGAACACATATTTTGTTAAATATTTCTTTTTGATATAAAACTCGGTAATTGGTTAGCAGCAATCAAATAATATTCTACTGATTTCGAAAAATTAAAGATGTTATTTCTAAATTTGCGTGTAAAATCTTAACATTATTTTCTGAAATTTACTTATAACTTACAAAATTATTAATTTTAATTAGCAATTATTAATTAATAGTTAACATTTTAACTCAAATTATTAGAAAATAAATCAAATGTGTATATGTAATTTTTAACATAATTTAATTTTTTTTTTTAATTGACTAAACTTGACAAAAAAAAAAAAAAAGAGTTAATTTGCACAGTTTAACCTGCAATTACCTAAGCGAAAATCAAAATTTCAATCATTATAATAACTCTCAATATTTTGATACCTAATAGATTAGTTTTTAAGATTAAAAGTTTTCAAATGTATGTTGTTTTTAATTGCTTTCATAACAATCAAAATGATTTATATGAAAAAATGCTCATTTTCCAATTTGTATTTTTATAAAACATTAGTAAATATTATTATTGTTATAAAATAAAAAAAAGATTTTGCAGTCCTACCAATTACATAATCAATTAGGTACATGTAAAAAAATGAAAAAAAAATGTCATTTGATAGGACGGTTATGAAAAATAATCTTTATGACATGCGTAGAATGTTTTCCAAAAATCACTATTTTAGTTTTAAATATCTATTAATTATCAATCTATCTATTACAAAAAATAATCCAATTTTGTTTATTATTTCTATTAAATTAGGCAAATATGTGCAAAATAAAATATATAACTTAAAATAATTAAAAATGGTATTAAAAGTCATAAATATATAAAAAATTGTATCTTAAATTATTGTTATATATATAAAAAAAAAAATATATATATATATATGCACGTAAATATACAAGTATTAAACCGAGATTACAAATTTGTTAATAAGTTCATAAATGATATTTAATAAATGCTTTGGATATTTTAAGAATACCTTATTAGTATACAGACCAAAATGCAATGGTAAGATAAGTTACCCATGATCTGACTGAGTTTGAAGAGAATGATTTTTTTAATGTGATTTACGATAGAAATGGATCAAGAGAGTTTGTGATAGCTGTGATGGTTCTTAATAGACCGACAAGCTGATGAAGAATATATAAGAAATAGTCAGTGGCGGTCAAATGATTTAGTCATAGGGGATAAAGCTGATTTTTCAACATGAACTCTGATCATTGAAAACATAAACCATAACTTAAGGATATAAGTTCACTTTATTAAATAATTTTATCTATTATTATTTTTTTTTTACCAATTCATACAATACTACATCTGTGGCAGGGGCAAACGCAGGGCCCCTTATTATTATTTAATATTATAATTTTTTTATTATTAATAAATAGGTTATAAACAGCAAACTGTTAAAACTAATACATAATAAAGGTTATGGGGGGGGGGGGGTGAGATATATCCTTTCATGCCCCCCCCCCCCCAATGTTTGACTGCCACTGAATAAAGTTCAGATAAGAAAACCTAATTAAAATGTATTTTCCATCACACTCTCAACTGGGAGAGCAAAGCACCATACAACAGGCAACAGTACGACTAAGATGGATTTAAATTATTTAAGTTTATTCAAATATCTGATGAAACAATAGGCAATTAAACCTATTATATATATATATTAATCAATACAATTAAAATTAATAGCTGTTAGTTAAAAAAAAATAAATTGAATTAAAAAAGTTAAATCTGTACTTAAAATAGTTTCTAAACATAAAAACGATTTTGCTTATGAACATCTGTTAGTTTTCATGATTAAAATCATTAAAAATGTTTCAACTTTGGTCGTTATTTTCTATATAATAAACCATTATTAAAAAAAAAAAAAATTAAAATATATATATACATATATTATATGCTAGAAGTTTTTTTGTATAGCTATTTCAACTGCTTCTGTGATCGATTCGAATATAGGCACTTGTTCTCGTGACGCCAAATCTGCTAAGTACATCCGTCCACGATTGTAATCATTGATCGCCGTTTGCGTTAACTAATATTATTAAAAATACAATTAATTAGCAATTATATAGACATTTGAAAACACTAACAATTTTCTGATTTATAATAACTGTGTATACCTTTTCGCCACGAACCGTGCAGTTGTCTTTGACGAGATTCTGTATACATAACACCACTCTGCAGCTTTTGGCTATACAATATGCTGCCTGAAAGACAAAATAAATAAAAACCAACTACACAATAATATTATAGTCTATTCCTGACATTAAATGATGGACTGTGCGAAGGGTAATATTTTGTCTGGGATGAAAACACTGTTTAAGGGGTATTTAATTACAGTAGTGACTTAAGTCCATTGTCATAAATAGACTACAATTTTTTTTTTTATTGAAGGCGGGTGGGAATGAAATTAATTATACACAATGATTTGTTTAAATTTTAAAGACCATACCCATTCTTCCTTATAGGACAGTAAGGTACTATACTATTACTATATTTTAGCAAATAGTTTATTTTGTAATAATTAATGTATGTCATTAAATCTATTGTGCTACATTAAGTTTTAATTAACTGATACTAGTGTAAACTTTAAAGTTAAAATAAAAATTATTTTATTTCAGAAAACTAAAATTTATCAAATAACCAATTCAATTTGATTGGTGTTTTGTTTTTTAATCAGTTTAAAATATCTTCATTATCTTCAGCAATATCTTTTTCAATATTAATTATGTCAATGAATCTATCTTCAGACATTTGTTAATGTTCGAAAAGGCCGAGCAAGTTTATCAATATTTTTAACTAGTTAAAATTAGAATATTCAAAATAAAGCTGTAACTAGTTACTATTTTAGTTAATTATAATTTTCATGAAATACAGTAATTTACTTTAGATGAAAAATTACTTAGAATTTACTTGAAAAAAAAAAAAACAAAATAGTCAAATAATAATATGGTTTATTAAATAGACCATATTATTAAGTCGAATAAATAATTTATATTTAAACGTTTTGAGTAACGATACTTCAAAGTAGTTATCTGGAGTAGAACCTCATCTTGTTTCAAGTAGTTGCTCTACAGCACTGAAAAAGTATTCTGTATGAGCACTAAAAAGGTGTTCTACATGAGTACTGGACGGTATTCTAGTTATATTTAACGTATACTTTTTTTAAAAACTGAATAAGAAAATACATTTATATTGTTAGTTTTGGGAAATAACACGTAATCTAGTAAAATGATTGTCAATTTAAGTATTTCATTTCAACTGGAACATTGAATGTCTTCAAATATATAATTATTTTTGTAACTAACTTTTCAAAATAACTAATTATATTGCTCAAACGCTATTAAGTTAGAAATATATTGTGTAAAATTTAACTAGTTAAGTTACCCCATTTATATAATAATAATAATATATATATATATATTAAACTAGTTAGTGCTCAGCCTTGATATTAGGAAGGTGTTAATTCTTCGCATTTTCGAGAATAATGTCTTACAAGTCCCCGAGCTGAAAGGCAATGTAATTACTATTTGTACAATTTTAAATTAGTCGAGGAAAACATTTTGATCGAAATAAGTTCCTTATAATCCAGTGTATAACAACACAATTTACCAGAGTCATGGTTGCCAAAGATCTTGAATTGCTTGGAATCACAAATAACAACGTATGCGCATCCAATAGTACTGATAGGTCTGTTCTTCCTGCCGTGTGGTATGTTAGATTGGATTTTCTAGGGAAAATGAACAACATTGTTATATTACATAAAGTGCAGAGGGGTTGAGAGATGCAGGGGTGGATTTAGAAATAGTTCTTTATGAGGAAAGACTTATGTTTAAGGGTAGTTAAAGTGGTTTTAAAACTTACAAGATGTCAGCGCAAATTTGTTTTCTACATATACACATTATATCAAAACCGGTATTAGTGATATTTCTCATTTTGTTACTTATTAATGATTAGGGTGATTTAAACTGTTACAAAAATAATTTAGGAATATTATTTAGAATTTACTCATATGGAATTTTCACATGTAATAATTTTTAAAGATACTGTAAGAGTTAAGATATTGAAATTTAAACTCTTATTTAGTAATTTAAATCATTAAAATTTTTTAAATTTTTTTGTTAATAGAACATTAAACAATGTTTCAAAGTTATTTATGTACAGTTTAAATTACTTCAACACTAACAATTAAGTCACTAAATGAAAAATACAAACTCTGGTTTTGTTAAAATATATTGTATGTGATAGGAAAGGAAACAAATTTGCAGTGACACATTTTAAAGTACTAAATAATAATAATGATAAGATGTATTTTTCCAATGCAGAAACAATAAATTCTTATAATATATTTATGTGTATTAAATAATTCAAGCCAAATTGAATACAAGTTATATACTTATTTACATACTGAATAGCATTGATTTAAGTATGTAGCATATATATATTAAGTGTTTAATATAACATTATTTTGTAAGACATGACAAAATATTTTGTAACACACATTTTGAATGAAGTCTTCATAATTAATATCAACAATAAATGCAGATTCGATAGAAACGACTGCCAAACATAATTAAAATCAGGCCTCAGTTATTTTTGTTATTAAATAGGATTTCACTATTTTTAGTATAGAAAAACACCCCGTTGCTGTACAGTTTGATGTCGGATAGCAAAGGTACATCTATTACACCACGTCCATGTACGGAAATAGTTCTTGTAGTTCGTCTTTGATTTAAGTTTTAGGTAATTTGTTTTCAGATAAATTAATTAAAGTAAGAATAAGAGATCTTTAGCATACATTTTCTGTATTATTTCTGTTATTTGTATACGTCTATTAGTGATAACTTTGTAATTTTAAACAAGAAATTGAACTTTTCATTGTCTTTGTCATAACACAATTTTCTTCTTTTAGTTCATAATGAAATTTGTCAAT
Organism: Schlechtendalia chinensis; assembly: GCA_019022885.1. Taxonomy (NCBI): domain Eukaryota; kingdom Metazoa; phylum Arthropoda; class Insecta; order Hemiptera; family Aphididae; genus Schlechtendalia; species Schlechtendalia chinensis. The sequence goes on from CM032339.1 coordinate 79,484,439, forward strand.
GATAGCATAATAAGTGTTAACTGTAAATATGTCTCGACTATCAATATTTATTTATTTTTTTAATCTGCTCTTCATTTTTTTTTCCGGTTGCTTTTTATTATTTTTATATTGTGATTTATCTTGTGTCCAAATTTTGCCATTGTTTTTTTTCCCAAAAATATCAAAAATAGTTTACATTTTTCCTAATTGCATTGAATCTTGTATTGTAACATAGCCTAGCAGTTAGATAATAATTTCATATTAATGTATAAATTTAATCATATAAAATATTGATATTAATTTGCAATACCACTGGATTTTAACTCATCTGTAAAATTTACAACCTCACACCAATATCAGGATTAACACATAAAATATTATAAGATTAAATAATCGACTATAAAAACAAATAATTGTTTGGATTTTTATGTTTGAGTGCATACACCATATTATGATCACTTATAAAGAAAAATGAAAGCATACAATATAAATTATAATAATCATTAGTTTGTAGTCATTTGTTTATGTAATAAACTTTACAGTTTATAACAGATAATATCTAAGTGTGTTTTATGGATTGGAAAATATAAAATGCATTAAAGAATTTTTGAAAATTTTTCTAGCTTAATAGCAAACAAATTAAGACTCGTTTGCAGCACCTCCTAAATCCAGTCGTGATAATATGTGCATATACTTAATCATGGGAATAGCAATCTCCTCTCGCCACCGAATGTCATCGCCGCTCTCACCCGCCAGATAAATATCTGTGGTTTTCGAAGTTCTTGTTATCTCAGCAGATTCCTTTTCTGATGAGTTCAACGATCGTCCAACACTTGAATGGTGTGTACTGCTACGTCCTGTGGAAGAAAATTTCTTTAAATTTAAAACAATCGATGCGTTTAAATATATTATACCATTATCGAATCCATTCCTGCAATTGTGTTTATCTGGTAACTGTACATACTTAGATGCAATAACATAAAATTGGTCAAACGTAAAACAAACTTGGTCGTTACTTCCAACACCTGTATAATAGGAGCAATAATATTATTAAATTGGTATATTTGGTCATTTCAAAATCATTTATGCAAATAAATTAATTAATGTTTCACCTTTACAAACATTGTTTTCAGACGCAAGATTTAGCACTTCGTTTTCTGACAGATTTTGATTTGCCAATAACCGAATGGCCATTCTCATCTAAATAAAAAAAAAATAAACATATCGTTGCTGGTTAATAATCAAGTGCATATAATTTTATCATTATTTTTCGAGTCCTACCCACATACATCGAAAATGTTAATCGTCCTCGTTACTTTGGTGTCAAACATGTTGAAAACATTGCGTATCTTGCTGGAATGATAAAAACGGTTTTATAATATTAGCGACATGTACATAAATAACAAAGCTACGACAATTGAGCATACAATACATGCAATTCAATGCTTCATAGAGATACATTATTTTCAGAAATATTATAATTGATTCAAATAGTTAATAATTAGTTAATATTGTTATTATTTATTTATAATTGTTTTTACTAATATATCAATAAATAGTAAATAAAAATTTAATGACATTTAATGATGTTGTAATTTTTCTTTCATTAATTAAAATTAACTACGCATTGTATATGTTTGTAATAATCAGTTAATGTCCAAATAATTGACAATTTATACACATTTTGGACATTCAAAAATTAGTTTGGTGAAAATGTCAACATTGGAAATTTATTTTTCGTAGGAAATGAAATAATACTGAAAAATATTCAAAATATGTAGTTGAACAAATAGAAAAAAGTATTTCAATACATTTGAAATATTTCTGAAAATGTATTTAAATATATAATGTTGCAAGTATTTAAATCCTTCACATTGTTTTGATAAACAATGTCAAATAATTTCTTTTCTAAATTGGTACTATTTGATTCTCGACATCTAAAAAGGAGTGAATGATGGACTTAAATAATATATATGTATATATTATATATTATATTTATGTTATATATATATATATATAATTAAATATAATATATAATCAAAGTTGTCATTTATACATAGACTGTAGCCATGATATAACAATAATGAGGACTACTATCAGACAAACGTTTATCAATATATTTAAAATTTATTCTTAGATTTTTAACTAGTTTCTAATTTATACCACTGTTTTCTTAGTTTTTTTTTTAAATTTTACAAAAAGTATTTTGTGACTAAAATAAAAATACAAAAATAAAGTATTTAGAATATGTATTAGTATAAAAAACTAATAATTTAAATACTTTTATTTGAATAAAAGATTCACTATTTCAAAGACAGACTGACAAAAATTTTAAGTTATCAGTATACAGTTAAGGAACTGTAATGGTTGGATTAAAAACAATATACCAAGGACTAATAATTCTATTAATTTATTATTGACATAAATTGATTAAAATCAGTTTTAAATAATGTGGTTCATCTATTTATTTTGAAAATTCATTGATGCTTGGACAAAAAAGTAAAGTCAAATTGAATCCAAATTCATCAGTTTAGAGCAGATAATGAACCAAAACATCCCTTCCTTTAACTAAATAGAAACTTATTTAAATGTTATTCCTTTATACATTTACTTTATATTTTAATTTGTTTGAGCTTGATAACAACTAAAAAATAATTACTAATAAATAACTCAATAACAATAACTCAAACAGTTATTTTTAAATTAAATACTTATTATTCAACGGTGCAATGGTGTATGCTAATTTTCAAAATCACTATTAAATAATTTTGGCTGGGTTTCAGTAAGAAACTCGTCTTCAGAATCATTACTTTCATCTTCACTATCCAGTGGTATATCTAACGCAAACCTAATATTGTCTTCGTCTAATTTGTTCATTTTTACATTATATTTTATACTTTCAAAAATTTATTTACAATTTAGATTTGGATTATTTAATTAAAAAACATAATAACATACACATAAACGCGTAAACTTGTATATGAATGACACTAGAATAATACAATATTATTATGATAGTGTACTCTTGGCCCACAATGTTCCATATATGGAACAATAATATTTTGGTCAGTTACTATTTATAGATTATGTTTACAACACGTGCATATTTTGTAATAAAACTGTTTATAAGCTATCTATTGGTATTTTTTTCATTTGAAATACAATCTCTTTGATTTTATATCGATTTTTAAAAATTCATAAAATGTGAACATTTTGTAGTTGATGAGTATGTCGTTTTGAAACACGAACATTACAAACACTCATAGCACAATATAATTATTTCTGCAGAAACAGCTAGCAACATTTATACACATACTTTTGTACTATATATATATATATAAACAATATCAACAAATCATGAGCAGATACAAATGATAAATATAATTGTTCCATATATGGAACAATGTGCAGTGAAGGGTTAAGACAGATTATATACATTTATTATATATACTTCGCTCAATTGTCGGGACACCGATAATAAATATCACAGTTTTAGAGTTTCTCTTACCGATACGTGGTGTTGTCTTCAAAAGTTTCGTTATTCTGGTAATTTTTATCTTTTAGAATCTTGAAAAAAAAAATGCACGGTTAAGACACACACGACGTGCACGCATTTAAAATTGCATTGCCTACTTGAACCACTTTACACAAAGCCTGTGATATGTTGTCGAATACGAATATTCCTTCATTGGAAGTGACCTTGTGCAGCACCGTCAGAGCTTCTTGTATGTCTTCTGCCTCTTGGACAGAAATCTGTTCGCCAGCCACCACTGAACCGGCTACGGCGTTTTGCGGATGAATGACCAGTACCAGATTCTTATGGTTACCGGCGAAATTCGCAGTTTCTATATCACTGACCACATTTCTGGTTTGACTATCGATCACATAGAACAGAATGAACGCGTTCTCTTTCGCTGCGTGTTCGATTTCAATTAGATCTTGACTCCAATGATCCACTTGCTTAACATTTATTGAAAAAAATTGAAAAATTACAAACGGAAACGTCAGAAATATGTTTTTTGTTTGTTTTAGTTTTAAGTGTTTGAAGTTTGACATTCCAGAAACTATACAAAGAAATTGTCGATACTAACGATTTTCACAGAATCGAACTTTGTCAAATCAATTTTTGGCATTTTGAAAAATTCTTTTAACTTTATATTATGTTTAAAAATTTATCAAATTTTAAATTTGACGTCAGAAGAAACTGAAAATCTAGTTTAAGGTCAATGATGTATGGTATTCTAACGATGTTCAAAAATTTCAATAATCTTAGCAGCTTTTTTTTTATTTTCGAATTTCGGGTGACATGGATAATTTTTACATAAAACAAATCATAATATATAAGTACTCACAGGATTGTAAAACGATACTCCGGCCTCTTGTAAGTATGGTACGGCCAAGTCTTTGCGCCACGTGGTCGGGTTGCAAGAGCCGCCCAAGAACACGTCGTAGCTGTGAACGGTTCCTATATTGATGGACACGACGACGATTAGTACGAAAATCGCGATGAGCGCACGTTGTGCGCAAATCACATTCTTATGTGCTATCGGACACTATTTGGTTTGGCTTACTCGAGTTCTTTTTTATCCCTCTAACGTGTTTTTCTTGATCTTTTTCCAACAGCCGCGAAAATTGCACCGATCTTGGTATTCTGAAAGAAGACGAAAACAACAACAACGTGATTAGTCATTAACATATCAATCCTTTGATCATTATTGTTTACACAAAAGTGGAATCATGTACAGTTATTAGTTTTATTTCACGTTAAAAAATGTAATCTGACATAAATTTATAAAGAAAGTGTCACAATTGGTGTTCGAATTTTGATGATGGCCGAGAATGTTTAGATAACAATATTTGAACAGGAAGACCAAGCAATAGCCCCTTCCAAAACATGGATGAAAGTTTGAGGCATCCAGCTATGTCCAAATTGTGTCCCATCTAATTTTTCTAATTTAAAATCACTGTAACATTTGAGAGAAATTCATTTCTAAGACGATGAAGAAGTCGTGAACAATTTCGAACAGTACTTTTAGCCGAAATGCGTATCCTACTAAATGTCAATTGTGATCACGTTGATAAATAACCAGCATTATTATTTTGAATATACATTTTTTAACTAATTATTAATGTATGTTCTTTATTTTTAGAACAACTCTCGTATTAGAGGATTATTTTTTATCATGAACCATGCTATATCTCGAGAAATATAAATAATTGTTGTTAGATATTTTAAGGAAATTGTTTGTATGTTTCATTCTGTATTTCATAATATGTACTTTAATAATATGGTAGTGATTTATAATTTGTAAATGTATTTCTTGTTTATATATGATTGTATAAATTTATACAGTTATTATTTATATTTATTATTATTCAATATATTCATATTTATATTTTATTTCATATATTATATTAGTTGATGACAAATTGCATTTTATTTTTTGCTTTTTAATTTTTCCTTAAAGTTTAAACCTTATATTACACTTTAGAGGAGATATTAAATTTTATACTTTCAGTATTCAGTATAATGCCTTATTTGAGTGGTAAATGTATTTCGTGTGAAATGGAAAATGTTCTGTACAGACTTAGGAGAAAATCAAAATTTAAAAACCGTTATTTATCCTAAAAAAAAATTGTGAACTCTATTTACTCGAAACATAAAAAAAATTAAATTGTGTTCAACATGGAACACCTCTGAAGCCCGGAAAAATCAACCAGTTTTTAACACTTTATACCTATTCTCAAACACGATTAGCGATATTTTTTAACCTGTTTTGACTTGCTGTTAAAAATATATCAAGTCTCATGTTTCTATAAAAAACAATTTTGTTATTTTGAAAATACCAATTCTTAAGTGCAAAGAAAATTTAGAAACTTTGTATGATGCTGAACACATTTTTGGTATGATGGTACATTTAACTACGCTACCAAATATTGTATTCAATGGTAAACTTTACACGAGTTTGTAAGCGATTATTTTGCTACTGTAACATATGTTTTTTATAATCAAAATAAAAACGGAAATGCATGAAGTTACGTGGGAAAGATTAATAAAATTATATTCTCAAAATCTATATCGTAAATACGAAAATTGAATTGAAAAAATAAATAAATGTTGAAATACATTACATAATACATATTACTAACATTAAATTATTTAACTCATTTTTGACCTAATTAAGTTAAGTCAATATCAAGGTATATAAGTTAAGCTAAGTTATGTTAAAAGTTATTTTAGATATATATTTCGTTAACAACAAAAGCTAAAAATTAACTAAGAAAAAATAACTTAACTTAGGTAAAATAGTTTAAGTTTCTTTAATAAGCATAAAAAAATAGTTTAAAAAACCTTAAATAAATGTTTTAAAAGGCTAAAATTTTGTAATATTATAATATTGAAGGACCTGCCATTTAAACGTATAGGAAATGAAAATTAAGTATTAATTATTATATTACATATTATCTAGAAATGAGAGACCCTCCATCGCATTTTAAAAACCTGACGTTTATGAATTATTACGTTTTTAAAAATATGCCTAAATTAAAGAGTAAACACTACATTCAGAAAATATTTGCTTTGTTCTTTGGAAAAAATTGAACTTAATTTAAATACCAGTATTACTACGCGTAAAAAAATGTATTATTGTTTATAAAGTTAACTTGAAATTAATATGTCGAGTTAAAAAAAAGTTAATCATTAAGTTAAGTGAGGAAAAGTGCAACGCGTTAAATAATTTAATTAATATTAACTTGACTATTTAATTTAATTTTAACACGTTAATGCCCAGCCGTGAGCATCATTCCGTTATAAGTAAGTACATCATACGAGTATACATACATTTACAAAAGGCCATCAGATTAACGTTTAATATTCTACGCGTAAAAAACAAAACTATCTATTATAATAAACTATAATATTTATATCCTATTGACGGAATTGATAAGAATAGAATATGACATAACACTTTGTGTAAGTATATAGAGACCTGTAGCGTGCACGTAATCAGTAATATTTATATAATGATTTATATACGGGTGTTTTGTTCGCTTATATGTATATAATGAGTAGATTTATATTTCATACTAATGATCACTAATATAAATCTTCTTTGATGAATAGTCAAAAGGAGTTGAGTCATGTTTTTTCAAAATCAGATTTTAACTCGTTTGGATTGGAAAAAATATAAGGGTTACTGGGACACAAGACAGGAAAATATTTGTTTTTGGAAAAGTATTATAGAGAATTAGAGAAATAAACTACACAGGAATGTAAAAATTCGGATAGTATTACACTGTAAAACATTGTGCAATAATTTCAAAATTTTACATTTCTGAGACATATTTTTCCGGAATTTGTAATATCTTTTTTATTTAATACTTCCTGAGTAATATTCTTTTAATAAATGGTTGGGGAAAAATGTCCGATTAGTGACAAAAATAAATTAATACATCTTCTACTAAAAATACAATTCAGAGGGTTTTGAAACCCAAATATACGACATTGAATTAAACATTAATTATAAAATCGATAAAATCGCTCTTAGAAGGTATTAAAAATTGAATAAAAATTATCCAAAAAGAGCAAGACAAAATTGCATGTATTTTTATTCCATATACCTTCTATATATCATCTGTGTAACCGATTATGGTGCTTCGCAAATTTACACGATTAAAAAAAGAAAAAACAAATGTCTTCCATATCTGTATAATCTCTATAGTTATAATAATAATAAAATCATATATATATATATATATATATATATATACTACACAGAAAAGAAAGTGAAAAAATTCCAATCTTATATAATAGGTATACCTTTCGAGTGCGAACACACGCAGAAACCGACCAATGTGTATTTGTGGGAATTTGTCCAAGTTTACGAAGGAATTATTTTGTGTGTACATCACCATTATTAATAAACGCGAATAAATTATTTTCAACACGCACGACTAATGAATAATAATTATTTAAACGTGTTTACGTATTTATTTTAAGGAAATGTTCAGAACTGTGGTGTTTCCTGTCTTCGTCTAATGCACGCGAAAAACATTTAGACGTTTTCTGCTTCCGACGGTACTACCCATCGATCTAATGACGCGATAAGAAATCTGAAAACAGATTTGAGTCCGTCATGAAGTCTAATCGATATAGACTTTGGTATATTTTACATTTTTTCCCTCATGAATCCCTCCAAAATGGATCGATTAAAATGAAAATTCAAAAATTGTCAATACTTAATTTCTGAATAGTTTGAAATGAAAAAAGTGGGAAAGTTGTAAGCAATTACGGCGGATAATGGGATGACGTTCCAGAACATGCATTCGCTTTCTACTACTGTTGTAATATGTAAAAACTTTTCACTTTTTTTAAATAATATAAATAATTAAAATAATAAAATAAACTATAGAAAAATAGTAGAATACTCGTACATAATTTTAAATAGTAGAATATAATAATATACTTAAGATATATTTTATGTGACATTTTTTTTTACAAATAATTATATTGTAAACAAGAGTTAATTTTAATTTTAAATAAATTTAATTAATTAATTTTTTCTAGCTTTTAGTTTCGTAAAGTCGTTAAATGGGGCTTTTAAAATTTTGTTTGACATTTCTTATTTTATGGAAGTATGGCCAAGTTACTTAATCTAACTTGCATTTTTTTCAAATTAATAATTTTTAGTAATCTTAAACTTGATGAAACTTCTCTCATTTGAAGCAGTTGTACAAGGTAGTGTGAGATATATCCTAATGTCAGTATCAATGTTTAGAAATACTCGTATATCTTCTTAGTTGTTTTCAAATATGTATTTTAACAATTGTAAAGGAGTAAAGATTTCAGGTAAAGAATCCTATATTTAAAAAGAGGCCCTGCGTTCGCCCCTGTCACAGATGAAGTATTGGACGAATTGGCAAAAAAAAACATAGATTTAATAATTTAATAATGATACAATTATTTAATAAAGTGAACTTACATCCTTAAATTATGACTTATGTTTTCAATAATCTAAGTTCATGTTGAAGAATCAGCCTCATCCCCCCATGACTAAATTTTTTGACCACCACTGCTCAAATGTTTTTGTATTATAACAAATAAATATTCATAATCTTAATATATAGAAGGAAATGATACTAAACTAAGAAAATAATTGCAAAAATACAATATTTAAAAACGATAACTAAATGAAACGATAATGACATTAACTATATTCAAAACCAAAATCATAAAATGAAAATTGATATTGAAAATTAAAACCATAATAATATTATATTTAAAATCAATTTTTAAGCTCTAAATAAAACTGAGATATGTAATTAAAATCCAATAGTCAAAATCTTATTCAAAACAGTGATGTACCTGTAGGATTTTTTTTTTTTTTTTGAGGAGGGAGGCAAAATATTAAATATCTCGCTTTAAAATCATTAAAATGTAAATGTCCGATAGCATTAGATAATAGTAACTTAATATTAAATGACAAAAATATATCTATATTTTAAGATGCATGTTAAGCTGTCGCCTGTCTTAATGTGATCATAATCATTACTTCTAATATTAATTTGGTTAAATTATGATAGTTATGTATTGATAAGTTATGTCAAAAAAAAATTGATAAGTTATATCTATAACTAAATATTCACACGATCATATTGTGGAAGACATTATAAAATCAAAAATAAATATGTATTAAACAAAATAATTAAAAGCTTCTCGGGGGGTGAGAGGAGCAAATGCCTCTGTTGCTCTCCCCCCTAAAGTACGCCACTGATTTAAAATCAAATATTCCAATAAGATTTCGGAGTCCCGAGAATTTGTTTCCTTTAATTATATTGACGAAAGTGTACAACAAATATACGATAAATACATGTAGAAACAAAAATCAGGGCAACTAGATAACGCGGATACTATTAAGTGAATACATTTCACATTAGTAGTACTTTAAATTAAATATGTAATATATACAATTATCGTGTTCTGCATGCATTTATCTTATCTTGTATAAATACGTGTAGTAATTAAATGTTTTTTTTTTTTTTTTTTTACCAAATTTATATAACTCTTATAAAATTGTAATCTTTAATGATACCTATTATAATATACTTATAGATTATATAATTAAAAAAGATTTATTTTAAAATACGTCACAGAGGCTTGTTTAAAATTATTTCTTTACGACTAGATTATAAGACATTTATTTTGAAATACGTTTTAATTTCCTAGAGGACTATCTATTAAGATATTGTACGGCTTCCAAAATGACCACATTCACATCGATCTGTCGCAAATGATCGCGGAAGTGAATTTGTCTATAAAATAATGACTATAAATAACGAAAATAAAACTATTTACAAATATGTTTTATAAAGCTTATCTCGTTTTATCATATGGATCAAATGACATTTCTCAAAATATTTATTATTAATGATAAAAAAAAATTGCGATGTTTTCGAAAATATTTTGTTATAAATACATTTTCATCAGTCTTTTGAAATAATTCAAAACGTCTATTTGAATAAAAAAATTGAAAGTATTTATAATATATATTCAAATACTTATTCAAATAATGTAAATTGTATTTACATTACTTATTTCAATACTTAATATTTTTTTGATAAAAAATGTCGAAAAATTTGTTTTCTATATTGGTTCTATTGTATACGACTTTCGAATATATGCGAATGATAAAGGTTGGACTTAAGCTATACCTGTATATAGTAAATTATATAACGATAATGAGGTAGATTATTGGATTTAACATCTATCAATATATATCTACTTAAATGTATTTTTAGATTTTTAACTACTTTCTAATTTTTTATTTTTTATAATCAGACAAGTGACCATTTTCTTAGATTTTTTCTTTAAATTTTACAAAATTTGAATAAAATTTAATAAGAAGATAAGAAAAAAGTATTTAATTAAGTATCTTGTAGTAAAAACAATGTATTTAAATACTTTTATTTAAAGAAGTCTTCGAAAAGTCTAAAATACTGATTTTCATACATTTATATAATATAAAATTATTATATTAAGTTTGGTATCACTTTTAAATTATTCGTGACTGCACGAACGGGTTTTTTAAAATGTTATATGTGCAAGGTATGAGATAAAATAACCATCGGTGTGACAAACTCTTATATAATATGATATAGAGAGTGATTCTTTTAACGTAATTTCTCTGTCAATTTATTAATTTTCTTTTTTTATAGTAAAATTTTAAGTACATATAACAGTATATTTGTTTATGAGTTTTACCTTTAAGATTAAAAAAAATGTTTATACTTTTTTTAAATAGCAACACACATTGATTTTTAGAAAATAAAAAAAGTAACAAAATTATAGCAAACGATTTAAAAATTTTTTTGGCAATTATTATAATGTATTATGATAAACTTTGCATTAAATTTTCAAAGTTTCGGTCGTAAAATTGAATATTTTATTAATTTTTAAACACGAAATTCTAGAAATCATTGAAATTTTCAAATATTGGGCCTAAAGTCGAAAAAATATTCTCAAACAATTTTTTACTAGATATATTGTTAAAATAAATTATTGATAAAAATGCCAAGTATTTGGAAAAATTATTTTTAAAATTATAACAAAAAAAAAACCAATATTTAATTTGGAAAAAATCAAAAGTGTTGGCAATTTTACATTTTTTTTGTAATTTTCTATTCCGTTTAAGAAAAATATTGAGAACATTGAACAACGTATCAAATAAAATGCGAACTAGATACGATTTGGTATACAAAAAAGTGTTTACAGACAAAAATGTGAAAAATCAACAGTACCCATTAAAATAAATGTTTAATAAAAATAAATAAAAATAAAATAAATTCAATATATGTATTGAAGATTGGAAGTCGAAAAACAAAATATTTTTCATTAATTTAATGATTGTATATCTAAAACTATATACGTAAAATCGGTTTAGTTATAAATTGTTTCGGAATATTTACCCTCTGTCCAAGCCGTTTTTCAGTTTTTTGGCCAACAAGCAAAACTCGCCGAACGTCATGTAGACCGGCGAACCTCTATTGGCGCATTTCATCACGCACTGCATCATCTCGGTAACTGTTACGGAAGAAGAATGGGGGTGTAATGAATAACCATGAACAAAACATAAAAACACAACTAAAAACGTCAAGTATGAGGCGTGTTTCGCGACATACAACAACTGGAAATAATTACCTTGTGCGGAGGTCGGGTACAGCCCTAGGTCGTTGAACAACGCCTGCACTCGGTGGGTCGGCGCGTTCGCGTTCTGTGAGCCCACGCGGGAATTCCAGGCCAAACTCAATTCTCTGTGTGTACGGGTACAAAAAAAAAAAAAAAAACGTTTTATTTAAATAAGCACCGATTTACGTAGAATAACCAAACACGCAACACCGCGTGCGTAAAGTTATTAAATTATCATTTACGTACGGTATTTATACAATAATATAGTATAATTACATTCGGACGCGTGAAAATAAGATTATGTCTACGTGCTGAATTCGACAATGTACGGTTGCGTACTGTCTCGGGCACCGTGCCACGATGCACTATTATCACCGTTGCGTGTAATTATTGATATTATACGAGTATAAAATATCATATCGTTAAGACTTTTCCACCGTACACAGAAGATTAGATACAGCGCGAGTGTTCTGGTGTGTATGGCGAACAATAGAGTGTAATTATCAAATTTTATAATTACACAACAACAACAACAACAACAACAACAACCAGAATAATAATAACAATAATAATAATAATAATCAAGGCTAGGCAAGTTAATGATTATTTTTAATTTGCTGAAATTAAGTTAATTAAATTTTTTTAACCGAGTTAAAAGTTGAACAACAACCATAGTATGTACATAGTTTTTACAGTTATTGAAGTGTCTACTAAAAATTAATTCCTGTGTCAACTAAGCATAGTACCGTATAATTGTGTTACGTAGTTATTTTTAAGTATTACATAGCACTTAGACATCGCTTAAAGTTAGATGGTGGATTGAATAGCTTTAGCACCACCGTGACTCGAAATGTTATTATTAGTTATCAGTTTTTCACAACACCAGCACATACATATTGCTTAAACGGAAACAAATTTTGTATTTTTATTACTTTTAAAACAAATATTTAAATATTTAAAACTAAGAATACAGATCAGATATTTTAATTGACTGATTTCAAGAAACTTGTAAAAAAAATCGTGTACCTAAAAGTGTTAACTGCCTAATGTGTGTTAAACTTTGCGCTAGAATATGACCAGAATTTTTTAGTTAGAAACGTAGACGATTTCAAATTCGAGTACTTCAGAGTCAATTTTATCAAACCATAAACAACTATTTAAATTATTTAGTTACGGAATACTTATGTTTTAAGTCGAAAATTTCAACTGTGAAACCTTTATTTCGATTGACGATTATGTGTTACTACTTTTAGGTACTACTTAATCTACGTTAAGTATTACTTACTTAAGCATTAAATTAATGAATTTATGAATATAATTGTTCATACGGATAAACGAGAATTTGAAAATTCAAATATATTCAATTATTTCCATTCATAATTATCATCAATACATTTTTCATAATGTGTATATGTGTACATGAATATTATATATAGTCATTTTTATACTCTATATACACCAGTTTATTCATACAAATTACCATAACCTCTTTATATATATAATTATAATAATTATTTTACTATACTTCTAATTAAAATTTTTTTTTCGATAATGCATTAATTCTGATCAAAATATAATAATAGTGTTATATTGTACGACATACAGGTACAGTGGCAATTCTAAATAATACAAATAGTTGCTATTATATTATATACTTTTAAAAAAAAATGTGGTTAAAATTCTATTACATATTTATACTGTCGTAATATGTCACGTTTTGTAAAACGATGCACAACGTAATGTAATATCTATATTCTATAGTATACAACGCGCACTTATAAAATAATTTGTGACGATTCTCACGAAGGTTATCACCGAAATAATTATAAGCGTATTTGTCAAGGTGAAATAATATTTAAGCAAAAAACAGCTTTATTCACTACAAAAAGCATCAGTATATTAAATATCAGGAAAAACGTATTAAAGTTTGTGAGTATATATAAATGTATAATGTGGTAGTGAAACTTGGACAATAACAAAAAAAAAAAATGTTAAAAACAAATCGGACTATAAAATTAACTAATGATAATATAAATATAATAATTAAATAATGATAATGACTAATAATACTCGTTTTTTATAACTCTTGTTTTAAGTTTTAGAAAAATTTTAATGTGGAAAAAATTAGTAAAAAGAAAAAGTTAACGGATTGTTAAAAATGATCACAGAAGAGATCTTTGAGGGAAGTGAAGGTCATATTATGGGGATAATACCTCCTCCCCTTCTCCGTGAGATAAAAAAGTTTTTGCACGTTTTTGCGGCTCTTTATAATTTATTACAATTGTTTACATCTTTATTAAATCATAATATTACAACAGTTATAGCAGAATTAATGTTGTAGAAAACAAAACTTTTATGATTCAATTTAATACTCAAAACAACTATTGATGTACTTTCATTGTGACAAACAAATTTTTTCTAATATTCATAAATTATTTTGAATTTGTTACATTGAGAAAACGTTATAAATTTCGATTTTTCGAAATCAGTCATTGGAGTTCATCGATTGTATTTGATTATGTTAATTAATTGGAAATGTGTAAAACTATGTAATTCTTTATTAGTCAATATATATATATATATATATGAAAAACTTATAATTTTAATTTTAATTATATTGATAATAATAACAATATTTTTAAATTTATGAAAATAAAAATTAAAAACGAATATAATTTACATCTCTGATAGAATAGTGATACAATTTAAAAATAAGATTTTTGAGTTATAACTATCAAAATATACAGAATTATATTTGTATTTTTAAAATGTATTTATTACTGAACACAGTGTGGGCCTAAATATTATGGATACTGACCGGTAAGTTGTGGGAATTGATATAAATATGCCTTGTAGTGTCGCCGGAAAATTTTGTCGTAGTACCTATTCAGGAAACTTGTTCATGATCAAAATTTAAAGTAAACCTGTTTATAATTAGTGCGATTCGAGTTGTATAGAAAACGATTTAAATTATGGTTGAGGGCTAATTTAAAAAAAAAAAAAATGATCAGAAAAGAATTCAGTTAAATTAGTAATGATATAATATATATATAATATATATATAGGTATAACATTAACATAAGAGTATTAAAGATTAAATAGGACGTTAGGAAGGCTTATCCCATTTTGTTTAATATTTTTTAATACTATTAAAAATGGTTGAACTTTTAACTAAGTTACGTTATATGTTTAAAAAAGATAACTTTCAACTTTTAAAGTTGACAAAAATTTTTTAACTTACAGATAATTAATATTTTTTAATTTGTACTACTCATCTAGCTTTGTTAGCAATTAAAAAAATTAGAAAAATCCATAATGTTACTATTTTAAAAACGTTTTATCGTAAATTTCCTATATAATTTTTAGTCTATAATAAAAGTATGAAATGAGAATATGCTTTGAGGTTTATATTTTCTAAAGATTACGGCTTAACACATTTGATTTATCAAAATCAATTGTCATTGTCATATCATATTTTTAAACCATAACAACGTATAATATTATAAACAACATATTTAATACGAGAGAAATTATAGATAAAAAATTGTTGGTTGATAGCTGTTATTATTACATACTTATATAAAATTGTCTTCCCAACACATATCTAAATAGATTAGGATTAATTTCAAAAATGTATTACAATTGATTATTCATATATTCGTAATTATAAAATATTGTCTAGGATGTTTGAAAAGTTAGATCAAAAAGCAAGAAAATCATTTTTTTTCCAGAAAATATTTATTTTATTTTTCTATGTACATATAGTTTTCTTCAAAGATTTGCACAAACAAACAATTGTATGCTCGTGAAGTAAAAACTCTTTATAAATATTCAAAATAAAAATGAATAATAATAAAATTAAGAAAAAAATTAAAACCACACCCTCTTAATATATAAATTATTAACAGAGATATTTCCTTTATATTAATTTATACATATGTATGTTAAACTGTGTAGGTTTTTTTATTTTAAAGATCTGCAGTCTCAAGGAAAGCCATAAAGCTTTATATTTATACAGCGACACGACTTTACACAGGCTATTAATATTTACTATAAGTTCATCATGTGTAATGAATGTGCTTTCACAGCATTCGTCCAAAATTAATCTGGTATTTGGCAATTTTATCGGACCTTGAATAATCCCGACAAAAAAATCGTTTCAACGATAGCGCCGCGTGTTATTATTTATTTATTTTTGCTATATAATCGAACGCAGTAAAGCAAACTAAAAAATTATCATCTCGTAAATTAATAAGTATATTAATTTATACAAACACATTTAAAAAAATATTATTTTCACGGAAATAATTTTAAAAGCTGAGCGAGTAAATAATAATATATTTGTTTTACACGATGCGGTATTTTTTTTTTTATCCAATTTTAATTTGGCTGTGAACTCTTTTTTGTGTAACGAATTTGTTACTAATTCAAATTAATTGATTTAAATTAAGTTACTAGTTAAAAATTAACTTTTATGTATTTTATCGTTCTGTTATTTTGTATTTTCATTATAAATTATTGACAACAATTTTTCAATTTTCTCAATAGTTTTTTTTACAAAAGGGAAAACTATCTGAAAATTACAAATAAAATCTGTAGAATTGTCGACACATACAATTTTCAAAAACGGAATTTTGTTTTTTTTGTTGTTATAATTCCAAAAATAGTATTTCGAAACACTTGTAAGTTTTATTAGTTATTGGTTTTAATAATATATAAACATACAATTTTTAAATAGTTTTGATCTAAGTATAGGACATTGATAATATTAAAAATTTCTGGGCTTCTAAATTAAAAAATTAATCAGATTTCAACATTTACGACTGAAATTCTGAAAATAATGTACACAATTTAATACTATCATAAATATATGATAGTATTAAGTTATTCTAATAACTGTTAAAGATTTAAAAAAATAATTTGTCATAATTTTTTTGTAAATCAATTTATTAATAAATAAAAATTTGTTTTAAAATTCTTAACAAGGGAAATTTTTTTATTAAAAAGCTGAAAGTATATTACAATACTAAAAATATATTTAGCATTATAAATTTTAAAATTCATAAAAATTGATTTAATTAAAAAATTCAAAATACTAATAAAACATTAAATAGTAGAGCTTTTACTTCGGCTGAGGTTGGATAGGTGGTTTGTTTCGTTTTGATAAAGACGTGGATTTATTCAAATTCTATACGAATTTGATATTTATAAATCTTGGAAATATTTAAAAAAAAAAATGTATAGAACTTAATAATTACAGGGATATGTAGTACAGTAAAGAATACTTTTGAAAGTTGTAATAATTCTTAAATACTTTTAATATTTGAAATATAAATTAATATTTTAAGAAATTATTTGGAATACTTTTCAAACACTTAGTTTACTACAAGTATTATCTTTCTGTGGAATCAAGGAAATATTTTTGTGTCAACTTAGCTTGTTTTCGTTTATAGATTAAATGTTTAGTAAATAAAAGTCTAGCTTAACATTTAACTTTTTTTTTAATAAAATATTATAATTAATAATACATATATTTTTTTAAAGCACATTTTAATTTTTTTTTTTTTTATTATATTTGATATGGGTTTAGGGCATGTAATTCTCAATATAATTAAATTTAACATATAATTTAACGACAAACTCTACTTACTCACCTGTGCATTTAAAAAATAGTATGGAAACCAGACGAAGACGAAATCTTGTATACAAATATATATTCGAAGAATCTGCAAATGTTGTCGGTTTTCTTCACATAGTTTTAATACGAGTAGTTACGTACATATGAAAAACAAAAAAAACATCCTCTATTTTGTCCGCTGTACATCTCGATACGGCGATAGGTGAAGAACAAAACAAAAACTAAAATAAAAGTATAAAAAACTGCGAGTCGTGTCGATTGTTTACAATATTATCTCGTCATTAAACGTCTGTTAACCGGTTTTTGACGACGAATCGATTTATAAAACTCTAACAATACAGAAATGTCGTTTACTTCGTATGCTTCGGATTATCAACGTCGTTAAACGTGTAAGTTATCAATGGTTGCAGTGAAAAACAATCCAGTTGGTCACGTGGAGAACGTTTTCCATAACGTAACATAAGTCTTAACACACACCAACGAGAGCGGGTAACATTAAATAAAAGACATGCGACACTAAATTATTATACGCGTATAACGATCACAACGCGACTAAAAATCGATCTGAACTGCACCGTAAACGTTTGCGAATTAAAATAGACTAAGTATGATTATAATAATATGTCGACTGACCGATATGGCGGAATGTGAAGAACCGGTTGTCCGAGGAGAGAATAACATAATAATATTATACATATTATTACTATTATTAAAAATGTACACATTTCGAAATAAATAAATAAAAAAAAAGATATTGTGCTAAAGAAATAATAAATCGCGCCATACACATGCCGAACGATGGGAGATTACGTGACGACGACGACGACGACGACGACGACGAGAAAATCACGCGAGATCGCCTACAGACGGTCGTGGGATTCGGGATACTAGTGTAGCGGTGGGACCAAGATATATGTATACAGGGTGAATTTTTTTATCACGAGCCGGGCTAAAATCATGGAGAAATACAGATTATTCCGTTTTTATTTTTTAACTTTTTTTCAGAAAGTTTTTTGCACATTTAAGTAATATCAATATTTTTACCAACCCCTTCATATATTATAAACTATTATAACTAGAATTTTACCCAATTTTATGACACAAACACGTATTAAATATGGACAAAAAATATCAAAATATGCTTTAAAAACAATTATAAATTACAATATTTTATTTTAAAACCATACAATATATTCGTTTAATCCTGAAAGTGATACTAGTTATACAGTAATTATTTTCTTAACGTGCACATAAAACACATATTTTATGATATAAATCGTTAACAAATTTTTTAAAATTACATGGTAGTTATTTAGCTTATACCTTAGCAAGTTATAAGTATATATATATATTTTTTTTTTTCATCTGGTGAAAATAATAGAGTATTTCAGTAAAAACCTGTTTTTTTTGTCAATAATACGATGTAAAGTCATTTGCCCTAGTTATAATTATATGGACTTTTGATTTTTAAATGACAATATGTAATACGATTTTTATTATAAATTCATTAAATAATAGTGTATTAAATTGTATACATATTCATTTTTTAAATCAGACAGATATTTTCCCAAGAGAATGATGTAAATCATTTACTCCCAAATACTTAAGTGGCGGATTATTCATAAGCGGAATATTGAAAAATTAAAAACAATTTTCATTAATTTTTTTTAATTCTATGAGATGGTATAGAAAAAAACCATAGGAGTTACCGTTAAATAAATTAAAAGTTTACATTTGTTTAAAGTATATATTATAAAAATAGTGAATAAAGAAATGATATATCTTCGAAAATGTTCTAAGAAAAAATTGTTTAAATGGAATTTTGATATAATGAACGAAAAATTGCAAGATAAAATTTATTTAAAATATTAGGCTCACAACACAAAAAAACACCCTGTATAAGGCAGGCAAATTTGCCTAGTAGGTATACACTACCTACACATAATTTTGATGTAAAATATTATTGTCTATAATATATTTGGGTACGTACTCGCTTCACGCGAGATACGTGGGCCGAGTATTTCTGCAGGTTGGGCACGCACGTGCCATATAGCGTGGGGGGAGTTAAACACGAATTAATACGAAACCCGATCCCAATGATGTTTCTACAGGAATACTCGCCAACAGACACGTTGAAAAATAGGACGATAGTCTGACGATTTCTGGTCGGGTATATAAAATATATAAATTACTAACTCATCCACTTTAAAATTTAAAAAAAAAAACGGATGTTAGTTCAAGTGAAACACGTAAACAATGATTCTAGAGATATTTATTAAATTTTAAAGCTATTCAGATTTGCATTTGAATTGTTTTTCAGAACGACTCTAGTAGGCTATTAATATGTATATATTAATTACATATTGGTTATATTAATTGTTATTGTTAATGAATATGATATAACGTAAGAATTAGAATTAACTGCTCGGTCCGATTTTATTAAAATAATATCGAAGTAATAACACATGAAATTAATGCAATTTTGAAATCTATATACCAAAATATGCCTTTAATCTTGTAGTTTCAATTTTTAGCTTTTAGTAATAAAAATTGTCTATGTATATGTAATATGAATTTGATCGATTATTTGAAAAACATTTGTTATGTTCAAAATCAATAAATGATAAAAGTTTCTAGTGTTTCAAAACATTATTTTTGAACTTGAATTGGATAATTCAAAAACATGTCAAATAAAGTACTACTTAGATACGGTTTGCTACTGGAATGTGGGATTGTAACAAACACGGAGGAACACAGCAATTTAAACGTTTTCCATATTTAAAATTGTTTCCCGTAAACCACTCCAAATTGATAATTTAAAAATTTTGAACACTCAACCTTGAAGATTTTAAAAGATAAAAGTATGGAAAAAGTGGGCGGCAATTCGATTTAAAGTAGAAAAATCAAGACAAATTTAAATCTGTCTTCAGAATCCTTGTTTAAAAGTTCAATTGTCTTTTTAAAAATAATATATATATACAATAAAAAATATGACATTTATTATTATTTAAACTAAACAATAATATTAGGATTAGGTTAATATCAATAAAAGTTTATGTTTTAGAACATAAAATCAATAAAATTAGAATCTATTTGATTTTTATAATATACAAATTTATAATATAAAAGTAAAGCTTGAAAGGAAAGTGTCAAAAAAACATATCGGGAACTAAATTTTATTTTTGTGTGAAAAAACAACTAGAATTTCGTTCATTTTTTAGTGGAATATAAAACGTTTTATTTTCGTTAAATATTATTGAAATAATAATAATAGCATTAATGAAAAAGTTCTTAAATCTATCTTTATTATATTACTTTATCAATAAACTTATCTACTTTAAGATAATTGAAATTTAATTTAAAATTTATAATTTAAGATAACTGTGAATTCATTACCGATGCAATATTAACCATATAGGACAGCCAGTGTGTTCTTATAGATATATAAATATAAATATATAATACATCAATTACAACATTTATCGCCTAAATGTTATATTTTTATATTATTGTGTTAATCACTAACCAATAAAGCGATTTCTATTTTCAAAATTTGTCCAGTATATTTATAAACTGTTACATATTTTAAATTTATAAACGCAAATACATAAGTATGTAGAAAATAATTTGTAAGATTAACAAAAACATCGAACCTGTTTTCTGATAACAATATTCATTAATATTATAAGTTATTAATTTGTTATTAATTTACATTTATTTATCGTTGTGTATAAGCAATTTTTTGTAAGACTTGGTGACGTTCAATTTCATGTTATTTGTAAGTTATGTCGTTTAAATACGGTACTCATCTCGAACGTAAGCAACACCTAGAACTGTCATACTCAACTTGCGACTCTCGAAGCTTTTTTGTGACCAAAAAAAAAGCTTAACGAATATAAATTTATTTTAATTGTTCTATTTTTATCTTTTATAAATAATCTCTCCCCTTAGTTACCTTAATTACTATGTTGTGGCCCAAGTAAAAAAAGGTTTGAGTATGGATGGCCTAGAATGAGTAGAGATAGATCACTTCAGATTTCATAAAAATTGTCGAAAAATGTGGTTTGTATAAATAAATGATTAATTTTTTCATACAATAAAATCAAACGAACGAATAAAAAAAAAAAGAAATTAACTTAATTAATAGTATTTTGTTACTTACATTTTTTGAACTTAGTTTAAAAAATTGGTTATCTTAATTTTAGTATAAGTTTTAAATTATAAAAAAAGTCATTAACTTGGCCAGCCTTATCTATAATAAAGCATACTTAGTAAATATATCATAATATATGAATATATATATATATATATATATATATATTCATAATGTATAAATATACATTGTATTGTCGTTGTTAATTTTTTACACATTTATTCAAAACACGTATATAGTATGATTAAACGAGTTGTGACTTGTGATGTCGTATGACTGTATATATTTAGGTTCACATTTACATTCATATAACATTATGAATGTAAAACAATGTGAAACAATGTGAAACATTAAAAATGTTATTCGTTGGTTTTAAAGATACGTAAATAAAACAAAATGTACTTTATGTTAGGTACCTAACATATGTTATATACGAAATGTACGAAATCACTGTATACTGCAGTACTTCTAATATAAATGATGGACTCGATGCGAATGTAGCCTATCTGAGTAATACCTATATTTAATGACATCATTGCTTAAAATACCGAACGTGTTATTCAAAGTTCACGCGTAATTAATGTATTAAAAATGACGTCAGGAAGTACAATTAAAAGTATCAACATTTATGAATATGATTACATGTACGCTTAATAATAATAATTTATCCGATTCAATGGCATATTTACGGAGGCAACAGTTTACAACATTTACAACAACAAACATCTATTGATCCTTCCCTTAGTCTTTTTTTCAAGGTATTAACTCGTTTTGCACGACAGTTCAAAAAATAATTTTAATGATAAATTACTAATTATTTAAAACAAAATGACTTGATTTCGGAAAATCTGATAACACAGTTGATAATACTGCGACAATGGAAAATGTTTTGCAACATTCCGTTCTATTAATAGAACACCGTAATTACAGATTAAACAAATATAAAATCAATGACATTGTGTTCTATAACATTATTACAAATCGTGAACCGCTTATACGATTTCGTATAATGCAACATACTTTATGTTCACTGTTTTAACCTTATATATATTTACGTGTTTTAAAATTTAATGTACAATAATAATAAGAAAAACAGTAGTGAATCCGGCGCGTCCAACATAGTACTAAAATAATTTCTAACTTTGATATATTATAGAATTAAATAATATTGTTTTCATTACAAGTATTATGCTTAAATTTTGAGACCTTATCAACATTATACTTATATTATATTAAAATATTGTTATTACTTAAAGGCACCTAATTAATTTGTTTAAACTATTTAAATTTTATTATTATTATTTTGTCTATGAATACTTTTTCGTAAATACAAATGCTTTTAACTTCAAGCTAAAATTGTTTTTGGTTAGCAATAGTTTTTTTGACACATTTTTTTGATTTTCCCAATAATATTCTTAAAAATAATTAGCAAAAATACAGTAAAATTGTCGACAAATTTTCACCAAGATTAATTTTTTTTTTAAATTCCAAGAATAAAAATATATAACTTTGCGAAAACCTTGAAATTTTAATTAAGTATTTATTATAATATTAAATGTATATAAAGAAAATCATAATAAACATAATTCAATCACATTTAGGCTATATAAAGTATTTTGAAAATGACAATAATTATTAATTTCACCATGTTTAAAAATTAAGAAAATATTCATTATTAAGACCGCCGACAGCCTGCCATTTTAATATAAAGTCCATCTTATAGTATTCTAATAATATAAAAAAAATTCGAAAATCGTTAGTCACAAATTTTTTTAAGTGTTTGAGTTCAAAGTTTGAGCACAATAGAACAATTGAAGATTTATAAATAAAATGTTGATTTATGATCTAAATTCAAAACATGAACAATTCAATATTTAAGATCTGAGAGTTATGTACGAGATTAATGGTATACTTTTCTTTTTATATTCCAATATTTCTTAAAATTTAAGCAAAAAAATATTTTTAAGAATTTTAAATTTAATTTACCGCAGAATTAATTAATATCACGGTTTATTAATTTTAATTTACATATTATTATAAAATGAAAATAGTACACAAATTAAACACACACACACACACACACACACACATATATAGTATTTTACTGTATATTATAGTAATATACTGTATTATATATATAATAGTTATAGTTGGTTATAATTAATTTATTGAATAAAGTCAATTTATTATAGATTAAATACTTATTTAATAATAAGTAATTTTGTTCTCATACTCTCTAAATTTTTTTTAACATAAAATTTGTATAAGAAAAGAGTCAACATTCAAAAGATATTTTGAACGTGTCCTCAAAAAAAAAACGTACGATTTAGAAAATAAAAATAAACTTAAGCAATATTAATAGTATTTTGTTAACTCAACTTTTAACTGAATTAAACAAATTTGATTAACTTAATTTCAGCAATTAAAAAATATTATTAACTTGCTGGTTCTTGTAAAACCAATACATTTTCCGCTTCACTCAAAATCTAAAAACGATCGATTGAAAAATAAGTTTGTAGCATTTCCTCCGTCCTCTTTCCCGCCCTTTAAGTCAAGTATTTTGGAAAAATTACAAGTGAAAATATAAAGTTGCATCAAACGATCATATTTTGGTGCTGGTCTGACGAGTTTTAGCCGCTCGAAATCCGCGTGAATATTATTATTATTATTATTATTATTATTATTATTATTATTATTATTATTATTAAGCTACAACACCACGACTGATGTCAGAGAATTAAAAATAGGCATTTGTACACAGCAGCACGCATGTTGTTTGCCTTGGAATGAACATCTGTTGGTCGTTTATTTATTTTATTCCGTGCAACGTTCTCGACGGGTGATTTTTGTTTGCTTCGAAATACACACACACACACGCAATCATGCGCGCGCCATTTTCGTACAGTGATCTCGTATAATTGTAGGTACATTGCAAATGTTTTAACACCATTAGACAGTACTTGAAAAACCTAATTATAATATTTTATTACATATAATAATTTATATTAATGGTTTAAAAAAAAAAAAAGTTTGAAGAAAGTAAGATTTTCAATACATCATTGGCACTCATATAACAAAAAATCTAATTGAAGTATTAATAATTAATACAACGATGATAATTTCCAAGTATATACAATACATTTTGTGGAACGTGTATAATAAAAATTAGTATTTATGACCCAAGTTATACAAATACTTTTCTACAATGGAAATCAAAATAAGAATGTCAAAAAATGAACCAAATTCTTTAATAAACAAATATTATTGTAACACCGAAAAAAGGTAGTATATTTATATATATATATTGTTAATTTATAAAGTTTTTTTAATAATAAAAGCTTTATTTTCATGATCCAAAATGTTGGATCGATACATATGACTGCTCGTGGCGTGTAAATTTTACGATTTTTACATTTTTGTGAAATAAAATTACATTTAAAGAAAAAATAATCTACCAATATTAATATAACAAAAATATATAGTTAATTAAGTATTACCTATTTACTTTTATAACATAAAAACAAATAAAGAAATAATACTTCTAAAAAATACTATAGAAACTTCTGTTTTAAGATTATAATAATATATATTTCAGTGTTTTTCGTTTTATTAAACCACATATCATCACACTTCACTGCAGTCGACTATCTAAATGTAAACCAGTTAGATCTTGACACAACTGATTAAATATCATAGCTTTAAATCTAATTAGAAGTTTTAATTTTGATTATCGGTTTTCTCATTATTTCGGTTTTAAATACGATTTCAACATTTTTAAAAATTATTTTGGTTTTGTTTAGAGCACAAATTCGATTTTAAAGACTTACGGTTTTGATTTCAATTTTGAATATTAATTTTATGATTTTGGTTTTAATTGCTTAATAATTTTAGTAGTAATACTATAACACCTATAATTACAGTAATACATATAAATTATAAATGTACCAATAACGTATAGTAATACAATATTTTATTATTTTCTAAAAAATGTTTATTTTTAGTGCTGTACTAGTTGACGAAAATTTAAAATATATCTTATATATACATATACATATATATAATACAGTACTTGTATCCTTATCGTCATCCGGTGGTACGCGTGATTACTAATTTCATTGAAAAGAGAAAATACTTTTATTGCATTTTTAAACACATGTCAAAAATATGAATTAAGATAGCACGGATGGTCACAGAAGTTTAGGTTGACCATCTATTTTGGTTAGTATATTACTAAGGTTGGTTATTAACTAACTCAAAAGTTAAAAATTTCAAATTAATTTATTCGTGGTTTAATACTAATTATACTAATTTTAACTCAACTTGTTTTCTCTCGAATTAACTTAATGTTTATTTACCAATTAATTTAATTTTAAACTGTCATTGCCGAAGGTATTTGTTAATAATCAACATATATTATCTAACATATTCGAGACTAACGCCATGTTTAGCGTGGTTCGTGTTTGTAATGTAAATATGTAGGTATGTAAAAAATAATCTTTCATTTATTGTTATAAACTTTATATCATTGTATTATTTTTTTTTTTTTTTGTAAAACACGTCCGAGAGTCGTTCAATTTTATTTCATAACATGATGCCTTGAACGTAATGTCTAGAATGAGTAAACAACTTCATATTTCATATAAATTGTTGAAAAATATATTTGGATAATTTAGTGATTAATTTTTTAATACAGAAAAATCAAAAGGTCAAATAAAAAAAACTAACCTAAATTAATTTGATAGTACTAAATTATTCAATATTTTTACAGAATCGGAATCGGGGACTATTATAAATACTCGTAATTTGGACTAAAATGATTAAAAATAAGGGAGTATCTAATGCTCTTAAGTTTTAATCATAATAATATATATGACATTTTACGATTAGAAAATTGCTAAATATAGGAAATCATATAAGGACCCATTCAAGAAATCTATAAGATTTGAGGAAATTGAAAAAATTTATAAGATATTTGGGAAATCATAGGAAATCTCCAGCAAGTCCAGGAATTATTTGGAAAATCTGGTGTGTAATTATTTAAATTACAAATTGCCCTTGGATTTTCAGAACATAATATTAATATAAATAATAAATGTTTATGATGACACTTCGATATGATTTATCAGGTTTAAGTTATAAACATTTTTCATAGGAGATTAGTGAAAATGTTCCTCCCCTTTACTAAAAATCAAATTTTCGCAAACATTTTCTTTTGTAGATAATGTAGTACGTTATTATTCATTAATAATAAGCACGAATATAAATTTCAAGTGACTGTAATAGGCAGGCAACGTAATTGATTTATTTTACATCTTCAGAAATTAAACCTATGGCAAATAAGCATGATAAAAAACTACTTTTCAAGAGTATTTAAAATACCACTCAAAAATATACTTAAAGTACTACCCATATACTTCTCTAAAAAACATATTTTTTTTAATACTCAAATATTTGTAAAATAGTATTTCAATAACGCTTCAAATACACAAATAAAAGTTTAAAAATGAAAACTATGATCAGAATTGATGATTATTCATGAAGTAAATTATATTTGTGACAACACATTCTTAAATTTTCAAATGCTATTTGTCAATTAGTTAGTTGAAGTGGATAATTTACATCTGAAAAAGTTGAAAAAAATAAAAGTATTGAATAGTTATTGTATTTCATACAAATAATATTCAAAATATTTTATTGAACACTTGAGGATAAAAATGACCAAACACGTATTCAAAACTAAGTATTCACATTCTTGTGCTTAAATACTTTCAGTCGAATACTTTATAATATTGGCAGTGAATAATAAAATAAAATAACGACGCGTCCCCCCCCCCCACAAAAAAAAAATAAATAAATAATGGAAAAAATTCACGACGGCCGACCATATATAAAACTTAAATTACTCTTATAACTATTATTATTACAAGAGTATGGTCAATAAAATATAATATGATTATGTGTAACGAACAAATACGACGCTGTGCTGCAGTTGGTCACCGTTTCCGCTGGCAAATGTGTGGATTATTATTCTCAACAAACAATAACATCCATCCAATAGCAAGCGAATCCAATCGAACGTGTTTGTCCATATTATTATTATAATTATTATTACAACGTGAGCATACAGTAACTTAACCTAACCTGACCCCGGTGGAAGTCATACCGTGTGGAAATACGCGGCCACCGACCCCGATGGTTCGGTATATACTAGTACCTGTAAATCCTCGACGACCTTTTGGCCACGGAGTACTGTCGGGACGGCGGTTGCCACGCGCTGGCCACCGTCATCTCCCTTTCGGTTATCGCCGAACAGCTCCTCCTGAATGGGACCGCGCGCTTTTTCCCGCCACTGGGTTGTTGCAACACCGTCGCCGTCGTCATCGTCGTCGTCGTCGTCGTCGTCGTCGTCGTCGTCGTCGATGTCGTCGTCGTCGTCGCAGCCATCGACAACCGTCGTCGCTGTCGTTGTCCGTCCTCGTTCATATAGAAAGATTGCGAGCGACGTAATCACTGGCGCGATTTGCGAGCCATCGTTGACATTGCGCGACAAGTACAACACAACAACAGCGACTCCGTCTCACTGGAGTTCCGCAACGGTTCCGGTCGGCAGAAACTACCGTTGTCGGAACGGCAGGTGTGCTGAAATGTGTCGTCGGGTGATAAACGATAATGCGAATGGTGACAAAAAACCAAACAAAAAAAAACAAAAAAAGTAGCCAGGCGTGGTTGCTGAGAATGTCGGTTCGAGTTGGACACTTAGGAAGAGATTTTAGAGTAATGCATTGATAAATCATTGTATTCAAAAGACGATCCTGTGGAACGAACGCTAGTACGTTATTATAATTAATGAATCGATGTACATTAAAATCAGGATTAATGGTTCGGTTTAACTATTTATATTGTGGACGAAGCGAAGAATGACATGTGTGAGTTACCCCTTCTATCCATAAATAACCACTACCAACATATTTGTAACTTCGATATATTTTGATTTCTAACTATTTGTAATCGACTTTTTAGAATTTCCGACTTCAATCTGTACGGGATCTAAGTTATTAAAATTGGCGGCCAAATTCGAAAACTAATTAACGTAATAAATTTGTCTATTTATTATCTTTAACAATTTTTTAACGCTAAATTCTAAAAATCGATTTGCAAAATATTGTCGAAAATTATTGAAGTCAAGTCATAAATTACACATTTCAATCGGAAAAAATGAGATGACATAAATTCTAAAAATTTTGTTACGCATTGTTACAAAACTAATTTTAGAATTTACAAACCCTTATTTTAGTCTTCAGAATCTTTTCAAATAACTATTTTAAAATACTAAATAATAATAATAAGAACAATAATAATGCAAATTCATAATACAAATTATTTTGCGAATTGTTTTTAAAATATTTTTAAACTATTATTTTGACATAAGATAAATAGAAGTTTGCAAATTTTAAAAATCAATTTGTAAAACATTACTGAAGATTTAGTTACAAATTAAAAAAACTTGGTTACAAATAGCTACGAGTTAAATATCATAGGTTACAAATTGTTTTGTAAGATGTTACAAAACAGTTGGGTTCTCAACATACATATTTATATATACTCTGCACAATACTCACGAAGCCCCTGCTTCATCCAACCATAGATAAATACGCAAACAATAAATAAAAGTAGTCTCCAACCTTTGAAATGGTTGAACATTTTTTTTAGCCAGTTAAAAAATAAATCGTTAATACGCGTTTAAACAATGTTTTCAATCGACTGCGAAGAGGATGCTTGCAAATAATTTTGATGGCTTAACCCAATAGCTATTTACACGTGTGCATAGAGATAAAATGAACACAGACATAAATTATATACAATAAAAAAAAAAAAAATGTAAAACGGATTATCAATACTGTTTTCGATAAATCGTAATACAATAATATTATTACAAATCGTAATTTATTTATTTTTAAATAACTTCATGAGTAGGTTGCATTATCTAAAAACACACGATTGCATCGTATAGTACGGACAATAACTCGTGGTATTGAAAGTGTTATCAGTTTTCGTTACATTTTTTTTCATAACAATAATCATTATTGTAAAACGATTACATTCTATTTTATTATATAGCGGGTATACACTATGTACACTATGACATTAGGTATTATTGAAACTTTGTAAGAAGCCACATACAAATTTTCAAGAATATTTTCCAATACATACACAATTTTATTTTTGTTTTATATTACGGTTGGTTGATATCATCATAATACCGGCAGGCATCGTTCGTTGTTCGATATCACGATACCGATGATATCGATATAAACACGTGAAATTATATATTACGATCGATGCATAGAAAAACATCGCTAAACATAGAGGAGGGGGTGGGGGGTAAAATTGAAGATATACAACATTGTTATGTCATTAATACAATTTTCATACCGTTATTCAATATCATACCGTCCTAGATGCTCCACAGAAAATTCGGAATTGCATATCAAACATCTCACGCGATCATTACTATTTTGACACCGTTTCAGAAACTACTAGAAGACGTGGGTACCGTAAATTAACGAAACTATAATACTAATATTTCAAGCACAATACAACCACAAGAAAAACAAATGGATAACCTTTCCACGCGTAAGACGGTAGAGAAACTGTCGAGTGAATCACACGTGTATACGAGTCGTTTTCCAGTGCACGTAACACACGAATAAAAATAATAATTTAGTAGGACTACATTTAATAACAACACGTTAATCTTTTATTTTATGGCAACAACGATAATAATGGGTGGTCGCTTATCGTGACGTTCCGGGGGGAAAAATATGAACAAAAATAGAAACTACATATTATATACATTTATATAGAGTGAACACGAAGAGATCTGTCACCCGACATAATTTTTTGTATCCACGTGGTCGTGTGTTAAACGTTTACCTTATGTTTACCTTTGTGAAATCCGGACGTTTGGTAACCCTAGGTGTAGTTCATTATATTGTTATTGTTACCGATATGAAATAACGTGATTTTACTACTTCTGAGCGTGTATGTGTATGTGTGCGCGCTCAGCGACGACAGTGGTCGACCGTAATACACGCGTGAAGTGTGTGGAAAGGCGATAACGATAGGCGTGTGGTCAATAGCACGGAAAATGGCAGTCGCACGAGAACGGCAACGAAACGGCATTTCAGCGACATATTCTCGAAGGCGTTCGCCGAGATCGTGTAAACCGTTTTAACATTATCAGAATTTCGGGATCGAAACTAACGGCGATCAAAATGCGCATAAAACATTTGGAAAAACCAAAAACGAACGAGTATTGAGATCAAATCACGGTGGATTCGTGATAAATACATTCCAAAGTCTGCAATATGTGAGTTGACTGTGTATATCGTATTATAACTCGTAGTTATTAACAATCGGTTATAAGTCTTTAAAGTACGTTGAACACTAAACTCGTAGAACAAAATATTCTAGTAAATAAAACGATTAAAAGAAAAAAAAAATGATTCAACAGGTTATTTTTAATTCACGTAAAAATAGAACTATATCGTCAATGGGAATATTATACGTAAATGAATTGAAAATTATAGAACCATTGATGAATCTCGATGGAATTTAAAAATATCTTAAAAACGTTTTCAGAATAATAAAAACCTTGTAGATTCAGACCATGAATTTATTAGAGAGAGAGAGAGACATGATAAATGAATGCTGAACCAGCTTTTAATATCAATGTTAACAAAACCGTAATCTGGTTCGAATACATTTAACGTTAACATCCCATGCAATTAAATTGTGATTTTATTTAAATTTTTTCGTTACAAACATCGTAAATACAAAATTGTCAAGTCACAGGTAAAATGATAACGGTTCAATAACACGAGTAATGAATGTGATAGTAAATATGGTTAATTCTGGAAAGTTCAGTACATTATAACTATTTTTAGTTTCAAGTTAACCGATTTTTTCGAACAATTAATACATTTGTTTACCTACCTGCCGAAAAAAAACAAATATGTTAAAAATGAATAAGAAAAGAAAAAATATGGATTTTGAAGAGATTTGATTAAAACGATCGACGATTACATTTTGGGCGATACGAGATTGTATAAGACGACGTCGGCAAAATTTTTTGTTTCCTTTATCCAATTTCATGTCCATGTTACGGCAAACCGAATTGATATGGATTTACATATCTGTCGCATACAAAGTTTAAGCAAATTTACAGGTATATAACCAAATATATTCTCTTGAATGTTAATAATAACTAATATTTCTATGATAAATACGTAATTTCTCGGATACATTCGAGACAGATTACCTTGCCATTATCGACAATTCGTAAACTTCGAAATAGCATTGTTTTTTGAAAATAAGTTGTAAAAAAACTAATGGTTTTACATTTATATTTGTTAAAAAAAAATGTATGACGATTAAACTGCAAACCATACAATACATAATGAATATTCATAAAAAAAATAATTTGTTATTGAAAATCCCACTTATGCGTCACTAATGCAACGGTTTAGATTACCCAATAACATTAAATTATTAAGTCACAGAATGAGAAATTTCAACGATTGTCAGACGTATGGTGACGAACGACGATACGATACGAGCGACGATTTAACGAAGGATTTTACAAATAATCGACGGCAATTTTATTGGGACTTTTTTTTTTTTTTAAATGTGTATTAGGGAAGGGTATCAGAAACGCATTTTTTTTAAACAGTATTTAGTTAGACGATTTTCGGAATGTGCGTGGGTACATGTTGTTGTTGTTGTTGTGTGAGAAGTAAATGATAACATACCAAACTACTGCCCACACGCGCAGGCAAATGTCAATAATTCCAAAGAGTTTAATACATTCATGGATATAACATCATGATTTAGAGTCTAAATTTTAGACCTACAAGATAGACAACAATTCAACCGTTTAGAAATTCGATCTTAACAAAATGTTCGAACCCATCAGCCAATATCTTAGGTTATTGTGGAAGTAGATTTGATTAAATGTCTCGTACTAGAAATCGATTTCCATAACAACCTATAAAACAGGCCAACGAGTTCAAATCTTATTTCTGAATCAGATTCGTTTCACTTTCGAAATTTTCGTTTAGCTTTTAGGACTGAAGTGACATATACAAAAACCATCCGCTGTTTCCGATCCCATTAATAAACTACACATCAATAACTTAGAATAATTGTTTTTAAATGATTTGTTTTAGAAAATCACGCGCGTACAGTACGAGATAACGTCGATAACGATAGACGGCTATCAAAAGTAAAAACCAAAAAAGTCACGTTCTCATAATATGACAAGCAATCACCGGCTTTCTCGTTTTTTTTTTTTGTTCGGCGTTTAACGACCAAAAACCAAACGGGACACACGCACCGCCGGGCATATCGATCCGATGCAGACCAAAACGTTCAATCAAAAACCGTGTCGGCGGTGGCGGCTAAACGAAAATCAACGGGCTGCCCCGGGTTCGGTCGGACGGTACCGAAAAAACGAGCGACGAATCGGCCCGCGTGCGCGTGCGAACGAATAAAACGCGTACGGTCGCCGCCGCCGCCGTCGTCGGGGTCACGGGCACGCAGGAACGCGAGACGCAACGACGGCGGCGGGGGGGGGGCGCGGGCAGCGTTTTACAAAACGCGGGTTGGTGGTGTTCCCGGGGGGGGGGGGGGAGTTGTGGTTGTTCGTCGCGCGCGCGCGCGCGCTCACCTCTTGATACGACTGCCGTGTGTACGTGATGACGTCGTCGCGGGTATATCGCCGGCACACGGTGTCACCGGATCACCGCGAGACACGGACGCGTTCGCCGGTTTCTCGTCTCGGTCGGCGGCGGCGGCGGACAGCGGACGGCGGCGGACGGCCGTTCTCTCGGTCGGCGCACGATACACTGAAATAAACACGATATATTATTATTATAACAGCGCCGCGACGCTGCTACGGCGGCGGCGGCGGCGCGCGGTTAGCCGTCCGTGCCGGTGCGGCGGGGGCGGCGGGGTGCAGTCGGTTACGGCGCGGCGGCACACCGGACCGCGGCGTCGGCGGCGGCCAATCGAGAATCTCTTTCGCTCCGCGCCGCAGCATCGTCGCGCGATCGTGCAACGTTTTTTTTTTTTTTTATTTTAATTGTTGTTGTTTATTATTATTTCCCTCCCCACTCCGACAGCTCGGTCTTTTCTGCTCCCGCTCGTCGTGTTCGCCGACGTTCCGCGCGACCGTAACCGTTCGCCGGCCGACCGATTTTTTTTTCTTCTCACATTATTCACTCTTCGGCACGACCGGCCGGCCGTCCGAATCGGATTGAATTTGCACGCGCCAGGCAAAACCGAACGATTCGCGTTTCCGGACGCGGCGCGCGCGTACCAACGCCAATTTCGTGTTTACCGAACACCACGTTTTTAACGAACGGTGACCCGGTGTCGTTGAACACGGCGGAACCGGCGCGTTTCAACCGTATCCGTTATCTCACCGAATACACAAAACGTTCAGGACTTTCCCCAGTCGCCCGCGCGACAGCCGACCACTCTTAGATAGACTCTTAAATTAACTTCTGCAAAACCCAGGTCTGTACACTCGGTTCAATATCTCAATTCTTGAGACATTTTAAAGCATTAGTGCATTTATCATTATTATTATTATTGTAAGAACGTAATTTCATTAGATTTGCGTCTATAATACATATATAAAAGCTTCGTTTTTCGATAATGACAGAACTTAAATTGATTGGATTTTTCCAATTACCAACAAATATATTTTATAGCACACACACTTTCGCTTTGAAAACATAAACATGATTGAGCTGTTATAGAACCACGTCCGAGATTATTAAACCATATAATAAATACATTTATGTGTTGCATTCTCTTGGCTATTGTTCGAACTAAATAGTCGATTTGATCGTGTCGAAACACTCATGTGTGCTTAACATACAACTATGTATGTAAAAACATCACGATTTCGTTTGCAGTTTATTTCCACGTTAACATTTTGGCTGTCGTGCGATAGTTCAAAGATATCATTTTTAGCAAACCACGTTCTTGTGTCGTACGGCGTGTTATCACTGATGTGAACGAATGCAGAAGATCCGAAATATAAATAATGTCTGACACATTGTTGTGATCAACTTTGTGTTTTTAAAGCGTTTGTGTACGTAATTTTTTATTTAAAGTCTCGGGATTAGAATTTTCGTCCTCAAACTTTTTGAACCGATTACCCGTTGTTTATTAATTATTATATACCCCACGTGTATAATAATTGGTGTACGTAAATATTCGTATATTCGTATATATATATATATAGTGTTGACCTCGGGATTATTTGTCACACACGAAAACCGATAATATCTCAGGCCTGTGATTTTGGAATTAATTTTAATCGTGCAATAAAAGTATGGACATGTGACTCGTATGACAGATCTCACGAGAAGAGTGTGTTTTCACATTTATTCTGCGTCAAACTGTTGTTACAATACTAAACAATAATTCATTAGTTCGTATCTAAAGTTAAATATTCCTATGACAATAACATAAATGCATTATTACAATGTATTAGGAGATGTAACAGATGAATATAATTCATTTTTTTCACAGGAAAATTTTGTTTTATAATAACTTTTCATCGCCGCACGAACATATTATCTGAGTGTGAATACGGGTGTTTTTCGCCGTACATTCTGACGTGCTTTTCCAGAATCCCATTGTCTGCGAACGACTTTGAACATTTATTGTTATCAATTTTGTAATATAGTTTTTTAATTTTTGGAATTGGTATTATTGTTCTTTTTGAAACCGATTACTCGTTGTTAATCAATTATTATATACACACGTGTGTAATAATTGGTGAACGTAAATATTCGACATTGATTTAGTGTATTACTCCATGGAATCGAATTGGGCAAGACACACTAAAAAAAAAAAAAAAAAAAATTAAAAACATCCCTTTTTATATCGTAGAGTATTTTGTTAATTTATTTAGATATAGTGCATTGATTATAAATAACCAATAATATATATTTAAATATACAATAACAGCTTTCAACATGACTTCTCTTTTGATATACTAACCGTGTTAATGTTTATAAAATTATAAATTATTTAAATTTTAAATAAAGTAAATATAAACACATTTTCTTGACACGATTATGATTGAGTGTTTATACACACATGTTTAAAACCCGAAATCATAAAAATTATACACAATATCCGCGTACGTATATATATTGTGATTTCGAGCTTTAAACATTTGTGTATAAAATAATCACAAATTCTCTTATATATTTTATTGAGTGTTTAATTTCCGTTTTAAGGCCGATCGTCTGATTTTCCAGAATTTATCCTTAATCACTTTTTCGACAAAAATAACAATACTCTTCTACCCTTTCGCATTAAAAAAAAAAATGTAATATGTCAAACATTATTCAATGTAACGGATGTAGTTGTATGTTTTTTTTTTTTTGATAATTAATTTTTTCATTCCAAAATATCTTTATATAAATAATTCTTGAATGTATCCTCTTAATATTTGTGTAGCTATTGAACAGCTCAACAGATTTAAATCATATGCATACAACATATTTGTATTTGTAGTCAAAACGATAGTGTATAGTTTTGTTGAGACCCGCTATGTAACACCATACTAAAGTTATTAATAAATTATGGTTTTGGTATGTTGGTATGCCCTGAGTGTATGGTACTACATCTTTTTTTTGTAAGGCGAGTTTAAGAGGTTAACTTCCAATCTCCGAATTTGTACCCTAAAATTTCACCAAAACTACACCGTGTCGCGCCTTTTTGGCAAAAAAATAAAATAATGTGTTCACTATACAATTTCACTACATTCATTGCAACTTTGTTGGATGGCGGAAGAACTGCACATTCAGATCTAAAGCTACCATTAAATATACAGACTAATGAAAATTCCGTTTGTAATATTAATAAACACTCAGGAATATCTAAAGTACTGTAAAAATGTCACATTATTATATGGGATGAATGTATAATGGCTCATAAACATTTAATAGAAGAATTAAATCGAACTCTAAAAGATTGGAATCGTAACGACAGACTATTTAGTGGTGTTTTAATTTTATTGTTAGGTGATTTCAGACAAACCTTACCGATTATTCCACGTTTAACGTATGCGAATAAAATTAAACCATGTTTAAAATCATCTATTATGTGGAAAAATGTCCATACATTACAACTCACAAAAAAAAAAATGCACGGTACTTTATAAAATGTTTTATCTGATAAATTATTCTCCAAACAATTGCTGAATATTGGTAATGAAAAAATGGAATGTCATAAAAATACAAAATTGATTTAATTACCTGAAAATTTGTGCAACATTGTCGACTCGAAAAATGCCTCAATAGAACTTGTATTTCTAAATAAACGCGAAAATAATAGTAATCATCATTGGATTTGTGAAAAAACGATTTTGGCTGCTTAAAAATGTTTATGTTCATGAAATCAACTTTACAATACAAGAAGCATCGCCTGGCCAATTAATTTTGTTTAGATCAATCAATACAGTGATAGATGAAAATGAAATTATAATTATGCCATTGAATTCTTAAATTTACTCGATTTATCAGGATTTCCACTACATAATTTAAGTTTGAAAATTGGTTCACCTATAATTTTGCTTCGAAACATAAACACACTGACACTTTGCAATAGAATGAGATTAAATATTAAAAAGATTATGGAAAATGTCATTGAAGCGACAATATTAAATTTAAAAATTAAAAGTTCAGAGAAGACAATGTTTTAATGCCACGTATTCAATGATATACACCGACGCACTAATTCAGTTCAAACGTTTACAATTTCCAATACGTTTGGCATTTGCGATGACTATAAATAAGTTGCAAGGACAAAAAATGGTCATATGCAAATTAGATCTTGATTGAACATCAATGTTTTTCAAATGGACAATTATATGTCACATGCTCGCATGTTGGAAAACCATCAAACATTTTTATTTATGCATCTGATAGCTAACAAGAAGTATTGTTCATGATCTAGCATCTGAAAAAAAAAAAAAAAAAATATATTTCATCAACATTTCTATTTGTTAATGCACTTGAAATAAAAAAAGTTTATAATATCACATAGATATATTTATTATAAACTAATTTTGCATATTATTAACCTTTATTATTGCACACCTATAGGTAGGACAACGTATGCTGGTCAGCTAACTATACATATAGTTTAGTTACACATTTATTACTAGTAAGTTAGTTGTATATAGCTAACTATATAAATTAGTTTAGTTTTATATACTGTTATATATATATTTTATATATATATATATATATAATATAGTCATTCAATAGTATAGCTGGATTTAAAAAATAAGTTAAGTAAATAAATTATACCATTGAAATCAGCATATCTTCCATATTTAAGAATGAACAACAATATTCTGCAAATGAGCACCCTTACTTCGTCTATAGGCGTATACTGTTTGTTATTTAATTAATTTTCGGAATTTGTTTTCATACACCTTTGACTTGACGAACCCCCATAAAAAAAGTCACTAGGAATGAAGTCGCAGGATCGTGCTGGCCAATTCTGGTTGCGGATGCATAAGGCATTCTTGCACCACTTGTGGGTTTTCTTTACCCAGTTATATAAATGAATAAATAATAAAAACATAAATAGATAATTATAACTAATGCTAGAATCTCTTATCGCAACACATAGAATTAACAACAAAGATAATATCAAGTCTACCAACTAACTCCATAAAAAATGGCGGCAATTTAAATCTGGTGTTACTTTTGAATGACCCTTTATAAATATATATATGTGTATATAGATGACAACTGAAGCCTATTATATATGTAATTTTTTTATAGTTGCATATAATTTAGTACAATACATTTGGCACATTTTATTTTACCGTTGTTTATTATCGATAAACTTAATTATTTTTTCAATGACACGCGCAGCAGCCCGGAAACACGTGACGCAATTTTGCTTGACCTGGCACACAGCCAACATACCAGGCCGTATTCTGACGTGTGGTAGGTATAATGCCAAAAGTACGTTTGAGTACTATTAACGAATATATATTGTGTACATTGTGTAGTAGTCGAAAAAACTATTCCGTTTTGATTTTCTAAAAATTTAAAGAAACTATATATCTATACACATATCTATATCTATATCTATATATTTATATATATATATAGCGGACCTGGACATTTCGGCATGGTCATCTCAGCGTAGCCATTCCACTGTAATACCATTTCAACGTGAAGTCCATTTTTTCATTGTTGTCGTAGTGATTAGCTAAGTTATATACTAGGGTCAGGGTTGGACTAGGCCACCGGGGAAAGGTCCGGTGGTCCGCGAACATTATACCTAAATGTGGCTACTATAAATATAATTGTAGATGGCCTCCGAATTTCATCCAGACTATTTATTTTGATATGATAGATCAGGGTTCGGCAAGTAATTTCTATTGGAGTCCTAAAGATTAAAATAATAAAATAATGAGGTTCAGTAAAAAAATCTTTGTCAAATCTTTACATTTAATAAATAGCAGTATAAAAATAAAAATAATTATATAATTATTATAATTAATTTATATTAAAAATTACAATATTAGCAGTATGAAAATAAAAAAAATTAACTAGATAGGTCCAGATTTTTGCCTTCCGCGGTCCGCCAGTTGTCGATCGCTGTGATAGATGAGAGGGAATCTGCCGCTAGACTGCCAATGTTGTTATTATATTTTATAAACAGAATGAATTGTTGAAATTCTTATCGGTTATATGAAAAATTCCATGCAGACGAAATATATGATTATTAAGATTATCAAAATGACGTTCGTAATTTCACATACCTAACAATTATTATTTATGTTATGAAAAGTTGACAAATGCGAACAATAGACTTATATTATACATTGTAATTTCAGCGTTATTCACACATTTTTTTTCTATACACTGCCTAGTCAGCATTACGATTAAATTAATTATTTTTTATTATTATTTTCATTATAAATTATTATATTTTTAATATAGTTTAATATATTGTCAACATCAGAAAACATTGTTTTCATTGTCATTTTACCGTTTGGGAATGTCGACGATATATGTAGGAAGCACGTGTATACATATTTGATTACTTTATAACATAGCATATAGGTGTAAAATATAGATTTATGTGATAAATTATAAAGTATACTAATACATTAGAAAAACAAACTTATTATGACTAATATGAAATTAAACAAAAATATTTTGGAATCTCTTACATTTGAAGAAATCCTTCATGAAGAAGTGGTCCAGCAAAGTATTGTGTTAAAAAATGTATAAATAGTATAAAAAAAACTGAATATTATATGAACTAATATTTTTATAATATTAATTAATGATAAATATTAATCTCATAGAGGCCTCTAAAAATATTTTTCACCAGATCACAACAGAGAGCTAGTCAAACCCTGACTAGGGTGGTCCTTATTTATATAGTTGAATTTTTTTTAAGCTTCCAATGGGCCATCCTCAAATTTTGTTCAAATTTATAACAATTAATTTTTGTGAAATTTTACGACAAGAGTTTAATCCTAAGCCGTACCTCAAAAGAGTTTAAATTTCGATAAAGAAAGTGATTTTTCGTTCATTTACATAAAATAATGCAAATTATCAAAAAGTTCAAATGATATAACTTATAGAATATTTTTTTATTTAAATTAATATATTCGTGCAAAACTCAATAACTTTAACTATTATCTGAAAAACTTTAAAATTCCATCGTTTTTATAGTTTTTTAATAATCGTTAATTTTGGTTAATCGTAAATTATTTCTATAAGTAAATATATATATTTTGTTTTATTTATTTGCAAACATATTATCATAATATATAAACGTATTTATAGTTATTCGAAATATAATAAAATAAATTCGATTTTGTTATATATTTATAAGTGTACTACATTTTGCATTCGGATCTTTGGTTCAAAAGTCCTATACTGTTTGCAATAAAAATGGGTTTAGATTATCTTCGTCCTTCGTTATTTTTTTGTTGAAATCGTTTTAATTCAAATTTACTAATAAATGCACCAGCTAAACATATTATTTCAAATAGAGTAATGTATCAACTTAACTGAATTGTTATATCGTCATTTGAATCACTTTAAATAAACGAAGTAAGCTCAACCGATTTATTGTACTATTATTTGTAGCTGACGATAGCTAAACAAATTATTAAATCATTAATAATTACATCACAATATAATTGATAAATTATCACTTTTTAATTTTAATTTCTATAATTTTAAGGACCGGTTAGAACCGGTATTGACCGGAACCGATACCTGAACCAATAAAATTATCAAAGTTACAGTCCCTGGTAAAAATTACAATTTATTTATATGCTTTTATTACTAAGCCGAGTATATTTTTTATTTCTAGACACTGATATTTTTATATAATAGGCCCCCGTCCAATGACACTACTTCAAAGATAGTAATGATCACAAGGCTTTATTTATTTATTAAAATTAAATATTAGCAGACTTATTCGGGATAGGCAACGAGAATAGAAATAATACCATATCTTAAAATTGTCTTTAGTAAAATCCATGGTTGGAATAAGTCGACGAATTTCGGCGAGAAAATTTTGATGAACAGACCAAGTACCTGATAAAGGGTGCATTGTTACTTTCTAGTGAGGTCAAATTAAAGCACAAATTTCACTTTATAAAATTGCCGAAATAATTGCAAACGATTTAAAATCACTCACCATAGCAGAAAGTCTGATTTTACCAGCATGTTCTGAAACAGTTTGTATTATGTTTGGCTATGATGAAAAAAAAAATTATGCGAATTCCACATTTTGACGACACAATAAAAATAGAATCATACATATGTCAAATGATATAGAGAAAACTGTTACCAACAATACTTGTTTCAAAACTATACTTTGCTTAAAAAATTGATCAGTCAACTGATATCAGTGGTATAGCTCATGTACTAAGATTTATTCTTTTCACCGATGAAAACAAAACACTGAATTTTTTGCTGCAAATAAATTATCGAATGCACCCTCGGACAGAATGGTGTTGACTTAATTTTGTCATATATAGATAAATTTAACATAACATGGAACCAATGTGTAGAAATCTGTACCGAAGGAGCTCTTTCAATGGTTGGTTCTATCAAAGGATTCACTACTTTTGCGAGGAAGAAATATCCATATATAATACCTACATATTGTTTTTTACACGGAGAATCACTTATTTCAAAAACGTTACCTATCACATTAAAATTGATATTGGACCAAATTGTAAGTATGGTACATAATTCGCGACCATTACAATCACGCCTATTTAAAAAAACTGTGTGAATCTATGGAAGCTCAGCGTGTATTTTTACTTTTACATTATGAATTTATAGGGTTATCGTGAGAAAATGTTCTGAATGGAATTCTGAAACGTAAGAATGAATTGTTAAGGTTTTTTCAAAACAAAGGTAACGATATTTTTATTAAAACATATTAATATCTTTTCTTAAAGTCGATTTTTGGTGTATAAAAATGGCACATTTAGCTGATATTTTTAGTTATTACAATAGCGTGAATGCTGGTATGCATGGTAAAAATGAAAGTATTTTAACATCCACGGATAAACTATGACGGTAGACATGTTTCCTTCAGTTTAAAATAATAATGAGACAATTCCTATTATATTCGAATATTTAGGATTATAATATGAAAAAATCACAAAATACTTTCCTGCATTGAATATCGAAAGTGTTAGTGAATACGAAATCCATATACTACAATCAACACTTCAAATTACGAATTTACGTTAACAGATGGGAAATAATTCAATACGCTATTGATGTCTCGTAAGCTATTGAACTCTCAAAATAAATTTTTCCGAAATAACGGTTGAAAAATTTTGAATTTCTATTCAAACTGAGTCCAAAACAATTTCTGAAAAGGCAATTAAAATTTTATTGCAATTTCCAAATTCTTTCTTATGTGAGTTGGATTTTCAACATTAACAAATATTAATATAAAAAAACGAGAAAGGCGGTCAAATATAGAAGAGAAAATGAGAGTTGCATTATCCTACATACGGCCGGATATTGAAAATATTTGTAAAAGCCATCAGGCTCAAATACTCGTATATCATTAAATATTTAAAGTATTCCCTTTAAAATTGTAAACATATTTTTAAAACATTTTTATAATTTAATTTATTGTTTTTATTGATTAATATGTAAACTGTTATGTGTTATGTATGCATTATTGATTATACTATAAAATTTTAAAAATGTATGTAAATAATGTTTTATTCTACAGCTTTGTTCTACAAAATTCTTATAAAATGTTAAGTGTTCCGTTATTTAAAAAATAGTTAAGAACCATTACCATAAAGTCTCAAATATCTCACTAGATTTTTAGTTATTATACATTTAAATAAAAATTTTTATGATGTAAAATTGTACGTGTATAAATATGTTGCTGTTTTTTACATGAATAAATTTAATATTTGTATTAAATTAAAATATGATTTTAAATGAGTTTTTATAACCTGAATAAATGCACGATTTTAAGCTATTCACTAATAATTTACTATTATACAATTACTAAGTTATTAATATGATAAATAACTAATATTAGTCAATTAGAGTGTTGAGTGTGCTTTGGCTAAATAGACATGTAAGTTAGAATTAATATATCGTGAAGTCAAAAATGTTTGAAAATCTGTTCTAGATCCTTCGATGATCTGGTCTTCTTGTCAGAGAAGGCACACTACAGCTACAAGCCATCACTCTATTTGAAATCTTTTTTCCACAGGAAAACAGTTTTATGAACCAACAGATACGAGTATTGGCTTATTTAATCTCGTCAATGAATTATATTTTAAATGGAGGGCACTAACTCAACCTATTCTTCCAATCCGTTTGTGCGTCATATTGTTTTTGCGAATATAAAAGTTAAATATGGACAGCGAGGTAAGATAATAACCTTCTACTAATTTTGCTTTCCATTTATTTAATTTATGCATTTTTCCTTAACAGATTCTTAGAGCTACATCCGACGATGACAATTTAACACGTTAAGTTTAAAATAAAGTAACTTATTAAAATAAAAGTTAATTTTAAAAAATGTTACATATTAATCAACTCATAGATATGTTTTTATTTTTATATTTTTATTTTTGTTGAGATCACAAGTTTTAATTATATTTAGACAGTACAGTGAAGTAATAATATATTATATTATATTTTATTGTATTATATGTGTTAATTACATATATGCTGCAAATGAAGGTCGTTTGCAGTAGACCGTGACATCATATTATGATCAATAATATCTCATTTATTACGACGTGTAAAAGGAGGTTAAGGTGTAGGATATAAATGTATAAAAATATAATAATATAATATATAAGCATCCAGACGTCCTCCTTTCATACAACTAAAGTCATTTTAAATATTCATAGAGGAATTTATAATGTGATACGAGTATAAAATTGAAATGAAATATAAAATATGGAAACGAATTTAAAACTCGGATATTCGTCCTGCGACTAGTCCGTAGTGATCACGAGTCGTTACGGAACGACCGAACTATGGTTATGGCTCGAAGCCGTATGACTATAAGCGTCCCTTAAGTACCTAGGAGTGGTCTTAGAGAACAAGGGGACGATGTTCGATGCGCATTTGCGCGCTGCCCCGGAAAAAGCTGAGCGGGTGATTACCGCCCTGTCCGAACTTATGCCGAACGTCGATGGCCCGTGGTAAGGACATGTAGACGTCTGCTCGTGAGTGTTGTGCATTCGATATTGTTGTGTGGTCCTCCGACGTGGGTGTCTACGTTAGCTCACAACTTTTGAAAAAACAAATAAAGAGTAAAAATGATATGCAAAATAAAAAAAAAAATAAAGAAATAGAGAAATAAAAGAATTAACGAAGAGAAATAAAATAAAAATTATAAGCTAATACTCGTAAATAAAAAAAAATATTTATATATATATTTAA
This sequence comes from Schlechtendalia chinensis, assembly GCA_019022885.1. NCBI lineage: Eukaryota > Metazoa > Arthropoda > Insecta > Hemiptera > Aphididae > Schlechtendalia > Schlechtendalia chinensis. Next base: position 79,529,423 of record CM032339.1, read on the forward strand.
ATATAATGCATTTAATACAGTTCGTTTAATTACATATATCTATCATATTTTGTTTTAAGTTTTAAATTACTTTGGCGTGATATTATATTCTGTCTATTCATATTCGGACATCATGTTCAACCCAGTGGCGAAACTTGGGGGGGGGGGGAGAAGACGGAGATTGATCCCCGGGTGTAAAAATTTGGTTAGGTTTCACATGGAATTCACATGGCTTCACATGGAATAAAAAAAGTTGATATTTGTGAAATACTTGAACCATTCACCTCCTCCTACAACACTCCCTCCTCTCACCCAACCATACTCATTCACGATATTAGTCTCTTAATGTTCGCCAAAACGGCTCTTACGAATGGGGCAGTTGGCCGCTTCGACTCGCGTCTAATATGACAAGAAGGGTGACCTCGTAAATCGTACACTTACAAAAAACACCAAGGGTACAATGGCGCTAAGGGCCCAATAAATATAATTCAATGTAACAGGTAAAAATACACGGTTAACATACAAAGGCGTGCGAACGCAACGCCGGATAATATATATAATAATTGTTTGACAGTGATAAAGAAACAAGGTAAAGTATGATACAAATATCACCGATGACCGCGCCGTTGCATCGGTGATATCGTGTTCCCGGACGGATTCAGTGCTGCCACCACAATCGCGGGAGACGAGTTCGTCACGTGGGCTCCGACCATGTGCGTGACGACGCAAACTACGGCGAACAGTAGTCGCCGCCAACGAATCAATATCGCACGCGCGAAATAAGAATCAATGTCCGCCGCACACGTAAACTAATGAGGCAACACACTCAACACGGCGAACGAAAAGGTAAGCACAATGCGAATTTCGTACGCACGCGAAAGTCCGCGTACGCGAAAGACGACACACACAGGTCGCGAAATGCGCTCAAAACACCCGCGCGAATACAAGCCGGGTGCTCGACGCACACGAGAATTGAACCGGCACGCACATCAATGTACAAACGTGAACGCGGTTCTCGGTGAAAGATGTCTCACACGAAGACGGAATGCGAGGACGCGAAAATAATACGGCGAATGGCACAAGGCACACCGTAGAAAAGCGGACAACGTCGGCCAGTGGACGAAACCCGAATCGCTTAGGACGTACGTGATACGTCTCGACGTGGTTCAAAAGCTTATCGGCGATGAAAGTGGGGCGACTTTTCTTGAACCTTCTCGAACGAAATCCGGTTATCGTAGTATCGTCGGGCCGTATGACAGCTACGATAACGTCACGTAATGCGGTTCAAACACTTAATTTATCCCCAGAACTTTTAAACATAAAAAATGAGCATATTATTGGAAAGCTTTGTTATTGAGGAACATTGTGTTAAAATTTACACGTCCCAGTACAATGTGGTACAATAATTTTACAACATTGAAATTTTCAAAAAATGTGAAAATTTAAAAATTTTGATATTTGGGCAGGTGTACAGGGCCAAATAATTAACAATGTCGTACTTGCTAATGAAATCCTAAAGGGAAATATAATATTCTTTCTAATGGTAATAATCGCGTTTTTGTGTGATGAATAGTTTTCGAGCTATAAGGAATTTATTGGGTATAAGTCGGGATGTACTGAAAAATCACAAAAACCGAAATTACTGTCAAACGATTGGGAAGCGGACAATGGTTCATATGAAATTTTTTCATTGGTTAAATTAATGTATGGAGTAGAAAGCCACCCTGTGTTAATACATAAGCTACACACTCCTTTCGGCTGTCGTTTGATCTCTCGTCATAAGTCGATTATTTTTTCTCTTTATTACTGTATATGTTCATATTATTATTATTTTTATCAGTAGTATGTAATCAGGTCGATGGCAATATCAGATGTATGTATAATATTTTAACCGAGTAATACACGTGGGGAAAATGAAATTATAACTTTTATCTAGTGGACTTGTTTGTATAGAATATAAACCTGATTCGTACAATACATTGACGTACGAGTAGGTTAATACATCATATAAAACGGTTTTGGTGATTTATACTAAACTCGAATGATTTATTATTAATTTAAGCTATCAGTTACCACCATTACGTATTATTTGTTAAATCTGCAAAACGGCGATGGTATACTTGCGATGCAGATATGTAGTAGAATTGCCTATACAGAGCGCCGCATGATTACATCGAGTGAGTCAAGGAAAATAATTTTTCTTATAATAGTTTAAGAAATTAAAATTGTTTTCTCAATTTTATATCAAAAAGAACAATCACAATTCTATATTACATTATGTAAAACTAAAGTTTATTTTTGAAATAATTATTTGCTAAGGGTTGAAATCGTTTTCGTTTTAAGTTTATATTATTTTACATAGAAAAATGTTTTTTCATAAGACAATTTTGAAAATAATGTTAAACACAACATGATTTTGCAGTGATAGACACACAATTAAATAGAGTTTTAATTAAAGATAATAATATTATATGTTTCCTAATATGTATAGTAAAATGTATTTTAATACGAATCGATTAATACTAAAAATACGTACCTATGTCATTTTTATTATCAAAATATTGGAAATAACATTACGCGGAACATTAAGCTTTTTAATATTTAATTATCAAATTAATAATTAATTAACCATTTTTAAATATTCAGCATGAAGGTGTAAACATTGTTTTTATTAATACAATTGTAGGCTCCCTGAAATGTTGACTTTTTTTATATACATAGTATTGTATTATAACAATAAAATATAGTAAATGAAACTTTTATAAGAAGAAAATTGTTGATATCGTAAATGATTATAGTTATTTCAGATTTGAATCAATTAGATTTGATGAAAATTTGAAGTTTACCTTCACTTATTTATATCAATGTGGTAATAAAACAATAAAAGCTGCAACAATTGTATGTATCATAATTTAAAATTATATATTCAGTGTTATTCTTTGTTGAAAAAAGTATATATATATATATTGTTACGTATCATATCTAGTATGAATTATATGGGTTCCCGGTTCGTCATTGGGGACTGGTTGCTTCATCGTCCGTCGCGCGTATGCGAAAAGTCGTCTTTATTGCGTTTACGCCTTTGGTGGTACATTGTCCTGTCCACTATTGCGTATTTTATTATATACTGTAATATTCCATTTTTGGACAAATACACGACCTCCATCATCATTCACGAACATCGCCATCGTTTTGGTGTTGTCATCATTCGATTTTGTTGTTGTTGACCACAGATGCCCATTGTGATGTGAGTTAACTTTAAGATTTATTGTTGTATACTATTAGTTTATTGTCATATGTTATTTGAATTATTGATCTTTCATGTAAACGTATAAAGTTATAAGCAATATCGATTTATGTTATTTCGTTGTTTTTCAATAGTATGAATTTTACGCATCAATTATTGTTATTTGTTTTCATTATTATTATTATTATTATTATTATTTTTTCCTTTTACTCTTATACATAATCTTATTTCCCGTAGCTATATTCTTTGCGATTGGGTAAGGATCTGGTACGAAACATTTGGTCCTTCGAGCCGGATCGACTATCCGGAATTGGTGAAACGAAAATAATAATAAATGTATTTATTTCGTTTTCGACTGCATTAGAACGAAAAATAATTTATTGTTGTTGTTTTTGTCATCGTCGTCGCCGCCGTCGTTTTCACTAATTAAATTTATCCTCCTTAATTCTATCCATTCATTTTTGCCTTAAAATGCCAAGCGATTTCTTGGTATCCAATGTATATTTCATAGTTTCCTCCACTAGTTTGGTACACTATATTGCACAAATATCCAATGATTACGTATGCGTTGTACTGTTCTGCGTTACGCGTCTGGTTTTGCGATTACGCATTCATCTGTCGAACGTATTGTATTATTTGATGTTTTTATATTCCTTATTTATTATTATTATACCCATGTACACACTAACCACATATTAGCATAAAGTTATCGAGTTATTTTTTAGTGTTTCGATTAAAGAATCTTATTCTTGTACACCACGAGTCGAGCTGACAATCGCCTTTTTCGTAGGTTTCACTCGGTGTATACAGATAATGTCGGTTTGGATTTAGTTTGACCTTAAAATCTGGTTTCGCAATATCACTAAATTTATATTTATTGTATGTATGTAATGTGTGTATATAATATAATAATATATATATATATAATATAATATTAAATTACATAAATACTAGTAATTTAAATGATATTTATAAATATAAAAACAATATGATACTAAATAAAAAATACAGTAGTTTATTTTAAAAAATAAATTAATAAATTAAAATTGCGATAAGATATGATTGATGAATGATGTATGATAATAAATCATTGCTTTTGGGAAAAACGAGCTTAATTTCATATCATATGTCTAAAATATTTACAATGTAAATTATTGATGATAAAAATGTATATTTAGTGAAGGAACTTCGAATTGCCCAGGTGAAGTGGAAGAACTTCGAATTTTCGCAAATTGGAATTTGACTTAAAGGACATTTTACTTCAAACTTCTGAGTGTAGTTAAATGCGTTGTTGTTATTCGAATTATCGTGAGATTTTCAAGGGATCGATCAAAAAAGCTAATAGAGTGATGATAATGAATATGAAATAAATGAATAATAATCATAAATTGTCATCAATATTATCCTAATTATGATAATTATGTTTTTTTGACAGAAGAATATCGTGTGCGAATGCTTTTGTTATTCCAAGTAATTTAATTATGTACTTCGAAAAACTATCAATCAATTTAAATAAACGAGAATGAAAGAATGAAGAAAGATAATAAATGAAGGAAGAAATATACAACGACACAGTTTAATGTTGAGTAAATACTTTCCTAAAATGTAGTACTTTCAAAATTTTATCTTTTTGTATTTATATAACTACGTTACAATTTCGTAATAAGTATAAAATCAATAATGTGAAACATAAAGACATAATATTTATTAGAAAAAATTTACGATGATAATTGGAATTGTGTTCATTTTATAGCATTTAAAATAAACATCGTCTTCAATTATAATAATTTATTAAAATGTTGCAGAATATTAAAAATTCACATTCAATAACTCTTCAAAATAAAGTTACGTAAATAAGCATTATAATCCATTTAGCGAAATAACAATTAATAATAAATAAATATTACAAACAAATAGATATGAATAAATTATTTCCCATTAGATTTTTTATGTATAGTATAATAATACACATTATACAGGGTGATCGAAAAGTCGCGCACACCAAAGTAGAAGTGTTTCTAAATAGTAGTTGTGATAAATTATTTTTATCGGTTATTTCAAAATAGCACTACGGGTATTCCCGACATTTAATCTAGACGTCATTATTATATGTATTGATGATACGACGCTTTTAGTAGTGCCACAGACTATATGAAAACAGATGGATCACTCGGGATGTAAACAAAAAATATGACGCTTATCACGCGACGAAATCAGTATGACCACAGCAAAAGCATTTGTTTTGGAAATAAAAGGACATAATGGATTTTATTCATGTACAAGATGTGAAATTGGTACCTAAATATATTTTATAGATGTACGAGTTCACAACTATAAAGTAAAATTTAATAATATAATTATTAATTATTAAATATTATGTTCTACATATTTTGTTATCATGTATAATAATACATACCTAATTTTAAATTATTAAATTATTTTAAAATTACAAGATTTTGTAAATCTTGTTTAAAATCACATCCTATTCCGAATGGATAAATCGGAACAAGAATTCATTTGAAACTACAAATTTAGAAAATGAATTAAACGATAAAAGTAAAAATGGTCATTTTTATATGACAAAAAAAACATATGACATAAGAAATATGTCAATAAATTACGAAAAATTAATGTACTCAAATTTCAAATACAACTCGACACGGGTTAACTTTATAGATTTACCCCAAACTTTTTGTAGCTTTTTTTTTATGCAAATACATTTATTTAGGGCGTGAGACTAACAAAATTGCAAAAAAAATGATCTATAACTAAATAAGGGACACCCTAATATACATGTGTATATATATATATATATTGTTCGGTATTGGTGGAAAGTCCACGACGACCGAAAGATAACGAGCTCGGTGAGAAGGTAATAGAACCTTCTCGAACAAACACAACTCGACGAGTGTCCGTCGGGTAATAATCGGTGCCAATTTGTCGTGTGACGCACCGCGTTCTTAGACGTCGTTTTTGATTTGTTCTCGTGCTATTTTAACGTGTGTGCGTCACATTTGTTGAACGCATGTAACGTATGCTTCCCATATTCGAACGGTCAATGGTTATACGCCACAGGCTATGGAGGACAATTCATTTACATCGCAACTTTTAGTTGCTGCGCAGGACATAGACCATAATTATGGTTGAATTTTGTCGTAGAAGATGACGCCGTGCTTGACACATCATGCGATCTAGTTTCATCAACCGACTATTCTAAAATAGTCTACCATAATAGCGAAAATTTTCAAAATGTAATTATTTCTTTGTAAAATCCAGGATATCTACTACAGTACGTACACAACACGTAAACGAACAAAAATATATTTCATATGTGTTTAAACAGGCGAATCTACGGAGTATCAATTTGTTCGTGAAAAATTAACACCAATATTTTTTTATATTTTAAAGAAAAAACAAAATATTTAGGATTTAGATGTTATTCAAATTATATTAATAATATTAAAAATACAATAAAAATAATGCAAAATATTTTATTTCTTTATAAGTAGTCAAATAATAACTTTCCATAATGCAATGAAGAAGAGATAATGTAATGGATAAAGAATATAGAAAATATTTTTAAAAAATTAAGGCAATTTATATGAGCGAACATCATGAAATTCTACATTTAACTCCATTTTTATAAAATTTCATTACTGTGTAAATGATTTAAATATTACGCATTAGTTATTAAAGATTTTGAAAATTTAATTATTAATATAGGAGTAGGACGTGATAATCTATCATTTGAATTTTAAGAGCCTGTCATTTTATATTTGTTCCTCTATAGTTTAGAGAGTTCCTCTAGAGTCTATACTATTCATTTTTAACATTGGTTATTTAATATTGGGTTCTTCCCTTCAATACCGACAACTTTTTTTTGTAATTTTTATGAATGGTTTTTCGTTATGAGATATTTCGTCTTATTTCGAAAAAATTGATATTATGAAAAAATTAATATAAAAAATTAAAATAAATTAATAGTGAAATTTTCAAGGTTCTTAAAAATACTCTAGTCTATTAATCAACATGATTTTCGTATAAATCGACCTTCCATAATAAATTTAGCAACTATTAAATATCATATTACTAATGCTTTTTCCTCATACGCTCAAATTGTCACTGTATATATTGATATAGAATTTGATATTGTTAGTTATATTCATTATTATTTCATAAATTAAATAAATTTAGTTTCAAAGGTCCTTAAATTTTATGTTTCACTTTCTTTTTAATACATTTATTTCGAATTGTAATTTATAAACTTTTTACATCAAACATTTTCTTTCAGTTTTCTTCCAGGATAATCATGGTTCTCCAAGTATATTATTATTAATATTATTTATTAATGATGCTATATACGGATCATCCGATCTTCATCAAATTGAATCGATTCGTCGATAAGATCAATCCCTATAGATCGACTAATCACAAGAAAAATATTGATCTTTGAAAAAAATCGATTCAGAACGCTCATCACTGCTATACAGTTCCCCTCTATATGATGTCACGTTATTTTTCTAATTTAGGATTGCAAAAACACGTGCGTATAATCAATAGGTTGACTTCTAATAACTATTTCATACGCACTCGTCTTCTCGTTCCGATGGTTGGCTTAGACTAGGTAATTATATATTGCTTTTTCAGGAAACACTTGTGGTAGTCGTAGCCACTCTTAGTGTTGTTTGACTACTCTTAAACGCTTTAGCTGTGTCTTATTCCGATGATCTGGTCGTGGTCCACTTAATTTTATATACGATCACCATCGGTTCGCATACTGTCATTTCCATTGGTGGTTCTAGAAATATACTGATTATCCTCAAGTAGCAGCATCATTATACTTATGGGTTGAGGTCGTTGGTTTGGTCAACCGATATAAATACTCTTTAATTTATTATTATAATAATAATTATTATTTATTTTCATTATCTGGCACTTGTGTGTTTAAATAAATTATGTTAAAACTGTTCTTTTCAGTGACACTTTTGTTTCGAAATAATGATTTTAAATTATTCTCAATGTTTTAATGGTATATTGGTGATAAATAATAATGCGTATATTTTAGGCTATCAGTTTAAAATCATGTGCTTTATTTTAGCAATTTTCAATAAATTACGTTTTGAACGAAAGAAATATTTAAGAACTGGTATGTATTTATATTATTAACAATAATAACAAAACTATACATCACTTATACTCTATTATATTTATTATAAAATAATAATAATTCGTTTCCATAGTTTTGAGGTTTAAAATATAAACATTTAATAAACTATCGCATCAACAAAACCAATTATAATTTGTTTAAACAGTTATTAAAATTGTTGTAACATTTTCGTCTTTGAAGAATACCAAAAAAAACGAACTACTATTCGTCAAAGATGACGTCTGTACCGTCAAATGTGAAGAAAGCGATGTCGTGCATAAACAGCGGTGCGATAAGTCTCGAAAAAGATATATTCATAAAACATTTACAAACCAAACTAGAAGAGACGTTGACAATACACTATACGACCGTCGATAAACTTATTTACGAGAGCAAGAAAAGTTACGAGTATTATGAATTATGCGAGCAATTAAATTTTTCATTAAGCACACGCGAAGGAGGCAACCTACAGCTTACTGACGTAACGGAAGGCGTGACAGACAAAACCATTGAACTGAAAGTAAGTCGTAATGATATAGTAATGTAACCAGATAGTTTGTTAACACATCCATTTTTGTTCAGAGACAATTTGGTTATCCCGAAAGGATTTTCAAATCCAACGTTATTGGAGAGGACGATTTCGAACCGATGAACGAACGCAATGACGAATTACTGCGTTCGGGACGACATTTGTCTGCTATGAAGGAAAGCGATAATACGCTATGGGCCTATATATTTATTATATTACATTATATCTATACGATAACCCTGTCGTTTATCGATGTACGAAACTGGAAGATTCGTTCCGTCAAGTTTTGGTCGCCCGTTTTTAAGGTAACGTATATATATACAATGTGAAAGGGAGATATGTCTCCAATGTTAACAAGTCAAGTGACATTTGCGTACGGACGGGCTTGTAAACAATTCAGACGGCAAAACAACTGTCAGATGCGAGCTCACAGACCGAGCCACCGCCGACCCGCGAAACCCGCACCGCGTTCACGCAGACGACCACGTCGGCGCACGCTAACACGGCCGCGCAGACCGACTCGACGACCGTGGACACGATTGCGGTCCAGACCGACGCGATAGCCGTTGAGTTCGTCGGCGTGCAGACCGACGCGGTAACCCACGTAGTGGTCGGCGTGCAGACCGACGCGACGTACCGCCGCGCGACCGCCGTCCAGACGGACGCGCAACCGTGTACCGCGGACGCTTCGCAGACGGACTCGACGGCGTACGACGTCGTCGCCGTGCAGACCGACGCGGTGTTGTGCAGCACCGTTGCCGTCCAGATGAACGGCTCGACCGGGGCGTTGACGTATAGCACGTTTTGTCAGACCGAATGGACGGCCGAAGAGCCGGCCAAAGAGACGTCCGCGGTTCAGACCGAACTGTGGTCGTTGGAATTCTGCGAGACGGTCGCCGTTCAGACCGAACCGTCGTTGGAATTCTGCGAGACGGTCGCCGTTCAGACCGAACCGTCGTCGGCATTCTGCAAAATGGTCGCCGTTCAGACCGAACCGTTGTCGTCATCGTGCGCCACGGCCGCCGTTCAGACGGACCCAGGCCCAGGTGCCGGAACGCGTTCGGACGCCGCGGCACAGACGGACTTGACGGTCGCCGGCACCCGCGTGGCTGCCAATCAGACGGACCCTGGCGACGTTACCGTCGTTGTGTCAGCCGGCGTCCAGACCGACGAGCCGACGTGCGCGACGGTTCCCACTCCGAGTACGTTTGCGACACGAGACGCTCAGATCCGACGTGCACGCTAATGTTTTGTCGATTTCAATTATGTTCCAGAAGCAGTAAAGGGTGTTAACATAGACGAGGTCACCGAGTTGTCGGACAAGTTTGGACGCGGCGACAAAAACGCCGCGGTGTTCAACAACAATCGTCTGAATCTAAACGCGGTGCTAAGAAAAATCGAACGCACCGGTTTCAAATCGCTATGTTTTCAAGAATTGTCGTTCTTACACCAAAAGATAATCGATAACAGCATGGCTATGTTTATAAAGTAAACGGAATATTTATATACCGTTCGATATGTAAATCGGACGTTTATAGGGGTTTATATATATATATATATAAACTGCTTAAAATATGATATAAAATTAAATATAATTTTTATAAAATAATACGTTTAAATATCATCAACACTCCGTTATAATATTTGTAAAGGTACACGAGTCTTATCGAAATCGCTGTGAAACATTTACCATCTTGGCATAGGGGTTCGATAAAACAAAAACACGACATTATTCATATATTCGCAATGTTGGACAAAATGATGGATATGAAAAATAAAGAAATCAATACATATAGTAAGAGTGACATTATGACAGCTTAAACAATTATATTATTTAGACAAACTTGCATATATAATTAAAATGTACTATTAAAAGTTACAATATTTACGAGTATTTATTGTCGATGCATTTTCCTATACCACAGAAGTCAACAAAACCGGATAGACATCGAAAAACAATTTATTATTAGCAAAAATACAAAACATCACTACAGTCGGTCCTCAGGTTTTAATTATTATTATTATTATTTTACTTAAATATTTTAAAAATTGTTTAATCACTATTTTTTTCCGTGGCAAATGTATTCAAAACAGTGATATTGAAAAATATATTCAAATAATTATATGTTAATACTCGACGAAATATGTCTATCATCCATACGTCTAATCTACATTTTCGTTTAGCAATGTACCTGTTCACGTTTCATATACAACGAAACAATTGCAGGGAAATTTTTGCTGGAAAACCTACATGGACTTAAGGTAACACGTTACATATGACTGAAAGTACACAGAGTAACCATTAGTAACTATTGACAAACATGATAAACAATATACACAGAATTAGGATATTTAAGACGTAAATATAATCTGTTTCAGTTTGGGTAACAGAAGCTTGGGCATATAATTATAGTGAAGAGGAAACGATAAAAACAGTATGAGATATAGTGCAATAGGTTCTGCACTTCTATATCTCTCCACTGAGATTCGTGGTTGTTTTTTCACGACAGCTCCCAAAAATCGAAAGCTTTGTTTGTAATTCCACTCATCTCTTCGATTGTCCTGTCCTATCCCATAAACGTCGTATTCTTGAAAATTTATTTACATTTTCAATATTCCTTTTACATTTCCTCATACATTCCTAACCACAAATGTTTTCCTGATCCTTTCCGTTCTAAATTTTTTCTTTTCCGTAGGAGTTTCACTGTAATTAATATTTTTTTTTCTTCTCTTTTTTTTTAATTTAAGTTTTATTTTAAGTAAAAAATACATCCTCCTGGAGCAATACATCAAGCTCGTTGGATGTGTAAACTATTTACTGTTTAAAGATATATATTTTTCGAAATCAATAATACTTATCTTCTTTTGAAAAAAATGCTATTCGTGATATTTTTATTTTTATTGTTCAGTTTTATTTAAAAGCTTGGTTTAGCTGTTCTGTTTCATCAAGATCTCCGGCTAATGATTTAAATTTTATCAAAAGTTTAAAACTATATGAAAATGGACATTGAAAAATTTCAAAAGCAGCCATAAAAAGAATAAGTAATCATTTATGGTATTTAACAGAAGAAACAGCAGCTATAGCTTTTTCTGATGATACATTATCCGACGAAATCAAAAGGTTAATGGTACAGTCACTTAAAAATTAAGATAATAATAACTCATCTAAGCGTCTTATTATTTCATTTTATGATCTTGGAGAGACTTTTTCAGGTATATTATTATTATTATTAAGTTACTAATTATTATGTTATAAATAGAAAAATTATTTTTATTTTTTTTCAGAAAAAAACACTGGCTTCGTTTGTATTAAAGAATATTATGAAATTTTTTTCTCGATTTAGTATTAACACAGATTTTTTAAATAATGACCCTAGTACGTGGAATACCCAAACTAGTTATTTACATGGAAAAGATATTATATGCTCTCTAAATGTAGTAAATGATAAAGCAGAAAGGACAGTTAAACTTACGTAAGATTTTCATGGAAGTTTGACCCAAGATGATGAGAAGTCCGAGTTGCTCCTACGCTGTGTCCAAGAACATAGAAGACTATACACAGATTGTAAAAAAGAAACGTTGAAAAAATAATTTTAATGAGTGTGTTATAATGTATAATGCCTAAAAAAATTTAAAAAATTTAAAAAAATGGTATTTTATATATTAGAATCAATATATCTTGTAAATAACTAGAAATTAGAAAAATTATATAAGTACAAAATTTATCAATAATTATATTTTATTTAAAATGTGTTATTTAATTAATTTAATTTTCCTAATTTAAAAACAAGATATTCATTAAAATAAGAAATATGTCAATAAATTACGAAAAATTAATGTACTCAAATTTCAAATACAAGTCGACACGGGTTAACCTTATAGATTTACCCCAAACTTTTTGTAGCTTTTTTTTTTATGCAAATACATTTATTTAGGGGGTGAGTCTAACAAAATTGCAAAAAAAATGATCTATAACTAAATAAGGGACACCCTAATATACATATATATATATATATTTGTTCTGTATTGGTGGAAAGTCCACGACGGACTACAAGATAACGAGCTCGGTGCGAAGGTAATAGAACCTTCTCGAATAAACACAACTCGACGAGTGTCCGTCGGGTAACAATCGGTGCCGATTTGTCATGTGACGCACCGCGTTCTTAAGGTAGGGACACACTATTCACACGCCACGTGGTAACACGCCGTTACACGCCACGCGTTAACACGCCGGGAATTTTAAATGACGTGTTAATCCATTTATTTTTAAATAATAATCGGTTTTGTGATCACATTTATAACACGCAACGCGTTCCCACTCAATTCTATGCCACGCGTTTCAAACAATTTTGAAAAACGTGTGACGTGTTATGATAAATTACGTCATTTTATTTCGATCTTTCGACGTTTTACAATGTCTTCCACAGACTATATGAAAACAGATGGATCACTCGGGATATAAACAAAAAATATGACGCTTATCACGTGACGAAATCAGTATGACCACAAATCAGGCATAAAATGTCGTAGTCCTTAATAAGAATAATGTCACACTGATTATCCAACTATTCGCGGAAAATTTGATTCCTATTTAATAAATACCATTCAAATTCTTAAAACCAGGTACCTGCATTCTTTTAGGAAATCCTACAGGGCTCTTTTATTTATTATTAATTCTGTATTGATGTCATTTCACTCAAGCGTGTCTGATAACCTGTCTGTCATCAAAATTTCCTGAGTGTAGTGTCAAGTTTTTATTTAAAAAATGAATAGCCAAAAAACTGGAATGAAGTGCTCAGTTAGGTTTTGTCAAAGTAAAGATAGTGATAGGAATAAAAGTTTTTTCAAATACCCCAATGACGAGCGTCTTGCGACGTGGATAAATAATTGTAAGACTGGAGACCTAATCGAAGCACTCAATAAAAAAAAATAGTTATACAATTTGTCAGGAACATTTTGAAAATAAAATGTTTTTAAATGCTACAACCAAAAACAGAATAGTTTTCAATGCTATTCCAACAAAATTTAATGGTAAGTACTATTTAAATAATTTTAAATGTCATTCAATACAATTTTTTTTATATATAAATTAAAAAGATATCATAAATTAATTTTGATCTTAATAAACTAATTCTTGCTTTATTTGTAAATTTCAGATGAAATATTGTTTGCGAGAAAAGAGGCAGAAGAACAGTGTAAGGTACATGTAGAACTGACATCAGATGATGGTTTGAAAACTGCAACATAATTATATATATGTATAAACATTAAGTATTTTAATATAATATGCATCATTAAGTGTATAATGTGTACTTGCTTTGTTGAACTTGATCATTGTAATATTGTAATAATGTTAAAATATAAATACTAAATTGTAATTGTTTTATATTTATTTATAAATAAACATTATATATTCTGTTTCATATCGTGGGTCGCAGGTAATCAACACACCGAGATGGTTGGAACACGACTGCCAAATAATTGGCTATCATTTATTAATATCAAATAGTCTTATCTTAACAGCCAATAAATCACTTACATATACTAATATACAACATGTTCCTTTTTTTTTTTTTTTTAACAATGAAAATGCATGCAAATAAAATAAAATAGATAGTTTACAATTAATTTTTCAATACATCTTACTAGCTATTTTCAAATACAATATTTTAATAATTTTAATATTAGTGTTACAAATTAAGTTTACATGGTGTTTTAATTTTCCGTTGACGTATCCATTTAGAATTTAGATTATTACTATCATTACAAAATTTATTATACCTAAGCTGTTTACCCGCTGGCTTTAAATGAACTAAATTACGACGCTTATTTTGACCCGTATCATCACTAAAAACATAAGATCTAGGTGTATTATATTTACTTATTATCTTGCCCGGTTTCCACGTTTTGTTATGTAAGTCTCTAAACATTATATTTTGACCAGGACAAAAATCAATGTTCTTTCTTTGTTTAGCATTCCTGTCGTAGTATTCTTTCGTAATCTTATTTTTATGTTCACGAATAGACTTAAAGTCCTTAACAATTGCTGGTTTTAATGAATCGTTAAAAACCGGTATTTTTGATCTTAATGACCGGCTCATAAGAAGTTGTGCTGGAGAGAATTTTGACCCAATTATTACACTATTTCTATATTCTAATAACATCAATTGTATATCTGTTTTACTCTCATCTCCTTTTTTTAAAATTGATTTAGCAATACTCACACCTTTCTCAGCAAGCCCATTCGATTTTGGATAGCGTGGACTTGACGTAATTATTTTAAATTCCCAATTATAAGCAAAATCTATAAATTCTTTCGAATTAAATGGCATATTATCCGCAATTAACTGTTGTGGTATACCGTGAATAGAAAAAATTGTTTTCAATATTTTTATTATATGAGTAGCAGTTTTAGAAGATAAGGCACTTAACTCAAGCCAACCTGAATAATAGTCTATTAATACTAGATAAGCTTGTTTTCCATAATCTAAAATATCACAGGCTACTTTTTTAAAAGGCAAATCCGGTACTTCTTGACATATCATAAAGTCCTTAATATTTTCTCTTTTAAATTTTTCACAGATTGCACAGTTACTAATATACTCTTCAATATGTTTATCGATTCCTCTCCAATAGAATAATGACCGCGCTCTTTCTTTTGTTTTACAAATGCCTAAATGCGCCTCATGTAATTTAAATAATATCTTTTCTTTTAATGATTTTGGAACAAAAACACGATTATTTAGAAATAATAAATTATTGTCAAACGCAATTTGATGTCGCATATCATAATATGGTTTTAAATCGAATATAACTTTGTTTTTATGACTCGGCCAACCTTCTTTGCACATATACATTATTTGTTTTAGTAATTCGTCATTCTGAGTTTCTTTCTCAAATTCATCACGAATTTCATTAGACATATTTATTGAATGTACAACATCTGACACATCCATATCTACCTCATTCTCATTAGGTGATTTACACGCCCGGCTTAAAGCATCCGCTATCAACATTTTCTTACCTGATATGTGTATTAAATTTATATCATATCGAGCCAATTTAATTCTAATACATTGAAGTCGTTTTGATGGAATATCGTTTATATTTTTATTCATTAAAGAAATCAAAGGCAAGTGATCAGTTTGTATTGTTACGCGTCTACCATAAATATAATGATGAAATATCTTACATGCAAATAATACCGATAAAAATTCTTTATCAACTTGACCATAATTAACTTCACTATCTGTCAAGCTCTTAGATTTGAAACAAACTGGTCTACCCTCTTGTAATAACACACAACCTATGGCAAATTTACTACTATCTGTTTGTATAATTACTTCTTTCTCATTATCATAGTTTCTAAGTACAGTTGGACTAGCGATTATTGTTTTAAGTTTGTTTACACACTCGTCATGTACTAATGTCCATTTAAATTCATTATTTTTTTTAAGGAGGTCCCTTAATGGTTTCGTTAACATTGCCACGTTAGGGATAAAATTTCCGACATAGTTCACCATACCCAAAAATCTTTGTAAATCTTTCACATTTTGTGGCATTTCGTACTCAAAAATTGACTTCACTCGATCATCGTCCATTCTCATGCCATCTCGCGAGAAAACATGACCTAAGTATTTGACTTTATCAACTTTAAATTGAATTTTCTCCTTATTAAATTTAATATTATTTTTAATAGCTAAATCTAATACTTGTTGTAGAGCGATATCATGTTGGAATTCATTATCACCAAAAATTAAAATATCATCAAGATAAATAAATACATTTTCTATATTACCAAAGATTTTCATATTCCATTTTTGACATATTTCTGCTGCATTATTAATGCCAAAAGGAAGCCTATTAAAACAGTAATTACCAAATATAGTACCGAATGTACATAATTTCGAACTTTCTCTATCTAAACTTATTTGCCAAAACCCGTCCTTCAACTCAAGTACTGAAAATATTTTAGCATTTTTTAATTTCGCCGACAAATCGAATAATGTAGGGATAACACAATATTCACGAATTATATTGTCGTTTAAGTCACGCGGATCGAGACACAATCTCATATTTCCATTTTTCTTTTCGACAATAACTAATCGATTTACCCACTCGGTCGGTTCATAAATTTCAGAAATTATCTTTTCCGACACTAATCGATCTAACTCACATTTCAATTTATTGCGTATGTTTATCGGTACTCTGTGAGGAACATTAGTGACTGGTATCGCATTAGGTTTCAGTTTTATATTATATTTAGCTGGAAAATTGCCAAGACCATTAAATACCATTTGATAAGTCTGAAACACATCATTCACTCCCAATAATCTATCCATATTATCTATTTTCTTAATTAATCCTAATTCAATACAACTTTGTAAACCCAATATTGGCTTACAATGGTTTCCCACAATTACAAAATTTAAAATATATTCTTTTCCCTTGAATTTAACATTGAAGTTTACTGAAAAATAAGTTTTAATTTGATTACCACCATACGACTGTAAATTTATAGGCTGATTATTAATTACTAACTCATCTTCCATAGCACGATTATTATTGTTAATATTATTTTTTATTGAATTAAAATGATCCATCGATAGTAAATTAACATCAGAGCCAGTATCTAATTTAAAATTTATTTTTTGGTTTTCAACCCAAATCATTTCAGCCCAGGAAACAGCAAAAGTATTAACAGTATTATTTACAGCAGAACAAAAATATGAATTATTAACAGAGTTATTTACTTTTTCAATAACCTGTACTTCGGTTTTACATACACTTTTAAAATGATTAAATTTATTACATCTAGAACACTGCTTACCATATGCAGGACATTTACCTTTATCATGTTTAAAATTACAATATTTACACAATTTATCTAATCGATCAGAACTGATATAAGTTTTTTTATTTTTACTAGAAAACTTACTACGCATTCCATTTTCCGCAAATCTCTGATCGCGATGTCCTCTTGTTTGACCACCATAACCGTTGTTACCATAAGTTCCGTTGTTTTGTTGTAAGCCATTTGAACGTTTATTGCTACGTGCTTTCAGGTGAACTGCATTCACGTCATTTTCCTTGTCGCCATATTCCTTCATTTGATTAAGTTCTCTTTTCTGAATTTCCGCAATTCGTAAGGTTTCGATCGCAACTTCGAGTGTAACATTAGCTTGTTTAATTAATTTGTCACGAGTTTCGCCATCCTTTGTGTCTAAAACAATTTTGTCACGTAAAATTTCTTCATGTGAATTAAATTCGCAATCTTTAATTAATCCACGACATGCCGCCAGAAACTCTTCGATAGACTCATTATCCTTCTGAATTCGTTTATAAAACAAATATCTGGAGTGCAGAATATTTTTTTTCGGGTTACAGTAATTTTCAAATGCTCTCAGTACGAGATCAATATTTTTATTGTCATCAGGATTATCAAATGTAAAAGTATTGTACCTGTCTAGACCATCTTTACCCACGAGATTTAATAAAATTGCCACTTGACGCTTATTTGCCGCTGTTGACAAACCAGACGCCTCCAAATAAATTTCAAATGCTTCACGAAAAACACGCCAGTTTTCCGCCAAATTACCAGTTAAAACCAATGTATCTGGTTTATTATATTCCATGGTTCAAAAAATAAATAAATAAGTAAATATTAACATAAATTCAAAATTAACACTATTCAAACTACATGCAAAATTTCAATTTGTCCTGACTGCTAAGTTTCACTCTGTACCGACTGCGCCATGTTTCATATCGTGGGTCGCAGGTAATCAACACACCGAGATGGTTGGAACACGACTGCCAAATAATTGGCTATCATTTATTAATATCAAATAGTCTTATCTTAACAGCCAATAAATCACTTACATATACTAATATACAACAATTCAAAATAGATATTCTGTTTGTAACGTTTCGGCCTCATAGAAAACTGGGGCCTACTTCGTACCCACTGCCCAGGGGGACACTGAGCAGTGACCTACCGGCCGATTAGACCTCGGTAGTTGATACTAACGAGCCGGTAGGTTTTGTTCGCTCGTCGATCGGTCACCGCAACGAAGTCGGTCGGCGGACGAGTGGATGACGGTAATCGAGCGTGGTAGGTATTCAACAGTTGTTGTTAAACAAACACGTTCGCGGCACAGTCCACCGCGTTATCCGTGCCACGGAGATAACGCATATACGTACAGCCGTATCTGCGAAACACGGTACCGGTCGGTCGGACAAGTGGAGAGGCGGACGGGTGGGCGAGCGCACACGCGATAAATGTGTTTTCGTCAAATTACTATACTTAGCCCGACACGTATGTACATGTACCTATCACAAACAACTCACGACGCGAGCATAAAAAAAAAACAGTTACCGAATTGGAAACAATCCGTATATATTAAGAAAAAACAGTATGTATATTATACAGAAACAACAGGTAGTTATCAAAAAAACAAAAAAAACTGTCACAGCGTACATCATTCCACCTCGGCGTACGCTGGACGAGAGAGCGGCAACTTATAATAACGGAGGGACTTTATCGTCGGCGGGGCATATAGTCGACGATAAGAAAAACACATAGTGGGGATTGAATGGTGTATGACCAGTCGACCCGTACAGACCGGGTGACAGCAACTAGGCCCAAAGACACCATAATTCGTCCCACCGATTGCCTCTCCAAATTTCGACACGTTACAGAACCCCCCAAATAGATTAAACCAATTCAATATTGGGGTAATCTATTTTAAAGGAGCAGTGAAGAAATTTGGACCGGAGCATTCATATAACTATGAAAAATAGAAAGACGAGGAAAACGTATTTAGAGAGTAGGGCTCTTGTACTTTTTTAGATGAATTACATTATATGTCCCTTTAGGGATGTTATCATGGAGATCTAGAAGAGTATAGGCATTTTGGGATTTGATAGAGGAAACCTTGTAAGGGCCTTCATATAAAGGAAAAATTTAGAAATCTTTTTGTCGATGGCATTACTTAACTTATGGGTACGGACGAGAACAAGGTCATTAATTTTAAAAGGATGGGGAGTTAGTTTTTTATCGTGTTTAATTTTACGGGATTGAGCTTTGGTAAGTTGAACTTCATGGGCTAGAATTAGTTTTTTATGGTATTGATCAAGGGCGTCATTATGAGGATATTCAATGTGTTGAGAAACAGGATTAGGAGTAACAATGTTAAGGAAAAGTTCTGTAGGGGAATGAAGGGTAGACTCATGTCGAACATTGTTCAGTACCCATTCAATGTAGGAAACATACTGAGTCCAGGTGTTATGGCGTTCATGGCAATAGGTTCTGAAAAGCCGCCCAAGCTCACGCATAACTCGTTCAGCAGGGTTTGATTGTGGATGGTATACACTGGTATGCCCTACTTGAATTTGATATTTTTTTAAAGTTTGTTGCCAGTGTTTACTGATAAATTGCCTACCGTGGTCGGAAATCAGATTTTGAGGACAACCATATTGGGGAAAATAACATTGGGTTAACTTGTAGATGCATGCTTTAGCAGTGGCTCTACGAAGAGGGAAAAGTTTTACAAAACGGGAAAAATTATCTAGCACAACAAAAATATACTGGAGACCATAAATACCTACTGGGAGGGACCATAAATATCAACTAATAATTTGTCTAAAGGTTTTTGAGAGATTACATGTTGCATGGGGCCAGAGATTAGGGAAGTTTGGGGCTTACATTTTTGACAAATGTCACAAGATTGTACAATAGAGCGGATTGTTTTATGAAAGGAAAAAAAATAACAGATTTGTTTTAGGGAATGGATAGTTTTTAAGGACCTACATGACCATAGTAATCATGGAAAGCAATGACTACTTCATTAATTAAATGTTTAGGGAGGAATAGAGACCAGGTATTAAAAAGTTTTGACTTACGAGTAAATAAAATATTGTTGTGGACTTTATAAAAAGTATGCCAAGATTGAAAAGAATTTTTATCAGATAGCAGAGCTACAATTTTACAAATGTGGGGATCTGAAGTCTGTTCATTAAACATATTTTTAAATAAATATTGAATTCTGGAGGGAAGAGCTGGAGGAATGGTAAGCTTAAAAATGTTTTCAGGAGGTCTTGCAAGGTCAGGAGGGACAGGGTCTTTGACTTCAAAGTGCATTATTGTAGGAAGATCTAAGGAAACTTGGTCATCACGACCTAAAGGGTGACGGGAGAGAGCATCAAGAGGGTTTTCTTTTCCAGGGCAGTAAAATATTTTAAGGTCAAACTCTTGTAAAATAAGGGTCCAACGGGTGAGACGGGCATTTTTTAATTTACATGAAAATAAGAAGGTGAGAGCTTTATGGTCGGTATACAAATAAATTGGATATCCAAAAATATACACTTTGAACTTTTGGCAGGCAAACAGAATAGCTAAAAGTTCGAGTTCTGTAACAGAATAATTCCGTTCCGAACCACATAGAGACCGGCTAGCAAAAGCAATGGTATGACGTTGTTGGTCATCACCTAATTGAAAAAGTTCTGCGCCTAAACCTATTAGAGAGGCATCGGTTTGGATACAAAAGGGACGGTTAAAATTGGGTGTGTCAGAGCGACTTGATTACAGAAAACATTTTTAATTTTGTTAAATGAGGATTTTTCTTTATCTTTAAAGGACCAAGGAATATTTTTCTTAAGAAGATGAGAGAGGGGATTTAAGAGTTGAGAATGATTTTGAGAAAATTTTCTATAGAAGTTACAAAAGCCAAAGAAGGATTGAAGATCTTTTCTATTGCGGGGTTCAGGGAAGTTCTTAAGAGCATTTATTTTCTCAGGGTCCATTATGGTACCACTAGCAGAAACAAAATGACCAAGAAATTTAATTTGAGATTTCAAGAAATGACATTTTTTAAATTTAAGAGTGAGACCGGATAAGGATATTTTTTGGAAAATCCATTCAAGGCTTATTAAATGTTTTTTAAAGGATTGGGACGAAACAAGGATGTCGTCGACATAGGTATGGAGATCATTAGGGAAGGACACGGGACAGTTGAATTATTTAAGGCGGCTTCCAAACCTTTACCAAAAGCAGCATTGGAAATGTTAAGACCAAAAGGTACAACACAAAATTGATAAGACCTGCCATCATATAGAAAACTAGTATATTGGCGAACAGAAGGATCAAGGGGAATTTGCCAATAGCCAGAAGTAAAATCAAGAGAAGAGAAAGTATTTTTATTATTAAATTTAGCTAAAATGTCATCCATTGGAAGAGAACTGTCACGGGTAGGAATGATAATAGTGTTAAGTTTTCGAGCATCTAGACAGAGCCGGATCGAACCATCAGACTTGACCACGGTTACTAACGGATTGTTATAGGGTGCATCTGACCGTTCAATAACCCCCCAATTAAGCATCTTGTCGATCTCTTTTTGAACGGCAGAGCGACGCGAGAACGGAACGGGGTACGGTTTTATTTTGTATGGCTTATGTTCACAAACATTAAATTTGTAAGAAAAAGAGTTATGTAACCCAGGATGGTCTTGAAAGATATGAGCATATTTATTAATTAGTGAGTCTATAGCTTGTTGTTCTTGTTCATCAAGGGGTATATCATGAAGAGCGAAGTTCTTTGTTAATTGGAAAGGAGAGGAATTTTCATGAGGTCCATCTGTAAAGAAATTTTGAGAGTTGTTTTCAATTTCAACATATTTTAGTGTATTTATTAAGTCATTAGTGTGTTTAAGGGAGATGATTTTAAAAGGGACAGAAGCATTTGGGAAGGTAATATTATTTCACGGTTTTTATAATTAAGAGAGATGTTATTTTCAAGTAGCCAGTCTGTACCTAATATAAGAGGAGTGGATAAATGAGGAACAATTAAGAAAATGGCATGGGTTTTGAAATGATTGATATTAAAGTTGACATAGATTTGGGAATTAATTTTTACAGATTTATTGGTGATGGCTGTTTTTAAGAATATACCAGAAAGGGGAAAAGAGGGGATATCAAATTTGGAAGGGTCATTTTTTAATATACTATACAAGTTTTCAGACATAGCAGAGACAGAAGCACCAGAATCAAGAAGAGCGGGATAGGGATTATTAAAAATAGAAATTTCAATTTCAGGGCGAAAACTAAGGGAGGGGAAAATTTTTTGTTCAGGACTTATGGGATGAGAGAGGATATTTAGTTGAGGAAACCTGGGAGATGATCCAGCATCTTTCCTCACGAGACTGGTCACTGATCGTTTCCCGTAGATGGTGATGGGGAGGTATGGGGAACATTAGGAGGATTGGGTGTAGGATTATTGGTGTGGTGTTGACTTCGGTCATTATTATTATATGAAGCTCGTCCTTGAAATCTATGTTGATAATTATTACGGTTAGGGGCATATTATTATTGGATCGATGGTTTTGTGAGATGTCATGAGAATTGGGGAATTGTTTGAGAAATTATTATTATTATTAAGAGGACGGGAGGAATGTTCAGCATAGGATAGATGATCAATTAATTCATTGAGGGTCTTGATACGGAGAATTCTTAAAGGACTTGCTACAGTTTCAGGAAAATGAGAGAGGATTTGAAAAATAAGGTTTCGTTTTCGATAGGTGGGTTGAGATATTTGGCTTTATTGATCCATTCAATGGCATGTTTTTGGAGAGTGGAAGTATCACGATGGGAATAAGGACGAGAAAGGTCATTACGGGTCATGATTTGTTTGTTATATGACCAGAAATGTTGACGGAAGAGTTCAACGAATTCATGGAAAGTATTAGGGGAGGAGTAAGGGCATTGAACCATTGCTTGGCATCACCAATCATACGTCTACGGATCATATTAATTTTGAAAAAATCAGGGATGTCTTGGAACTGAAAATAGTCATTAATTTCAACAAGAAAAGCTTCAGGGTGTATAGGTGTGAGGTAACCGTTAAATTCTGGAATGCATTCTGAATACTTTTCTTGAGAGAGAATGGAACTGTTGTTAAAAGAAGAGAACTGGTTTAAAAGAGGAGGTAATTTAAATGATGTGTTGGTTGGATTCGAAGAAGAGGGGATATGATTGCCAGAAACAGATGGGTGGAAATTAGTAGAGACTGGTTGGTTTGAGTGGTAAAAGTAGATGAAGACAATTGAGGACCAAAAGAGAACTTTGCTTTCTTAGGGCTATTAATTTCGAGAAGAGACTGAGTAACGACAGGAGGAATAGAAGAAGATTTTGAGTGGGTTATTTGAAGTTTCTGAACAGACGTTTCCAGAG
This sequence comes from Schlechtendalia chinensis, assembly GCA_019022885.1. Classification (NCBI taxonomy): domain Eukaryota; kingdom Metazoa; phylum Arthropoda; class Insecta; order Hemiptera; family Aphididae; genus Schlechtendalia; species Schlechtendalia chinensis. The sequence goes on from CM032339.1 coordinate 79,553,546, forward strand.
CGGCTAACCGAGCAGATTGGCCTTCTAGTAGGCTCATGCGATCAGAGAGACTCGCAAAGTCGGATTTAAGTTCTGACCTAACATCTGAAACTTGCTTTTCAGTATAGGCTCTACACTCAGAATTAGCACTTTCAACTATAGACAGTAAGTGAGAATTAATTTGGGTCATGTCATTTTTGAGATCAAGGAAAGAAGTTTGCCATTGTTTTTGAGATTCCTCAAATTGTTTTTTAGAGTCAGCATGAAAATCAATCAACAAAGAACGGAGATCATGTTGAGAGTCTTCATTAGGAGGAGAGACAGAGCGAACGGTAGAACCTTCGTTATCAGACATATTAAGGGACAAATCAAAACTGGGTAATATGGCCGGAGGGGGGTGAGGAACACTGGGATTGTATCTATCGGGGACCTTAGTTTGTCTTTTCCCGGCGCCTCTCATGCAGAATCGGTGGGTATGACAGAAAAGAAAAATAATTAGGTGTATATATATTGAAACGGAACTGTTCTGGGGTGATGAACTAAAAAAAAAACAAAATAGAAAATATGTTGGGTGTAATTAAAGAAAAAAAAAAAAAAAAAAAAAAAATGTCAATATGAAACAAATCCAAAATTTAAAAAAAAATTATAACAACTAAGGTAGTAAAAATATTATGAGACTAACACTAAGAAATATTAGGATCGAAAGATATAAAAATAGTGGCCACAGGTTGGTCACAGTGGAATCCTTGTCCCAGAACCAAACAAATTAATAAATAATACCACGGGAAAATAAGTGGAAAAATAAAAATCAGTTTATTCATAGAATGAAACAAGAGAAAAATTTAAAGGATTGTATTTAAATAGAATTAATAGGGGGAGACAGGGAGCAAAAAAAAAAAGAAAGTAAAAAAAGTTAAGATTTCGATGGTCGGTCGGCGGTACATACTCAGAAAAGGACAAATATTTTAATTACCTAAGGATTATGAACCAAAATACCAATGTCCCTATTGCCGTCACTCAATCAGCCGAGTACCGTACCATACACCATTCATAAAAACAAAATTTATGGGACTAACAAATGTTGTAAATGGGGGAGACAAAAATTAAAATATTAGGAGGATATTACCTGTGTAGGCAGTACAACAAAAACGAGATAATGATTGTGATTCCAATTCTTTAGGGTGTAAGTCCTGTCACGGTCGCCATGTGTAACGTTTCGGCCTCATAGAAAACTGGGGCCTACTTCGTACCCACTGCCCAGGGGACACTGAGCAGTGACCTACCGGCCGATTAGACCTCGGTAGTTGATACTAACGAGCCGGTAGGTTTTGTTCGCTCGTCGATCGGTCACCGCAACGAAGTCGGTCGGCGGACGAGTGGATGACGGTAATCGAGCGTGGTAGGTATTCAACAGTTGTTGTTAAACAAACACGTTCGCGGCACAGTCCACCGCGTTATCCGTGCCACGGAGATAACGCATATACGTACAGCCGTATCTGCGAAACACGGTACCGGTCGGTCGGACAAGTGGAGAGGCGGACGGGTGGGCGAGCGCACACGCGATAAATGTGTTTTCGTCAAATTACTATACTTAGCCCGACACGTATGTACATGTACCTATCACAAACAACTCACGACGCGAGCATAAAAAAAAAACAGTTACCGAATTGGAAACAATCCGTATATATTAAGAAAAAACAGTATGTATATTATACAGAAACAACAGGTAGTTATCAAAAAAACAAAAAAAACTGTCACAGCGTACATCATTCCACCTCGGCGTACGCTGGACGAGAGAGCGGCAACTTATAATAACGGAGGGACTTTATCGTCGGCGGGGCATATAGTCGACGATAAGAAAAACACATAGTGGGGATTGAATGGTGTATGACCAGTCGACCCGTACAGACCGGGTGACAGCAACTAGGCCCAAAGACACCATAATTCGTCCCACCGATTGCCTCTCCAAATTTCGACACGTTACATGTTGTTTTATGATTATGATGACACATAGATAATAAGTATATACAATAATATTTTAAAATATCTGTACAGTAATTTATTTTTGCAAATGTTACTACATTGATAACGTCGCATCCAATCAGGACACCTTATTTTCTGAATAATAGATTTTGACGGAGTGATCCATCTGTTTTCATATAGTCTGTGGTAGTGCTTTGATTATTGCTCTGTGAACATGTCGTTTTCCCAAGAGCAACATGTGTGTATTGTTGAACAGTATTTTGATAGCCGTTCTTACACTTGTGTTATTGATAAATTTCGAGTGAAATATCCGAATGTAGCAGTACCTTACAATTCAACCATAACGAGATTAATCGCCCGTTTCCGTGAAACCGGATCAGTTTCAGACAAGAGAACCGGGAGACCTACCATTTTGACTGACGCTAATAAACACATGTTGCTCTTGGGAAATCGACATTTTCACAGAGCAATAATCAAAGCACTACTAAAAGCGTTGTATCATCAATACATATAATAATGATGTCTAGATTAAATGTCGGGAATACCCGTAGTGTTATTTTGAAATAACCGATAAAAATAATTTATCACAACTACTATTTAGAAACACTTCTATTTTGGTGTGCGCGACTTTTCGATCACCCTGTATAATGTGTATTGCTATTTATTTAAATAGATAATAAATGTCATTGTTAGAACAATTATTGTATATTATAATCTAAACGATTCTCTTGGTTACCGGGGGGCATGGTAAGAGCCTGCATGTGGCGCCACCTGCATAGTTGTCCCTGTCTACTAGATAAGAACAACTAACCAATCTTACCAACACCGGTGCGAGAATGTCAATACTCACCTCAATACGGTTATTCTCAGGACCAAACCCTGCTTTAACTATAGTATCGCAGAATATCGATGGCTTTTCAACATGTAAGGGGCAACTGTTAACCACCCTATGTAATGAAAATAACTGTGATATACTTTGTATAAAAGAAACGTACCGGGATATGGCCAGTTCACGGCCAAAAATACCGGGAATGACACTGATTAGAGAGATACCTAACAAACAATACGGAAGTGCTATTTTTTCAAAACGTGGACTGATCGTAGAAAGTGCAGAACATTCAAATACGGGAAATATCGAAATAATCACTATAGAGATCAAAGGCTGCACGGTTACTTCAATATACAAACCACCTAACATTAATTTCGATTTCGAAAAACCAAAGAATTTCAATAATAGTTCTGTAAAGATAGTAATTGGGGACTTCAATAGCCATAGCTGTAGTTGGGGTTATTTAGATACAGACCAAAACGGGAAAAAGTCGAGGAATGGGCTGAAGTCGAACTTCTATCACTAATACATGACCCAAAACTTCCTAAGTCCTTCAATAGCGGAAGATGGAAAAAAGGGTATAATCCGGATTTAATCTTTGCTAACAGCAATATTAGTCAACAATGCGTCAAGAATGTATGTAACCCAATACCCAACACCCAACACAGAGCTATAAAACTCCAAATAACCGAAATAATTCGAGGTGAAACAGTACCATTCAAAAGGAGGTTCAACTACAAAAAATCGAATTGGGAAGAATACGGGTTAGCTATCGACAGAGAAATTCAGCATCTTGAACCTACAATAGGAAACTATGAACAATTTGTAAAGAAAGTAAACAAAATATCAATACAACACATTCCAAGGGGTTGTAAACAAAATTATATCCCAGAATTAAATAAAGAAAGCTGTAAATCAAAAGCGAAATACAAGGAACTATTCAAAGATAACCCCTTTAGTGAAGAGACGATTACAGAAGGCGAAAAGCTAACCAAACTTCTATAGGTCGAGAAAAATAAGAAATGACATGAAACAATAGAAAGCATTGACATGACAAAAAACAGCAAAAAAGCTTGGAGACTAATAAAGAAACTAAACGAAGACCCAACAGCTCAGGTGTCTTGTATAAACGTTAATGCAAATCAGGTTGCTTCAGAACTACTTCGAAATGGGAAACCAAATACTAAGGTTAAAAAAAAGGAAGATTAAGCGGAATAAGGACACAGAATGTAATAACTTCCAGAACGGCTTTACTATGGAAGAGCTAAGTAACGGCCTACAAGGAATGAAGGACGGAAAAGCAGCAGGATGGGATGAAATCACTACAGAACAAATAAAAAATTTCGGAACCAGAACTAGAAACCGGCTTCTCAAACTACTGAACACCTGCTTAAAAAATAAACCTGTGCCAAAATCATGGAGAAAAGCGAAAATAGTGGTGCTTCCTAAACCAGGTAAAGACTTAAGTAACCCAAAAAATTATAGACCTATATCCTTACTATGCTATACCTACAAACTTTACGAAAAGATGGTCCTAAACCGTATCAAAATGCATATCGACCAAAAAATAATCCCAGAACAAGCAGGCTTCAGACCTGGAAGAACATGTACAGGCCAAATCTTAAACCTCTGCCAACATATAGAAGACGGCTTTGAGTATAAAAAAGTCACAGGTGCGGTTTTTGTTGATCTCACGGCGGCATACGATACGGTCAACCACAATGCTCTACTACAGAAAATATACTACCAAACCAAAGATTAGGAATTTGTACAAATAGTAACCTCTCTGTTACAAAATCGTCGCTTTTCGGTGACACTAAACAAAAAATGGAACAGATGGAGAAGGCAACGTAATGGTCTACGACAGGGAAGTGTCCTTTCCCCAATACTCTTTAATCTGTACACCAATGATCAGCCTATAATCAAAAATACCAAACACTTCCTTTATGCGGACGACTTGGTTAATTACAGCCCAGGATACATCCTTTGAGAAGGTCCAAGATAAACTAGTGAAAGCCCTAGAGCTCATGAATAAATATTACATTAAAAATCAGCTGAAACCGAACCCAAGCAAAACACAAGTGTGTTGTTTTCACTTAAGAAACAGAGATGCTAAAAAACGAATCGATATCAAATGGCTCGGCAACATGCTACCGTACACTTACTATCCAGTTTATCTCGGAGTAACACTAGGTAGGACCCTAACATTCAAAGAACATTGCATAAAAACAAAAATGAAAAAACAGACTAGAAACAACTTACTTAAGAAACTTTCGGGTACTCAATGGGGAGCACGATCACATACAATGCAAGAAAACAGCACTGGCCTTATGTTTTTCAGCAGGAGAATATGCTTGCCCAGTGTGGAGTAGGTCAAAACATGTCAAACATGTATACATTACACTTAATAATACCTGCAGAGCAGTAACGGGATGCCTTCGTCCAACACAGATAAACAAGTTATACTGCTTATCAGGCATTGCCCCACCAGAGATAAGAAGAAGCGTGGCAACAGACCTAGAAAGAACAAAGCAGTTAAAGGACGAGAGACATCCCATGTTTGAGTACGAAGCCAAAAGAACAAGACTTAAGTCCCGACATAGTTTTATCCACTCAGCGACAGAACTAAAAGACTCTCCACACCAAGCTAGATTACAAAGATGGAAAAATGAAACAAAATCAGACGATCCAATCCAACCTATCCAATACCTACCACATGGTAAAGATTTATAGTGGAACCTATGGAAAACCATTAATCGAATGAGAGTAGAGGTAGCTAGAACAAAATCAAATATGGAGAAATGGAGACTTAAAAATGTAGAGGATAACAAGTGTGATTGCGGTGAACGCCAGACAGATGAACACTTACTCAAATGTACCAAGAATTTGGCAATATGTTTCATAGATGACTTAATTTAAGCGAACCAAAATGTCATATACCTGGCTACACATTGGCTACAAAACAACGTATGACAAAATTAGATTGTTAATTATTATTTATAATAAAATGTATGACTACTATGTACACATAACGTAACTAATGGCTACCTGTTATTAACTTATTAATTAGTTCATTATTTATTTACTTTTATTCTATTTTTATTTATTTTATTATTTTATTAATTAAACAAATGTGAATTATTGGCAATCCTAACTGGACATGACAAGAAGAAAAAGACTAAGATATCAAAAACTAAAACCACATTTCTTATAGATTTTCCTTTTTAACTAATGAGCTCTTGAACTGAATTATAACTATGATGTAGAAGCTCCTCCATTATCGGAGTCATTTGATTTAGATTGTCCTTGTGTCCTTGTATTGTAACGAGGAGAATAGAGCACTACGATTGAAAAATAGTCATCATCCCGCCCTATCGCCAGACCAATATGTTTTGTTCCTCTCCAAATAATTGGTTCTTTTCCATCTGAAATCAAAATGCCATGTATTCCAACATTGTACTAATTGTATTTTACTTGAAATTTGAAACCATTTTCAATTTCAAAAGATAACTTTTCCGGAAAGAGACATATATATATTTGTTATATTATAATTTTTAGCAAATGTCTTTTGGGATATTTTTACGGCCAATAACAAAAGCAAAAACACAGGCATTAAAAAATTTAAAAGATAAGATAAAATTATGAAAATGGTGTGTTGGTTTTCAAGTTAAAATAATCCTATACAATATCATATACGATTGGTCGCACCACTCCGCTTGCGTGTTTACAGACCGCGATAACGTGCTAGTACACAGTAGGTATTTATGTTGATGGTTGGAATGCCCCGGTTACCGTTATCATAGTTGTCGGTGTCGTCCGGCGTTTTTGCTGTAATTTAAGCATTTTAGTGCTGATCCAGACATCTGGGGGTGGCAGATGTTGTGTTGTTGTTGTTATTGTCACGTATAATATACAATATCGATTTAAGTGCGAGATTTTGTTTTGACGTTTGTTAACAAGGTGCCCCTTATATTCGAGTTTGGATAAATAATTTTCAGTTATAAATGTTTTGATATAATTTATATATATAAACATTAATTGGTGTCTGTCTATATGTATGTTATCGATGCCTGCTCAAAACGCTGGATGGACTTTGATAGGGTTTTTTCCTACGTACTCAGCGTGGTCCCGGGATGGTTTTTGTCTCTTAAAAGTAATCAAAACCCGGCTCCTTAAAAGTTTCAAAACCCGGCACCGGTAAACCGGTGGTCCTTCGCAACTACGAGTTGTTTAACTTTCATCGTAACTAAGGGTGTGACGCCAGTAGGTTACCAAGAGCAACCGTCATATGATTTTTATAAAGTTTCTGGCGTGGCTTTTTATTAGTTTGAGATTAGAAAATACAATTTCTCAGTTTTCGTGGGTAATTAGTGATTTCTCGCTTTGCAAAGGTGTAGGTAGTTTGCGTGTAGTATCAACGATATTGTAGCCACCTTTATTGTCAACGTTTTAGCGTCGTACGTAAGAATTACATGCCAACTTTCAAAATCAATGGCAAATTTATCATCGTGCTTCTACCTCTGTCAGATTCTGGTTACAAATTTCTCCACCATATCATCGACAGTTATGCCCCCCCCCCCAAACGGAAATCGATTGGCTAATCTATATTTGTAGCACGAACAATAAAGGCCTTTCGACCTTCCGAAATAACCGAGTAACAAGCATCACGATTGGAAATCATGCGAGAACGAGCTGCTCATTCCCGATCGATTGAAACTGGAGAGCAGCGAGCATCACGATTTGAAACCGATCGAGAACGAACTGCTCAAGCCCGCTCGACTTATACCATTGATCAACGTAGAGTAAGTCTGACTTCAAGAAGAGAACACTATGATCGATCCAGATGAACCCTGCATGTTGAATTGAATCTTGCTGCGTTTCATTACGATGCGGAATATAATTACACTCGAAGTGTCGTCGTTGCAAAAATGGACAAGATATGCGAATCTTGCCGTGCATTGAAATTCAAAAACGAAACTCCAGGAATATGCTGCACAGGTGGAAAAAGAGAAATTGCCAGAATTGTATTTAATACCTGAATCATTAACAACGTTGGTGTCAGGTATATCAAGCCATTCGAAACATTTCTTGGCAAACATACGCAAGTACAATTCATGTTTCCAAATGACATCGTTCAGTGCAACAGAAATCATATGTGACATCTACATGCCAACGTTCAAAATCCAAGGGCAAATTTATCATCGTGCAGGATAGCTTCTACCTCTGCCAGATTCAGATAACAAATTTCTCAAAATTTATTTCATGGGAACCACTGTTGAACAACTTGATCAACGTTGTCGATTCATAACCAGCTCTAATCGGGAAATTGTTGCTGCATTACAAAATTTATTCGATCAACACAACGAATTAGTTTGACTGTTCAGGACAGCTCTTGAGCGAATGCAAGCTGATGATCACGTTGTTGTTATAAGACTCGATAAAACACCAGCCAGCCAACACATTTCAACATTTTGAAATGTCGGCAATTGTTCCAAACAGTAAATCGTCGATATGTATGCAATGACTTCTCTTCATTCGGTTGAATCAAACCAAACTGCGCTCGAAAGAATATATTCATTTACGCGACGCGATTGCTACTGATGGCAATCCCAAAGAACTGGGAAAAATGGTCATATATCCGGCTTCATTTGAAAGAAGCCCACGACACATGCATGAATACGCACAAGATGCAATGACTTATGTTCGCGTATACGTCCCTCTGGATTTTTTCATAACATTCACGTGCAATCCTACGCTGGATGAAACAAGAGAACTTCTGTTGCCTGGATAATCATCTTCGGAACGTCATGACATCATTGCACGTGTGTTCAAACAAAAAATGAAATCATTTATGGATTTCATTTACAAGTATCCTGTTTTTGGGAAGACACGTTGTTGAATGTATTCCATTAAAATGGCAGAAAAGAGGATTGCCTCAAATTCAAGGGAGAAGATGTACTGTTGCCACGTGTTCCAATGATCCAACTGATATTCCAATTGAAGACAAACGTTTGCAGTTTCCTGTCTATCTTGCTTTTGCAATGATTATCAAAAATGCCCAGGGACAATCACTGCACGTGTGAATCCGTGCTTCCCACATGGCCAACTGTATGTGGCCTGCTCACGCGTTGGAAAATCTTCTGATTTATTCGTGTACGCACCAGACCGAAAAATGAAAAATATCGTATATCCAAAAGCACTCGAATAGCATAACGAATATTGTTCCCCATAATGATTGACTATTGGATTATCTTATAGTGCATCGTGAAATATTCTACATTTGCCATTTGCAACGCACGGGTATTCAGCTAGTATTTATATGTTTCCGTATGTGATATTCTTTGTTATAAGAATTGCGTTTATTATTACTCGCCTGTCTTCCCGTCCGCAAGTAAAATAAGCTGGTTGGCAGAAACAACGATTGTCGAAGGTAATATATGTATTTTATAAATAGAAAATACTTACCTTATTTCATAAAATGTTGTTTCATTATACATAAAATGTTCATTATACATAAAATACAACATAAAATGTTGTTTCATTATATATCATCATTTACTTATATATTAATATATATATATATATATATATGTATATATTTCATTATGTTCAAATATATAAAAGCAGTTTATAAATATAAAGTCATAATTGAAAAAATACAAATAGATTAAAGTTACAAATTCAAATAATATGATGGAAAAAGATTTACACCGCGGGATCGACTAAAGGTTTAAGCAATAATCAAATATATATGTTTATCGTATTTCTGTATTTTATATAACAAAAAACTATTATGAACATCATGTAATGTATGATAAATTTACCTCCTTTATAATGAGTAGGATCAGTACTATCGACTTTAGTATGATCATGGTCAGACCATTCAGTAAATATACTGGCAGCTAACTCGGGAATCAGTTTGGTTTCATGTATATTATATTTATCCAAATAATAGTTCACTCCATAATTCTTAATGTCAAATATTCTAGAATCTAATACCGTTTCAGCTATATTGTCCATCTGGGAAAAAAGGACGAGCATTGATTTATAATTATGATACGACGTCTGACGTTATTTGTTATTTAAACTAAAAAACAATAAAATATATGATTACTTACAAAATTAGTTCGTGATATTTCTGGTAAAAATAGATTCTTCCGGGATAAATAATGCTCATTGAATAAATATATTAAAAACGATTTTTTGTCTATAATAAAATAATATAAAAATGAACTTACATATAAGTTATCAAAATTTCAAAAAAATGATCATCACAATTCTTATAAGTTTCTCAAAAGAATATTGTGACTCTTCACCGTGTCCCGATATTGACGACCATCATATGGCCGATCATTACCAAATATATGAGGATCGCTAACCGAGAATCATAGGTCGAAGAAACGAGGATTTTCATATTTTTTAATTATTGGTGGAAAATGTTGAAATTATTTATAAGAAATATAAACAAAATAAAATGCCAAGGTATTTTTTATTTACATAGACATATCCATATATAAATATATATTTATCGGCATTGATGCTGTTATATCAATGCGTGTCCGCCTCTTACCTATCGAAAGATTCGCCATGGAGATGGAAAACACGTCCTATTCCAAGTATTCATGAATACACGTTTTTTATGAAATGATAAATTACTGAACGCACAGAAAAAGAAATAATAAAAATACAAAGGCAACCAAACGAAGGGTCACGATAACGACCACGATCAGACTGAACGAAAATTGTGTTTTAATAGAAGGAAAAAAAAAGAACAACAATAATATTTAAATAATAATATTTAGCCTATAATATCTCCGTACCTACTCAATAATAATTAGTCGTGTTTAATGTGTCCGATTTAGAATATGCGAAATTAAAATACTCAAACATATATAACTATTCATTATTCTAGTTTTCTTATGCATCATTACAAATCAACTCACTTTCTTCGCTGAATTCGTCATTAGATAATGTCATTTCAGTAAAAGATATAAAAAATAGTAAAAAACGTCCAACAGCTTTCATGTTGTAGCTGAAAACATAAAAAGTATTTCGTCTATTTATTTAACCCTTTTTAACGAGCAAATTCATTTACCGATTGAAAACAGGTTTCACTTCTTTAAGAAGGTCTGTAGATTCCAAATAACAAAATTATACTAATACAAGGAGTTTCGAATGAGTAATGTACTATACCCATACTGTAATACCTAAAAAAATATCGTACGCCTAAGATTTTTCTTATTGAATACCTAACGTACGAGTTTATTTAAATATCTAATAAGTACACATATGTGAACACTGTTCGCTAATTAAATAAACAAAAACTTATCGAACAAATTAGGCTACACAATATACAGTTTTGATGATTTATTTATTATGATGAACAATATATAAAAACATTGGTTTGTCATCGCAAAATGAGTGGCTACAAAACATTTTAATTGATAATTAAATAAATAATTATATTGCTATTAATTATCAACAAAAATCATCTGAATATTACTTTAAAATTATTTTTCTGGAATCAAATATTATGCTTATGATTATTTAATTGATAATAAATTTCAATTATTCCCTGTAATTTACTTATGCGTATTAAATAACTAACAAAAAATAACAAGAAAAATAAAGTTGTAGAATCATCAACACGTTCGTTATGGACACGTGAATTAGTTGTGCTGAATAGGTGAAAATTGAATACAAGCTTAGATTGCTAATACGTAGCGTTTGAAAAGTGTCATATACAGTTTTGCAAATTATCACAATATTTCATATTGATTTCGATTATGAATACTTTAATAAAATGATCTAAGTTTTTCTAAAAATTGATTAGTTATATCTTTTTCTAATAGTTTTGTTTAAATTAAAGATGATATGTTCAACACCCAGTTTTAAATAATACTTATTTTCCAAAAAATTCAAACAAATAATTCATGTAATTTGAAATCATCACAGAATCACTGACTAGCTATTTTAATTTGAAGTTTACAATTTCGCTGATATTATGGTGAAATTGGCTTTTTAAATTTAAAGCTCATCTGTATGACAAAATAAAATAATATCATTGACCACTGATTCTTCCGAGAATTATGCAATTTGTTGCTATCGTTACCTTAATAAATATCTTTCCATCTAAATTGGATAACAATGAGAATTTTTACAATCCGTTGAAAACCTTATAAAGAAATTATTGCGATGTTATCATCAAGAAGCTTATAATTTCATTTATTGTATGTAAAAATCTCATACAAGTATTTTCTTTTTTTTCGGTAATGCAATTGCTCGTACACGTGGTGTATATTATAATTAATAAACAACGGGTAATCGGTTCAAAAAGTTTGAGCACGAAAATTCTAATCTCGAGACTTTAAATAAAATATTACGTACACAAACGCTTTTAAAAACACAAAGTTGATCACAACAAAGTGTCAGACATTATTTATATTTCGGATCTTCTGCATTTGTTCACATCATTTGTAAACTTCGTACGACACAAGAACGTGGTTTGCTAAAAATGATATCTTTGAACTATCGCACGGCAGCCAAAATGTTAACATGGAAATAAACTGCAAACCAAATCGTGATGTTTTTACATACATAGTTGTATGTTAAGCACACATGAGTGATTCGACACGATCAAATCGACTATTTAGTTCGAACAATAGCCAAGTGAATGCAACACATAAATTTATTTATTATATGATTTAATAATCTCGGATGTGGTTCTATAACAGCATTAGGTTTGGCATTAGCGTTAGGTTTGAAAGAAAAAACCGTCTCTCGATTAATAACTACGGCTATGAAAGCTAAACGCAAGGTTGGTGTAGGGTGTGGATATAAATGTGCGGTCAATGCAGCTTAAAAAGCAATAAAAAATAAAATTTGTGAAAAAATCTTACAAAATTGACCGAAATATGTATTGGGACAGCGAAAACATCATTACGTAAAAAAAAAAACCAAAAACCCCCATAATTATACCAATATTTTAAAAGTTTGGAATGTTACAGTTAATACCTATATTCACAGGTCTGTCTGTGCTAGGCGCAATTATAAGTGGTGTTGATAACGTAGTCAAAACCGTAAACGTATGAAATCTTATAGAGACAATAATTGACTAATTGACAATAATATTCCGTAAGGAAAACCAAATGTGTATAAACATGTTTTCGAGTATCGCTTTAGTAAAAAAATAATGTGTACCGAACAACAACAAGTATGTGTTTTCGATACAATATAAAACAATAATGAAAATGTTAAAATGTGTAAACATGTGTTGGAGTATCTCTTTAGTAAAAACATAATGTGTACCGAACAACAACAAGTATGGTGTTTTCAATACAATATAAAACAATAATGAAAATGTTAAAATGTGTAAACATGTGTTCGTTTACCAAGCTAGTAGATACGTAATATATTTTAATTTCACACAGCGATTCGCATAATATTTTAAATGCAATATGAAGAATTATTAAAACGTCTACATTTTGAAGACAATGATAATCATTCGACGATATTAGTTTCTATGGTTCCAATTTGTTTAAAATATTGTTGTCAGTTTAATATTAGCCGTTAAACTTAATATTAGAATATCGAAAATTATAGATATGAAACAATATATATAATATTATAATTACACCAACGTCAAAATTATGTTATCTACATAAAAAATCATTGAAAAATCCTTTTTCAATTTTTAGTTATTAAAACGTCTATTGATGCATTTTGGTTTTAAATATTCGTAATAATATTTTTTTTTTTTTTTTAATTATTAAAGCCTCAACGACTTAGGTTATTGGCTTACGAAGTTTACAATATTAATATTACATTATGTTTGTACATAGAATAAGGTTACAAATAATAACAAAATGTTAGGCATAAATAGTTAAAGATATATAGATAAGAGAGAACAGCTAAAAAAAAAAAGATATAAGATAAAATTAGATAAGGTTGTACAGTTTGGTTGTTATTAAGAAGGTGATGATTTTGTTGAAGTTTTCTTGATCTGGTCCTAGTGCTTCGTAAAAATGGTCTGGTTAATTCAGAGCTGTTCTAGTATCAGCATAATTACGACAGAATAAGATAATGTGTTTGACTGTTAATGCTTCCCCGCAAATAGTACATAGTTCTGGTTCTTCGTGTCTCATGAGGAAACCGTGGGTGAGCCTGGTGTGCCCTATTCTGAGTCTATTGATTACGACTTCGGGGCGTCTTTTGGAGTGGAATAATACAGTAATAATATTTGTTTTGGCAGGAAACATTATGATGACGAGTTTATTGATTTTACTTTTTATTAAGTTGACTATTAAGTAATACTAACAGTTTAACACTTAATTATTATATCGTTGAATTAATGCTTATTTAAAATTTTGGTCGAAAAACATCAAAACTAAAATTTTGGCATTGAATTATATTTTATTTGAAGCAACACTATCGTAACTAAATCTAAATTACGTATATCTACGAGTACGTATAAAGAATAAAATACGTTTTACTCGTAATTTCATTTATATTCGGGTTTTATTGTTCTCATCCCTCAAATTAAAAAAAAATACTATTCTATATATGATTTTACGAGCGATATATATATATATATAATATATATATATATATATATATATATTAATCATTATCAATTTTCTCTCGTAGATTAACGTGTTCAAAATACCTCATATATCCCACGAACACAATCACAATTGTTAAAATGTTAGTTTTTTTATATTAACGGATTAATTAAACGTTATATGACATAAGTATTTGGAATAGTTATGAAATATACAAAAACTATATTAATTACGGTCGCATAGAAAATTAAGAAAATAGATAAAAATTTAAAATTAATGAAAATACGAAAATTTAAAAAGTGACATATAGTTTTGCAAATTATCACAATATTTCATAATGATTTTGATTATGAATACATTAATAAAATGATCTATGTTTCACTGAAAATTGATTAGTAATATCTTTTTTTAATAATTTTGTTTAAATTGAAGGTGATATGTTCAACATCCAGTTTTCAATAATAATTCTTTTCCAAAAAATTCAAACAAATAATTCATGTAATTCGAAATCATCACAGCATCACTGACTAGCTTTTTTAATTTGAAGTTTACAATGTCATTGACCACTGATTCTTACGAGAATTATGCAATTTGTTGCTATCGTTACCTTCATAAATATCTTTCCATCTAAATTGGATAACAATGAGAATTTTTACAATCCGTTGTTAACCTTATAAAGAAATTATTGCGATGGTATCATCAATAAGCTTATAATATGATTTATTGTATGTAAAAATCTCATACACGTATATTCTTTTTTTTTGGTAATGCAATTGCTCGTATTTGTATATTTTGTATACACAAACCTATACAAACACATAACGAACATTGAATATCATACGTTATGATTTTATTATTTTATTACTAGTCGTGCATTTTTGAATTCACGATTTTACAATATTCAAATTTTTTTCCATATTTCATGCATAGTTTGTTAAATTGATCAAAATACGTAAAAATTGTTGTATATTGGTCATCTTAAATCAGACGAATATTACTATAAATCAGTACTGGGTATTGTATAATTACAAAAGTAATATGAAAAAGAGTATACAAAAGACTTCGCATTGAAATTTCTCCGCATTTTCCTCCACATTTGTAATTTTCTCTGCTTTTCCTTCCGCATTTAAAAATTCTCCACCTTTCTCTGCGGCCATTATCTAACCCAAGTCTTCCCAAACTATGGTCCACGGACCCCCTGGGGGTCTGTCGATACTAACAAGGGGGTCCGCGGCAAATTTCGAGAAAATTTAATACATTATTGCAAAAATAAACGTAGAGTGAGTAAATAAATTTAAAAACCCTGAAATTCATTTTACATTATTACAAAAATAAACGCAGAGTGAATAATTAAATTAAAAAACTCAAATAATAATACTGCAAACGAAAAAAATAACAATAATAACAATGAATGCTGAAAACGAAGTTGACGGTTTCCCAGAAATTTCAGAGTTGTTGAAGTGTACGTTCATTACCGGGAATCGATGCTGCTCGATTACCCTGCATTTTTCCACAGTAGTATATAAACGTGCCATCGATTTTTAAGAATACGTGTCAAGCTCTAGCTTCTTTCGCGTGTATTTTCTACATATTTGTGTCTGTTTATTAATTAGTGTTATTCACTCCAATTCAATATGGATCGGTGGCTAAAGTAAGTCGGGATCTTTAAGGAATCAATCAGTTTCTCCATCACTTGTACAACAAATTTCCGTCGAAAACGTTACAGAAGGCAAGCTAAATAAATCTTCAGTTGATCTACTGCATCATGGTCCAGCATTCATAGATTCAATAAATCTCCAAATAGCTGCAGATCAAACAGCTAGTGGAAGTTGAGTAACTAAGTAGCTTAAGTACTACGACAATTACATTGATTTAGGATTCGTATAGACTGACGAGTGTAAGGCCCAGTGTGTTATTTGCGCAAGAGTCCTTCTAAACAGTTCAATGGTTCCTAATAAACTGAGTCGTAATTTTGAGAGTACACACCCAGAATTCCGAAAAAAAAAGGCTGATTATTTCAAGAGGAAGTACACTAAACTGGCTGCTCCTCAAATCTTAATCAAAGTTCACCCAAAAACTGTTAATGAACATTCTTTAAAAGCGTCTTATTCGAGTGGTACAGTCAGGTAAAACTCATTCCATCGCCGAAGCCCTCATCAAACCGTGTGATAGTGATATTGTCTCTTGCATGCTTGACGATAAAGCAGTTAAACTTGTGATATCGGTGCCATTGTTAAACAACACTGTGAAAAGGAGAATATTTGATTTATCAAATGATGTGAATGAATCGCCGGTTTTCGCATCAAACCCGTGTCGTTTTCTCTCTAAATCGACGAATCTACTGTCGTCGCGGTGTTGGCAATTTTAATGACTCTTGTCTGTTATGAATACTCCGAAAGTTTCGAGTAGGATCTTCTTCTGTGCAAACCACTTCCTGCCAATACAACGGTGGCAGTAATATTTTATTTGTTGGATGATTTTTTTACGATGAACAAAATTCCTTGGAATTTTGACGTGTGCCAGATGGTGTAAAAGCAATAACTGGCACAACAGTTTAAGTGATTACGAGGATAAATGATAAATCTAAAAATTGCAGTAGCAGTCATTGTGTTCTCCATAGACACGCTTTTGCGATGAAACAAATGCCTGAATCTTTTAAGAAAGTTTTGGATGATGCTGTTCAAAATAGTCATTATATATAGGTATGACCGTTAGAATCAAGAATTTTTGCATTACTATGTGATGATATGGGAATCCTTCAGAATTCCCTGCTTCTCCACACAGAAGTGAGGTGGCTATCTCGTGGGAATGCACATTTACGATTAAATGAGTTGCGTTCGGAAGTCTTATCTCTGTTGATGAACCACAATATCAAATTGGCCAACGTTTTTAATGATGAGAGATGACAGTGTTTACTTTTGTATTTATCAGATATTTTCATGAAAATGAATGAGATGAGCCTTTCTTTGCAAGAGGTGAATATCACAACTTTTGAAGCAAATGACAAAGTTCGCGCATTTAAAAGAAAAATCCAGTTTTAAGTTGAATCTGTTCAGAAGAAAGAGGTGGAGTGTTTTTTGTGGTAAATGATTTTCTACAAAAAAGCAATCTAGATCTTGAATAAAGCAATTTTACTGATGAAATATGTGAACATCTTCGCAGTTTAGAAAAATCCCTTGAGCACTACTTCAATACAGCTAGGTTAGTAGTAGGTAGTAGGTAGGTAGGTTAGTAGGTAGTGCTGCAAGAACATAAATGATTGGTCAAACCGTTTTCAGTTTCGAAAAGGCCAACTAGTCTATCGTCAAGTGAATACGAATGTTTGATAGACATAACTTCAGATTTCACCTTAAAATCTACTTTTGAGTGCGATACATACTCCCATTTTTGGCTCCGCCATGAAAACAAAATATCCGACCAACTCGTTGAAAAAGCGAAACGGGTTCTTCTTCCTTTTGCCTCAACTTACTCATGCGAATCTGGATTTTAAATCTATACAGCCACTAAAACTAAATAAAGCTATTTAATTGCTGAACCCTATATTCGATTCCGGCTTCCAAAAATTAAACCAGATATTTCGAAATTGTACCAATTAAAACAACCTCATTCTTCCATAATCAAGCTGACTCTATGTTCAAGTCTTTTTAATGAGTTAATTAAAGTTAATGACTTTTTTTAACCTTGTTTTTTAACTAATGATATCACTACTTTTCATTTCGCATTTTAAAGTAATAATGTTGTATAGTACATAACCAAATATGTAATCTCTCTATCTGGTATTATTTGTTACTTTTATCAATTATAGCTGACGATGACGTTTTTGCTTTTTAAAACTGGATTCGGTAGACCTGTAGAGATCTGCACAGACCCATATTCAATCAGTTTACAAAGGGTCCTCCTTTTTAACAATTTTTAAAAATGTTGATATGAATGTATATAGGAAACCGAGTTAAATATAATAAAATAGAAGTTAATAAGGCAGTAGAAGACATGAGGCTTGAGGAGAACGAAACAGATAATGTAGAAGAATTGTGGCGAAAATTTAAGAGTGCAGTCTTACTATCTCTCAAAAAGACACCTCGAATTGATCGACTTAGTGATTTGTTGAATCTATGAATGCTGGACCATGATGCAGTAGATCAACTGAAAATTTATTTAGCTTGTCTTCTGTAACGTTCTCGACGGAAATTTGTTGTACAGGTGATGGAGAAACTGATTGATTCCTCAAAGATCCTGACTTACTTTAGCCACCGATCCATATTGAATTGGAGTGAATAGCACTAATTTATAAACAGACACAAATAGGTAGAAAATACTCGCGAAAGAAGCTAGAGCTTGCCTCATATTCTTGAGAATCAATGGCACATTTATATACTATTGTGGAAAAATCCAGGGAATTCGAGCAGCATCAGTTCCCGGTAATGAACGTACCCTTCAACAACTCTGAAATTTCTGGGAAACCGTCAACTTCGTTATCAACATTCATTGTTATTATTGTTATTTCTTTCGTTTGCAGTATTATTATTTGAGTTTTTAAATTTGATTATTCACTCTGCGTTTATTTTTGTTATAATGTATAATGAATTTCAGAGTTTTTAAATTTATTTACTCACTCTCCGTCTATTTTTGCAATAATGTATTAAATTTTCTCGAAATTTTCCGCGGACCCCCTTGTTAGTGTTGACAGACCCCCAGGGGGTCCGCGGACCATAGTTTGGGAAGCCCTGGGTTAGATAGTGGTCGCAGAGAAAGGTGGAGAATTTTTTAAATGCGGAAGGAAATGCAGAGGAAATCACAAATGCGGAGGAAAATGCGGAGAAATTTTAATGCGAAGTCTATTGTATACTCTTTTTCATATTACTTTTGTAATAATACAATACCCAGTATTGATTTATAGTTATATTCGCCTGATTTAAGATGACCAATATTTACCATTTTTTACCTATTTTGACCACCGTAACAAATTATGCATGAAGTATGGAAAAAATTTTGAAAATTGCAAAATCGTGAATTCAAAAATGCGCGACTAGTAATAAAATAATAAAATCATAACGTATGATATTCATTGTTCGTCATGTGTTTGTATAGGTTTGTGTACACAAAATATACAAAAACGAGCAATTGCATTACTGAAAAAAAAGAATATACGTATATGAGATTTTTACATACAATAAATCAAATTATAAGCTTCTTGATGATACCATCGCAATAATTTCTTTATAAGGTTAACAACGGATTGTAATAATTCTTATTGTTATCTAATTTAGATGGAGAGATATTTATTAAGGTAATGATAACAACAAATTGCATAATTCTCGAAAGAATCTGTGGTCAATGACATGATTTTATTTTGTCTTAGAGATGAGCTTTAAATTTGCAAAGCCAATCTCACCATAATATCAGCGAAATTGTAAACTTCAAATTAAAATAGCTAGTCAGTGATGCTGTGATGATTTCGAATGACATGAATTATTTGTTTGAATTTTTTGGAAAAGAAGTATTATTTAAAACTGTGTGTTGAACATATCAGCTTTAATGGGGTACAAAGGTAAATCGCTTCCTCGTAGTGTACCCCGGGAAACGTCATCGACGGCTAAAGATTTACCAAAACCGACCGCTGCACTGTCTCATCGACCTCACAGCAATTATGAGCAACAACACCAAAATTAATATTAACACACAAAACAGCTCTTTTCAGGGCTTTCTGACCCGAGATATTGGCCCTCAGCTAATTATCTTCCAACTGAATGTCGAAGGCTTAAGCAGAGACAAGAGTAATTATTTAGCTCGATTATTATCAGATTTTAAAGCTGATATAGTCTTACTACAGGAAACTCATGTCCCAGATGTAGAACAAATGCATTGCCGAGGGAACATCGATGGTTATAAACTCATTTCTGCCACCTATCACAAACAATATGATACCGCTACCTATATACTAAATGATATTTCAAACAAGAGTCACTTTTTTTTTTTTTTTTTTTTTTTATAGCCTTTATTTTTATAAAAAAAATATTTAGCTCAACAATTACAATATTTAAAACATAGGAATTTAAATTAAGTTTATATTAAATAGCAAAAAAAAAAAAAAAGTTTTTTGATGAAGAGAAAACAAACAAATACGAAAAAGTCAAAAAATAAAGTAAAAGAAACAAAAACTAAAATAAGTGAATTTATATAAAAAAAAAAAAAAAAATTAAATAATAAAACCGAAACTCCTGATGAGGGAAACCACGGCGTGAATGACAACCACAGAGCGGGAGTTCAGGATATAATTTATGGAGGGGTTGCGGATATTATGGGAAATCAGGATGTTAGAAAGGGCGGCTCTGCCGCCACTCAAAGAAGGACAATCGGAGAGAAGATGGGAAATATCACACACGGCCTCACCGTCGTGTAAAGGACAGTATGGGGCGGAATTAAGGGAAAGGTGATAGGCGTGGGAGGGTAGGAGATTGTGGCCTAGTCTGAGCCTAGCATAGGCGGAAAGGATGCTTCTCGAAAGGTGAAGATTATGGAACCATGGTGAAGGAGAGATGGAAGGAGATAAGGAACGGTACCAGCAGCAGGATTTCAAGTTAATTTTCGACCATTTATACTGCCAAGCAGCAAAAATGGTCTGGCGGAAGTGCCGAAGGAGATCCGAAGCAAGAATATTAGAGATTGTGGGAGTTAAAAAGAGGGAAGTGGAAACAGCCAGACGGTCCGCCATTTCATTACCAAAAATGCCGACGTGGCTGGGGACCCAATGTAGTAGAATTGATTTATTTAGGGATTGTGTATATGAAAGGAGGGATCTAATGGTGAGGATAAAGGGGGAAATCTGAGTGCAAAAGGGATTGGAGGTTATGGCATATAGGCAGGAAAGAGAGTCGGAAAAAATAATGAATTCGTTGTTCGCGGCCGTGGATATATAAGTAAGCGCATTAATGATGGCGAGGCATTCTGTAGAATAGGAAGAAGAATATTGGGGAAGAGCAGTAGAAAAGGATATATGAAATTCAGGAATAAAAAAGGAGCAGCCGGCTGAGTTGGCTGTTACGGAACCGTCGGTAAAAATTAAGCATTTATTAGGGAAATTAGAAATGATATAGTCTTTAAAAAGGTTGTTCACGGTACTTAAAGGGAGAGAGCGAAGGTTTGTTGAAGTATAGCCAAGGAAACATGAATTAGAATATACGGAGGGAGAAAGAGTTAGAGCTTGGAGCGGGCAATCAAATAAAGGTAGTCTGGAGTGTGATTTATATAAACGAGGTATAAAGGGGGAGAGGGTGGAACACAGTGAAGCTAAGATAGGAAGAGATTTCGGCACGTAACGCCAACGGGATTTGATTTCAGAGAATAAGGAGAAAATTTGGGAATTAGGAGAGGAAAGGGATTTTAAGAGGAATTTGCAGGCTAGTCCGCGGCATCGAACTTCTATAGGTGGAGAGGAACATTCGACAAAAACACTGGAGGAGGGAGTGGATTTCAGAGCACCAATGATATTGCGTAAACAGGAGGCAAGTAAAGAGTTTAATTTTTTCCTATGGGTGTTGGCGGCTGAAGCGAATAAAAAAGAGCCGTATTCGATCTTGGCTCGAATCACTGAATTATATATAAGAAGCAGAGAGGAGGGGTGGGATCCCCAGGAGGTTCCAGTGACACTACGTAAGAAATTAGCCCAAAGGGCGGTAACAGAAAGAATGAAACGGATATGTGGAAGCCATCTTAATTTAGGGTCGAGTCTGAGACCTAGGTATGTTACACAATCAGAGGGAGGAACAATTAAACCATCGAGAATAATAGGCGGTAAGACAAGAGGTAGACGTTTTCTGGTGAAGATTATTAATTGGCTTTTCTCAGGAGCAATGGAGAAGTAATGCTCTTGCAAAGAAGTGGATATAATAGAAAGAGAATTACAAGAGTCACTTATATACAAGAATAATTGGGTCTGTCTCTGTGATAGCTACCAACGTGGCTAATATAACTATACTCAACATCTATAAGCCCCTAAATGAGAATGGACCCTGCCAGTTCTTCCACCTTCCTAGCACCCCATAGTACTAGCTGGTGATTTTAATAGTCACCACACCAGATGGGGATATGATGAAAACGACGAAAACGGGGAAGTTCTATGCGAATGGATTGAAAATGAAAATTTGCAGCTGATTTTCAGTGGAAAAAATAGACATACTTTTCACTCAGGAAGATGGAATCGAGGCTATAACCCGGACCTCTGTATTGTTTCTACAGACCATAATGGTGTATCACTTCAAGTCCACCGATCTGTCCTAAATAATTTCCCAAAAAGCCAACATAAACCAATACGCATACAAATCGGTATTTAGATTCCAATAATTAAAACAATACTTAAACCGAGATGGAACTTTAGGAAAGCTAATTGGACTGCCTTTTCAAAATCACTAGACGATAACATCAGGTGGATTGATCCAATAGCGAACAATTTTGAACGCTTCATTATTATGGTTAAGGGAACTGCAAAACGATATATCCCCCGAGGCTACAGACACATATATATCCCCTGTTGAAATGAGGAAAGTGACAGACTGTATGCAGAATATCAAAGGAATGGCCAAGCAGAAACTGCGGAAAAACTCTTAGGATCGCTAGCTAAGGGCAGCAGAGACCGTTGGACTGAAACCGTAAAACGTCTAGATTTCAAACACTCTAGCCGGGAAGCCTGGAATGTACTGCGCAGACTAAATCCCAACTAGAATCGAGGTGGCAGTGAACCTGAAATAAAACTAAATGCATTTGCGAATCGACTAATAGAAATGTCAAGAGCCGACATCGATAAAGACACATTAAGGAAAATAATTAGGGACCTTAACGTAAAGAAAATCCATGCAGTGGAAAATTCAAAGTGAGCTGACAAATTCACTCCCGAAGCAGTTCAACTAGCATTAAAACGTGTAAAACTTAGGAAAGCAGCTGGACTTGATGAAATATATCCGGAGTTCATAAAATATTGTGGGCCCAAGACAATTAAGTGGCTCTTTCACTTCTTCTCCAACATCCTTCATTCGGGAAATCTACCGAAACTTTTTAAACAAACAAAAGTTATACCAGTCTTTTTATTTTTTCCTCTTTAAACATAGAGCCTGGTGGGAACCGTTTTCACAATACTGCCACCAGGCTCCATATCATTTATTTCACACAAAAAACAAACAATAATTACAAACAATATTTACAATATTAACAACATACGGGGGCATCCAACCACCCTAAGTTGGCCTTCGACCCACAATTACAAAACTTAGCTATTTTGTTGTTGAAGATCTCTTTCCCGCTCCCGCTCCGTTTTCTCCTTTTCTGACAAGATTGCTTCCACCATCGCGCAGAACCACTGCAATATCCCGTCCGCCGTGGCTCTAGCCGCCGCCCTCTCCGTCGGGTCTACCGGGAGGTCTTCGCCCCATGGAATGCCCCAGTCCCAGGCGGTGTCCATCCCAGAACGAACAGTGGAACAAGGTATGCTCCACCGTATCGTCCGGGGCCCCGCACTGGACGCAGCTGGGGTCCCCGGCCAGCTTCCTCTCGAAGAGGTATCGGCGAAAGCAGCCGTGGCTGGTCAGTGCCTGCGCCATATGGAACGACACCGACCTAAGGCTGAAGTGGGCGACCCACCTCTGCAGGTCCGGCAGCATCCTCCTCGTCCACCGAGCTTTGCTGGTGGACTCCCTGCAGCTGGACTTGATGAAATATATCCGGAGTTCATAAAATATTGTGGGCCCAAGACAATTAAGTGGCTCTCTCACTTCTTCTCCAACATCCTTCATTCGGGAAATCTACCGAAACTCTTTAAACAAACAAAAGTTATACCAGTCTTAAAGCCAGGAAAACCAAAAAATGATGTAAACAGATATAGACCGATATCTTTATTAAGAGTATACTACAAATTACTGGAAAGATTGATTTACAACCGCATTGTTAGCACTATTGATGATATTATTCCACATGAACAAGCTGGGTTCCGTCCTAATAGGAATTGCTGTGACCAGGTAATGACACTTACTACCCATATAGAAAATGGGTACGACAGAAATGTTAAAACTGCAGTGGCATTCATAGAACTATCATCTGCCTATGACACTGTCTTGAGAAAAGGGCTTTTATCAAAATTCTTGGATGTGATCTCATGCAAAACGATACTAAAACTCCTCAATAATATGCTTAGTAACAGATTATTTACGGTTTATATTGGTGAGCAAAAAAGTAAAACAATGATGCTACACAATGGCCTTCCTCAAGGCTCTGTGTTAGCACCCCTTCTCTTTAACCTCTATATCAAGGACCTACCAGCGACAACTGCAAGAAAATTAAAATATTCTGATGACCTAGCCCTAGCTTGCCAGAGTAAAGATTTCGAATGTCTAGAAAACATCCTGTTTGAGGACCTTGACACATTGTACAAATTCTACAATCAATGGAGATTCAAACCAAATCCATCAAAAACGGAAGTCACCCTCTTCCATCTGAATAACAGAAGAGCAAACCAGGAGATACGGGTGCAGTTTGGAGATCAGTTAGTGAAAAACAACCACTATCCTAAGTATCTGGGTGTGGTATTAGACAGGACGCTTACATTCAAGAAACATCTTGTCAAACTATAAGAGAAAATAAAGACCCGACATAGTATAATTTCCAAATTGAGTGGTACATCATGGGGAGGTGATGCAAATACCCTAACCTGCACGCTAGCACTAGTGTATTCAGCTGCGAAGTACTGTGCCCCGGTATGGATAAATAGCA
Source organism: Schlechtendalia chinensis (assembly GCA_019022885.1). Lineage (NCBI taxonomy): Eukaryota > Metazoa > Arthropoda > Insecta > Hemiptera > Aphididae > Schlechtendalia > Schlechtendalia chinensis. The sequence continues at coordinate 79,578,653 of CM032339.1, forward strand.
CACATACCAATAAACTTGATACCCAACTCAACTCAGCAATGAGAATCATAGGGGGAACATTAAAATCTACCCCTTTAAAATTGCTCCCAGTACTGATCAATATAGCTCCTCCCAAAATCCGAAAGGAACAAGCTCTCATCCGGGAATGGACTAAAATCAACAATAATAAGAGCCTTCCGATACACGTGGATTTAAAAATAATTTGATTAATTTAATTTAATTCTATTTTATGTTATCTGTTGATTAATATTTAATATTTCATTTTTTTTTTTTTTTAATTTGTTGCTCTACTTGTCATACGAAATATATATCACCTTTAATTTAAACAAAATAATAAGAAAAAGATATTACCAATCAATTTTTAGCGAAACTTAGGTAATTTTATTATAGTATTCATAATCAAAATAATTATGAAATATTGTGACAATTTGCAAAACTATATATGACACTTTTTAAACGCTACGTATTAGCAATCTAAGCTTGTATTCAATTTTCACCTATTCAGCACAACTAATTCACGTGTCCATAACGAACGTGTTGATGATTCTACAACTTTATTTTTCTTGTTATTTTTCGGAAGTTAATTAATACGCATAAGTAAATTACAGGGAATAATTGAAATTTATTATCAATTAAATAATCATAAGCATAATATCAGATTCCAGAAAAACAACTTAAAGATTATATTCAGATCATTTTTGTTGATAGTTAAAAGCAAAATAATTATTTATTTAATTATCTATTAAAATGTTTGTAGCCACTCATTTCGCGATGACAAACCAATGTTTTTATATATTGTTCATCATAATAAACAGATCATCAAAACAATATATTGTGTAGCCTAATTTGTTCGATAAGTTTTTATTTATTTAGTTGGCGAACGGTGTTTATGTTAAACGGTGCGTATGTACTTATTAACTATTCAAATGAACTCGTACTTTAGGTACGCAGTAAAAAAATCTTAGACGTACGATATTTTTTTAGGTGTTACAGTATGCGTATAGTACATTACTCATTCGAAACTCCTTGTATTAGTATAATTTTGTTATTTGGACCTACAGACGTTCTTAAAGAAGTGAAACCTGTTTTCAATCGGTAAATGAATTTGATCGTTTTAAAGGGTTAAATAAATATACAAAATACTTTTTATGTTTTCAGCTACAACATGAAAGCTATTGGACGTTATTTGCTATTTTTTATATCTTTTGCTGGAATGGCATTATCTGATGATGGATTCAGCGAAGAAAGTGAGTTGTATTGTAATGAAGCATAACAAAACTAGAATAACGAATAGATATATGTGTTTGAGTATTTTAACGTCGCATATTCTAAATCGAACCCATTAAATGCGACTAATTATTATTGAGTAGGTACGGAGATATTATATGCCAAATATTATTTTTTAAATATTATTGTTCTATTTTTTCCTTCAATTAAAACACAATTTTCGTTTAGTCTGATCGTGGTGGTTATCGTGACCCTTCGTTTGGTTGCCTTTGTATTTTTATTATTTCTTTTTCTGTGCGTTCAGTAATTTATCATTTCATAAAAAACATGTATTCATGAACACATGGAATAGGATGTGTTTTCCATCTCCATGGCGAATCTGTCGATGGGTAAGTGGCGGACACGCATTGATACAACGGCATCAATGCCGGTAAATATATATATATGTATGGTTATGTTTATGTAAATAAATAATAACTTAGCAAATATCATTTTCTTTTCTTTATATTTCTTATATATAATTTCAACATTTTCCACCAATAATTAAAAAATATGAAAATCCTCGTTTCTCCGACCTATGAATCTCGGCACGAGATTGTCGATCCTCATATTTTTGGTAATGATCGGCCACATGATGGTCGTCAATATCGAGTCACGGTGAAGAGTCATAATATTTTTTTGAAAAACTAATAAGTTTTGTGATGATCATTCTTTTGAAATTTTGATAACTTATATTTAAGTTAAATTTTATATTATTTTATTATAGACAAAGAATTGTTTTTAACGTATTTATTCAATGAGCATTATTTATCCCGGATGAATCTACTTTTACCAGAAATATCACGAACTATTTTTGTAAGTAATCATATATTTTATTGATTTTTAGTTTAAATAACAAATAACGTCAGACGTCGTATCATAATTTTAAAGCAATGCTCGTTCTTTTTTCCCAGATGGACAATAAAGCTAAAACGGTATTAAATTCTAGAATATTTGACAATGAATTCATTGATATCGAGAATTATGGAGTGAACTATTATTTGGATAAATATGAAAATAAAACCAAACTGAGTCCCGAGTTAGCTGCCAATATATTTACTGAATGGTCTGACCATGATCATACTAAAGTTGATAGGACTGATCCTACTCATTATAAAGGAGGTAAATTTATCATACATTACATGATGTTCATAATAGTTTGTTGTTATATAAAGTACAGAAATACGATAAGCATATATATTTGATTATTGCTTAAACCTTTAGTCGATCCCGCGGTGTAAATCTTTTCCCATCACATTATTTGAATTTGTAACTTTAATCTATTTGTGTTTTTTCAATTATGACTTTATATTTACAAACTGCTTTTATATATTTGAACATAATGAAATATATACATATATATATATATATATATATATATATATATATTAATATATAAGTAAATGATGATATATAATGAAATACCATTTTATGAAATAAGGTAAGTATTTTCTATTTAGAAAATATATATATTACCTTCGACTATCGTTGTTTCTGCTCACCGGCTTATTTTACTTGCGGACGGGAAGACGGGAGAGTAATAATAAACGCTATACTTATAACAAAGAATATCACATACGAAAACATATAAATACTAGCTGAATACCCGTGCGTTGCAAAGGGCAAATGTAGAATATTTCACGATGCACTATAAGATAATCCAATATTCAATCATTATAGGGAACAATATTCGATATGCTATTTGAGTGCTTTTGGATATACGATATTTTTCATTTTTCGGTCTGGTGCGTACACGAATAAATCAGAAGGTCTTCCAACGCGTGAGAAGCCACATACAGTTGTCCATGTGAGAAGCACGGACTCCCCAAATCCAGCCCACACACTAGCAGTGATTGTCCCTGGGCTTTTTTGATCATTGCAAAAGCAAGACGGACAGGAAACTGCAAACGTTTGAATTTCCAATTGGGGGGGCATAACTGTCGATGATATAGTGGAGAAATTTGTAACCAGAATCTGACAGAGGAACGATGATAAATTTGCCCTTGAATTTTGAAAGTTGGCATGTAATTCTTACGTTGACAATAAAGGTGGCTACAATATCGTTGCTACAACACGCAAACTACCTACACCTTTGCAAAGCGAGAAATCACTAATTACCCACGAAAACTGAAAAATTGTATTTTCTAATCACAATACTAATAAAAAGCCACGCAAGAAACTTTATAAAAATCATATGACGGTTGCTCTTGGTAACCTGACGTCACACCCTTAGTTACGATGAAAGTTAAACAACTCGTAGTTGCGATGGACCACCGGTTTAACGGTGCCGGGTTTTGAAACCTTTAAGGAGCCGGGTTTCGATTACTTTTAAGAGACAAAAACCATCCCAGGACCACGCTGAGTACGTTGGAAAAAACCCTATCAAAATCCATCCAGCGGTTTGGGCAGGCATCGGTAACATACATATAGACAGACACCAATTAATGTTTATATATATAAATTATATCAAAACATTTATAACTGAAACTTATTGATCCAAACTCGAACACAAGGGGCACCTTGTTAACAAACGTCAAAACAAAATCTCGCACTGAAATTGATATTATATATTATACGTGACAATAACAACAACAACAAAACATCAGCCACCCCAGATGTCTGGGTCAGCACTAAAATGCTTAAATTACAGCAAAAACGCCTGACGACACCGACAACTATGATAACGGTAACCGGGGCATTCCAACCATCAACCTAAATACACACGGTGTACTAACACGTTATCGCGGTCGGTAAACACGCAAGCGGAGTGGTGCGACCAATCGTATATGATATTGTGTAGGATAATTTAATTGAAAACCAACACACCATTTTCATAATTTTATTTTTTCTTTTAAATATTTTATGCCTGTGTTTTTGCTTTTGTTATTGGCCGTAAAAATATCCCAAAAGACATTTGCTAAAAATTATAATATAACAAATATATACATATCTCTTTCCGGAAAAGTTATTTTTTGAAATTAAAAATGGTTTCAAATTTCAAGTAAAATACAATTAGTACAATGTTGGAAAACACGGTATTATGATTTCAGATGGAAAAGAACCAATTATTTGGAGTGGGACAAAACATATAGGTCTGGCGGTAGAGCGGAATGATTACTATTATGCAATCGTAGTTCTCTATTCTCCTCGTTACAATACAAGGACACAAGAGCAATCTAAACCAAATGACTCAGATAATGGAGGAGCTTCTACATCATAGTTATAATTTAATTCAAGAGGTCATTAGTTTTAAAGGAAAATCAAGAGGGAACGTGATTTCAGTTTTTGGTATCCTCGTGAATCGTTTAGATTATAATATACAATAATTATTCTATCAATTACATTTATTATCTATTTAAATTGATAAATAATACTCATTATACTATACATAAAAAATCTAATGGGAAATAATTTATTCATATCTATTTGTTTGTAATATTTATTTATTATTAATTGTTATTTCGCTAAATGGATTATAATGCTTATTTACTAACTTTATTTTGAAGAGTTATTGAATGTGAATTTTTAATATTCTGCGACATTTTAATAAATTATTATAATTGAAGACGATGTTTATTTTAAATGCTATAAAATGAACACAATTCCAATTATCATCGTAAATCTTTTCTAATAAATATTATGTCTTTATGTTTCACAATATACAAATTTAATGAAAACAGAACGTTTTTATATTAAAGTTAATATATATTTTTAAAAAGGTTTATGCTAAGGTTAAGGATGATACATAAAGGAACACAAATAAATCGTTTGATGGTAATTGAGAATTTGATATGAGCTCTGAATATCCATTTTGAAACGTAAACGAATATTATTATATAAAAAAATATTCTTCTTTTCTACGCACTATAAAATATCTTATTGATTTTATACATATTATGAAACTGTAACGTAGTTATATAAATACAAAAAGATAAAATTTTGAAAATACTACATTTTAGGAAAGTATTTACTCAACATTAAACTGTGTCGTTGTATATTTCTTCCTTCATTTATTCTCTTTCTTCATTCTTTCATTCTCGTTTATTTAAATTGATTGATAGTTTTTCGATGTACATAATTAAAGTACTCGGAATAACAAAAGCATTCGCACACGATATTCTTCTATCAAAAAAAAAAATTATAAAAATTGAGATATTATTGATGACAATTTATGGTAATTTTTCATTTATTTCATATTCATTATCATCACTCTATTCGCTTTTTTGATCGATCCCTTGAAAATCTCACGATAATTCGAATAACTTCGAATAATTCAGAAGTTTGAAGTAAAATGTCCTTTAAGTCAAATTCCAATTTGCGAAAATTCGAACTTCTTCCACTTCACCTGGGCAATTCGAAGTTCCCTCACCAAATATACATTTTTATCATCAATAATTTACATTGTAAATATTTTAGACATATGATATGAAATTAAGCTCGTTTTTCCCAAAAGCAATGATTTATTATCATACATAGTTATTCAGTAATCATATCATATCGCAATTTTCATTTATTAATTTATTTAAAAAAAAAACTACTGTATTTATTATTTAGTATCATATTGTTTTTATATTTATAAAAATTATTTAAATTACTAGTATTTATGTAATTTAATATTATATTATATATATATATTATTATTATATTATATATACACATTACATACATACAACGAATATAAATTTAGTGATATTACGAAATCAGATTTTAAAGTCAAACTAAATCCAAACCGACATTATCTGTATACACCGAGTGAAACCTACGAATAAGGCGGTTGTCGGCTCGACTCGTGGTGTACAAGAATAAGATTCTTTAATCGAAACACTAAAAAATAACACGATAACTTTATACTAATATTTCGTTAGTGTGTACATGCGTATAATAATAATAAATAAGGAATATAAAAACATCAAATAATACAATACGTTTAAGAAAAATTTATATACAACCCCACAAATGTAACAAAACAAAGGTAACAATATATTGGCAAATTCGACAGAGGAACACGTAATCGCAAGACCAGACGCGTAACGCAGAACAATACAACGCATACGTAGTCATTGGATGTCTGTGCAATATAGTGTACCAAACTAGTGGAGGAAACTATGAAATATACATTGGAGACCAAGAAAACGCTTGGCATTTTAATGCAAAAATGAATGGATAGAATGAAGGAGAATAAATTTAATTAGTGAAAACGACGGCACCGACGACGATGACAAAAACAACAACAATAAATTATTTTTCGTTCTAATGCAGTCGAAAACGAAATAAATACATTTATTATTATTTTCGTTTCACCAATTCCGGATAATCGATCCGGCCCGAAGGACCAAATGTTTCGTTCCAGATCCTTACCCAATCGCAAAGAATATAGCTACGGGAAATAAGATTATGTATAAGAGTAAAAGGAAAAAATAATAATAATTATAATGATGAGAACAAATAACAAAAATTGTTGCGTAAAATTGATACTATTGAAAAAACACGAAATAACATAAATCGATATTGCTTAAAACTTTATACCATTACATGAAAGATCAATAATTCAAATAACATATTACAATATACTAATAGTATACAACAAGAAATCTTAAAGTTAACTCATATCACAATGGGCATCTGTAGTCAACAACAACAAAAGTCAATGATGATAACACTAAAACGATGACGATGTTTGTGAATGATGATGGAGGTGATGACGACGACTTTCGCATACGCGCGACGGACGATGAAGCAACCAGTCCCCAATGACGAACCGGGAACCCATATAATTCATACTAGATATGATACGTAACAATATATATATATATATATTTACTTTTTTCAACAAAGAATAACACTGAATATATAATTTTAAATTATGATACATACAATTGTTGCAGCTTTCATAGTTTTATTACCACATTGATATAAATAAGTGAAGGTAAACTTCAAATTTTCATCAAATCTAATTGATTCAAATCTGAAATAACTATAACCATTTACGTTATCAAAAATTTTCTTCTTATAAAAGTTTCATTTACTATATTTTTATGTTATAGTACAATAATATGTATATAAAAAAGTCAACATTTCAGAGAGCCTACAATTATATTAATAAGAACAATGTTTACGCCTTTATGCTGAATATTTAAAAATGGTTAATTAATTATTAATTTGATAATTAAATATTAAAAAGCTTAATGTTCCGCGTAATGTTATTTCCAATATTTTGATAATAAAAATGACATAGGTACGTATTTTTAGTACTAATCGATTCGTATTAAAATAAATGTTACTATACATATTAGGAAACATATAATATAATTATCTTTAATTAAAACTCTAATTAATTGTGTGTTTATCACTGCAAAACCATGTTGTGTTTAACATTATTTTGAAAATTGTCTTATGAAAAAACATTTTTCTATGTAAAATAATGTAAACTTAAAACGATTTCAACCCTTAATAAATAATTATTTCAAAAAAAAATTTTAGTTTTACATAATTTAATATAGAATTGTGACTATTCTTTTAGATATAAAATTGAGAAAACAATTTTAATTTCTTAATCTATTATAAGAAAAATTATTTTCCTCAGCTCACTCAATGTAATCATGCGGCGCTCTGTATAGGCAATTCTACTACATATCTGCACCGCAAGTATACCATCGCCGATTTGCAGATATAACAAATAATACGTAATGGTGGTAACCGATAGCTTAAATTAATAATAAATCATTCGAGTTTAGTAAAAATCACCAAAACCGTTTTATATGATGTATTAATCTACTCGTACGTCAATGTATTGTACGAATATTCTATACAAACAAGTCCACTAGATAAAAGTTCTAATTTAATTTTCCCCATGTGTATTACTCGTTTAAAATATTATACGTACATCTGATATTGCCATCGACCTAATTACATAATACTGATAAAAATAATAATAATATGAACATATACACCAATAAAGAGAATAAATAGTCGACTTATGACGAGAGTTTAATCGACAGCCGAAAGGAGTGTGTGACTTATGTATAAATACAGGGTGGCTTTTTACTCGATAAATTAATTTAACCAATGAAAAAATTTCATATGAACAATTGTCCGATTCCCAATCGATTGACAGTAATTTCGGTTTTTATGATTTTTCAGTACATCCCGACTTTTACCCAATAAATTCCTTGTAGCTCAAAAACTATTCATCACACGAAAACGCTATCATTACCAATGAAAAGAATATTATATTTCTCTTTAGGATATCATTAGCAAGTACGACATTGTTAATTATTTGGCCCTGTACACCTGCCCAAATATCAAAATTTTTAAATTTCCACATTTTTTGAAAATTTCAATGTTGTAAAATTATTGAACCACATTGTACTGGGACGTGTAAATTTTTACACAATGTTCCTCAATAACAAAGCTTTCCAACGATATGCTCATTTTTGATGTTTAAAAGTTCTGGGGATAAATTAAGAGACTTATATCGTGATTGGGTATGGTTGGGTGAGAGGAGGGAGTGTTGTAGGAGGAGGTAAATGGTTCAAGTATTTCACAAATATCAACTTTGTTTATTCCATGTGAAGCATCTAAAATCAATGTCTGTAGTGGTACTGACCTTGTTTCAAACAACTGTTACCCTTTAACTAATCTACGCTCATTTCTAAGAAATTTTGGGAAGGCTGATAAAGAAATTCTTAAAAAATCGTCTGACTGCTCGTTTGACACTTGCCTGATATTCAAATGAAAATCAGTTCTGATTCGACGGTTAGAAACGTGTGTTGTTCCTTGTGTATATGAATTGCGATGGCCTTACTTTGTAGTCGGGAATATGCCGATATGATGTTAGTTTACGGGTATTGTGCAGAAAATGTCGCGGCTTCTCGTCGCGAATACTAACGCCGTTACCCTGAAAGAAGGGTCCTCAACGCCCGCACGTTTGTCAGTGTATACCAGTGCCTTATGGATAGCATTGTGGAGCGTTTCCAACTAACAGTCGTTTAGTTGAGAACTATCAACAGGATGTTGGCCTTAATGTAGCAGTGTTGAACCGTTTTCAAAACAATGCTCGTACGAGCATTCGGACAGTTGCCCATGAGTATGGAGTATCCCGAAAGTATGTTTCAAATATGTTGAAAAGGGAAAAATTGCGTCCGTTTCATTTAATTCCTGTGCAGTCACTGCAACCACAAGATCCTG